>CAJNDT010004112.1:1320396-1472896 GCA_905221615.1 Symbiodinium sp. CCMP2592
GGATCTTCCTCCCTGATTCTGTTCAATTTCGATTTCGGCTGCCATTTCTGCAGCCAAGACCAGCGGACTCGGTGCTTGCTTCTCTGCAGTAAGATAACCATTGCCTCAACGGAACACTGATTTCTGCGGAGTTTGAATTTATGAAACTCACATTGCGATGCTCAACATGAGTGCATGTGCGGCCAAGCAGCGAAGTGCCTGGTAGTGATACTCAGCGGGATTTGCTTGGTAGGAGAAGCTGCATCTGATGTAACGGAACGAGTTCAGGGTGAACACGAGTTGTGCGTCGTGCAGTTCTTCGTCTGTCAATTCCAGGTGGTAAACAATGCAGACAATGGCTTGCATGATCGTCAACTTCGTTTGTCAGTCCGTAACACCGACAGCAAAGTCGTCTCCGTGCTCGCTGAAAGATCGATCACCTCTGGATTTACTATTTATTGTCAGGGGCATTGAACTTGAAGTTCCTGTGCTACATCATCGCTGCAGACTAGGCACTTTGGCAGTGAGGAAACTTCACGTCCACTGACTCGCTGCGGCGGTAGCCACGCAACAGAAACTCCAAGAAGTGCGTTTTTGTTTGTACGTTTGCTGCATGAAGCCCGTTCTTCATGTTGTGATCAAACATGAACGCCGAAAAGGGAAGCCAACCCTCAGTGTTCTCTAAAGGGACGCAGGTGATAACTCTCTGCTCCGTGGTCGCCGGCTGCGTCATGACTAAGTTGTTGATGGCCTGTCAAGGGGTCACACGACAATGTTATCCACTGCAAAAGTGCGACACTGGTTTTGCTCGAGCCTCTTTCATGCTGTCTTTTGTCATGCGGTCTGCAACTTGTTGCCCGATGTTTCCTTTCCTCAGCATAACCTCGAACTGTGCATGAATCTTCTGCATAACGGCCGGCATCTCCGGCGTGTGCGTGTCATTCGTCGCCATTCTTGCTACGTTTCGTCAGAACCGGGCTATCCGTGATTCAGGACTAGCCAAATGCTGAGCAATCACGAGAAGTTAAGTGCAGGGGCAGATTCAGGTCAGGGCACACGACACGAACTGCACGGATGGGACACTTCTCTGTCTTATCGCGGCACAAAGTACGTCACTGCATCCTTGAAGTTCGTGTTGAACTCAAGTTTGTCGAGTTACATCCTTGAAACTCGTCTTGACCATGTTCGCCTTCGCCATGCGATCTGGTGTGCGCAGAGAAACCAGACTCGGCCAGCACATCTTACCTCCTCCGGAATGCCACCCTGAGGTGGAAAGCTTCGTGGCGGTGCGGAGGTGCAAGCTGGACGTTCATCATTCCTGAGTTAGACTGAAAGTTCAATAGATAGTAGTGGAAGCAGTCTTACCACATCTAAACAACCGGATTCCAAACCAAGATTCCTCGAGGTCTCGGTCCGTTTCTTATGAATTCCAGTCTGGGGTATTCCTCCTGCCTGACCCCTGTTGCGACGCTGCGGTAGTACGTTGCAGCACGACGAAGATGCGGATAGTGCTTTTCAATGGATTCCGCCAGCTCCAGTACCTGTTGAGCTCTTTTTTCCTCCAGTTTGGGCCCGGTTGTTGCAGTCGTTGTATTTATTTGTCTGAAAAACTCTTCCGTGTCGCTGCGAACAGCAGTGGGCCAGCACAGTAGCGGTGCTTGACTGGCCTGCTTGTCACTCATGTACATTTTCATGATGGCAAATACGTCACTCTGGTTGCCGCAGTTCCTCATGCGAACAGGTACGCGTTCTGATAGCTGAATGCCACGGCCATGATCCGGCAGAGCTGCAAACAGGGCCCAAATTCAGGGATGCTTCTGGCTCGGATTGACATCTGCCTTACACTTTGATGCTCCCCGCCTTCGCGTGGAAGAAACTGGAAGACATGTGGCACCCGCTTGTCAGACTTGCCTTCGGCTCGTTCCTGATACGCATGGAAAAACTGCACCGATTGTGGAAGGAGCTCGTCCCACTTGCGAACCTGCGGCAGACTGCAGCTTCTAATGTGCGGCCTCAAACTTACCCGACTGCGTGTGCTGAGTTGGAGCTCATAGTCTGGCCTGCGTCACATGTTCGCACTGCATCATCATTCCTTTATCTCGAAACATCGGCCCGAGACTGTCCGTGAGGATTCTGCTGATGTCTTGAGGTGTCTGGATGTCCGTAGTTTGATTTAAAGCCGTTGTCACCAGGGCCAGTGTGGCGTCTCAGTAAACACATTCAGCTCATCAACAGTGCATTGCTGTGCATCAGCTACCACGCAGCAAAAAACTAACTTAAAGAACAGAATCCCTGCTGCCGAGTATCCCACATCCTCATGCGTGTGGCCTACCTGAAGATGGTTGTGTGAACTTGCTCGGAAATAGTTCATTTGCACCAAAGCGCATAGAAGCTTTGAAGTGCTCTGATGGCGAACTTCTTTCGTTGTGTTGTCTGCTTGTAAGTAGAACCTTGGTTCACCGATAGTTGCGTCGGAGTGATAAACTGAGACACGCGGTGCCAGAGTCATGCCAGGACACTCGTGGGGAAAAGGAAGATTCTTTCTTCTGTACCAGGAGAATGCCGTGTCCATCGCGCGCATGAGCTCAGAAGCAGCACAGCCACATACAGGCACATACAGGCACACCGGCGGCCGGACCGCAACAAAAAGAAGCACTCGAATCCGGAATGCGGTTGAGCTGCAATCTCCAACGTCCAATTCGCCCCAAGGCCCATGCCCTCATCACATGTGTAGAAGAATGCACCAACTCCGTGCACCAGGACAAGGGTGATGGTTACGTGGATGCCTCACAGGAATGCTGGGGAGTCGACTACTGAAATGTGTCACGGTTGCACTGCGGACACATGGGTTGCAACTCATCCCTCATGCTAATCAAGGCAAGACACGTGGATTCTTCTCAAACGCGGACAATTTCGGAGTTCGTTGATCTGGAAATTTCGGGAGCATGGCTTTCGCCTTGTCGTAGCTGTCCAGTATGACACAAAGCAAGTCTCGTTGTGTTTTGCTACGTTCACGTGCTTGCCAATAGACCTCACGGTCCCTCCATTGTGTGATATGATGATCAAGAAGCTCGTTGCATAGTCGTACATGGAGGGTGAAGTCCTTCTTGCTCTCTGCGATGGCTGCTTTTAGTTTGGAGCAGGTAAAACATAAAGAGTGCGTGGACTTCTTCCTGAAACGAAGGCACGGTGACCAGCGCACAAACTCCGAGTAGAAGAGCGACCTTCCTGCCACATTCACATCCTGGGATCCCCTTGCACAAAATGCTTGGTACTGCGTGAATAAGGTGCTTCCGCTGCTGTGTGGCAGCTCTCGGACTGGCAATTGCGTAGGATCCGTATCAAAACTGATCTGCTCCGTTGCTGTCTGCATCTTGTAAGCAATGAGTCGTGTCAACATCCGTTTCTGCAACTCGGGCGTGCTGGTAGACAAGACCTCCGCTGTAGTGAACCTTGGACTTGCCATGCACCCTCCGACTCGAAAAGTACAAATCACAATCCTGCACCATGTTTCTATCACAAAGAAGCCAAGACGCTTCGTGGTCATCGACTCTGCTGCACTGTGGTACATGTGCATAAAGAAAACTCTCAGAGAAGCCTGCTTCAAAGCTGGCCGTTTCGACGAACTCATTTTCCGTAGGTCCATCCCATGACAAACGGATTTGCAGCGCCTCAGCCTGCTCCGTCCGATTCCTAGAAGGCACAGAAAAGCCTGCCTGCAAACTGCATGACCTGCGATACTGTAGCGCAGCTTCTTCCCGCCACCTTGTTGTAAAGACCACAACAATCCGTCCTGGGCCGCTTTGGACAAGCTCCAGAAACGAGAGCACACGTTCGTCATGGTTTTTTTCGGTACGTGGCAGCCGCGTTCACAGCTGCAGGGATGCTTGCAAGCCTGTGCAATGCGCTTCGGTCTCATGCCGTTCTTGCTGTACGCATCCATTTCCCTATCTTCATCGCAGCGCACCGAGTGCAAACACTCCAGCCGGTCCAGGGTCAGGTCCACACGTGCCCACGCGGTACTTGAGGAGGAGGAGGAGCTTTCATCGTCGGATTCGTAGGATTCGTCTTCGTCGGATTCGGATGGCCTTGGCAATCCGGGTTTAGGTTCAAGGTTCAGCCTGAACATAATAGACCCCAAACCCTTGCTGGGACACAGACTCTGACTCCGTCAATTCGTAGCGCTGCAGCCCACCAGTTCTGCGTTTCTTCTTCCTCGACTCAGACTCTGACTCTGTCAATTCGTACCGCTGCAGCGGAATATTGCGTTGAATACGTCGTTCTGGGATACTTTGACTGCTGGAGCTGGGAGCTCCATTCATGAAGCCTTGCAGATCGAACTGCGGCGGCATAGCTGCTGTGTTCCTGACTTAATTCTCAAGTCATGCTGCCCTGAGCCATGTTCATTGTATTCAGGATTGGTCTGACATTGGTTTCATCCTATTGTAGGTCTACTTGACTCCCCGGTTCAGTCATACTGAGCCACACAAACAGAGCAATGAGCTTCCACAAGCTTGCTGCAAAAGTGCCGGACAACCGATTGCATTGCGGGCGATTCCGCAACTGAGACGCATTTCTTTTATGTGCGCGACTCTCCTAACACATGCGTGACATCTACCGCACTGCACAAAACGCAAATGGCGGCCCCGATGCTTCGAAAGTGCATCATGTTGCCTCCCAAATCATGGAGATCCTGCAAGATTGAAGCTCTGGTGGTCCCAATGCATGGATATGGCCAAAAAGGAAACATACTGCTGCCCTGGGACACGCTCTGACAGGTTCTCCAGACTCAGCTTGTTGATGGGAGCGCCCATCAGCAGCATCACCTCTCTGCCTGTCAAAATACCCGATGGATGAAATTGCCTCATGTTGCCTCCCAACTCATGGAGCTCCTACATATGGACTGCAGGCCTAGTAAATATCGTTGATGTTTTCCCAGAACCAGGAATCGGCCGCCAGGTGTGAGGCACTGTAGCGGCCTGCATCGATTCTCTGGGCAAGACAATGGCAACTGCCTCACACCCTGGCCTTCCTTTCTTCATGACATGCGTTCGTCGCAGAGACTGCGACGTGTTGACCATTTCCATTGAGCCTGACAACTCAGGCAACAGTCAGCTTGCCTTCTTGCTTGTCAGTGACTGGCCTCCGTTCTTTGCCCAGACCAAGTCCAAGAGGTCCATTTCCCTTGTTGTTGAAACTTGGGATGCTGCTTTCGGGCAAGCAGCTTCGAAGCAGCCATGGGCTCGCTTCCTGGATACCTTAAGTCAATGTGTCCGAAGGTAATAATGGGAACCCGAAACCCTGAACCGAGGACCAAGCGTTGTTCTCTCTTGCCCAGATGTTGTGTTGTGCAGGCCACTTCACGTGCTTCTTCTTTGTGTTCCTGTCTCGACGAGGGAACTACATACCGGAACACATGTTTTTTGGCTGCTACATTATTGCGATCCTGCGTCTTGTTCTTCCATGACTTCGTCTCTCCCTCGCGTGGCACACCGCTGGGTGAGAACTGTGCAACAAGAGGTCTGTCCTTGGAAAGCATGACATGCATAACGGCACTGAACCTGCATCTGCATCAAAACAAAGCCAAGTCTCCAGGAGTATTTTGGTTTGCAATGCATTTCCCTGAGAACTTCCTCTGTGTAGGACTGAAAGTTCTGCTTGGCGTCGGAATGCAAGCAATCCCGTCTGGCCAACAGAATATACAGTCGTTTGCGACTGATCGGGCTTCCATGCTGCAGCCTTGCTCTGGTGGCGTCTGACACTCAGTTGGCGAATCTTATGTGCAGCTCGAGCGCGGATCTATCATCAACACTGCCATTTCATACCTCGATCAGGCCATGTTCAAGCTGAGCCGTCGACGGATTTGATTGCTGTAGCCAAGCGTCGTTCGTAGCTGTGATTTCACAGTCTGCTTGAAGATCTTCATACATCGCTCGAACCCCATGACATTCTCCAAGATAACCATCTCAGTTGCTTGCTTGACATTCTCCAAGACAGCCATCATCTCAGTTGCTTGATCATGTTGACAAGTTGCTGGGGGGTTTATTACCTTGATGTTCCTGATTGTTTTCCATAGCTGCTTCGCATTCTTATCTTCCAGCATCTTGGATAAATGATGGAGCATCGAAAATGGAGTGCATGGGAAGCCAGACACATAGAGGGATACCTGCACATTGTTTGCAATGTCACTGACAGACTTCCTGCAGGTCCGGCCGGCCTTGTCTTGCAACCAACTAACATTCGCTTTCAACATATCGTCTGCAAGCCTGAGTGACTTCATGTGCTTGGACTGGATAGCACAGACTTGCCAAGCAGCCTCCCCGGAAACTGAGTCACAGCGGGACTCCTTCAAAGTCGAAGTTCCTTTGCAGAAACTCTCGTGCACTTCTTTTTCGTTCACTTCCTGACCTTAGCAGCAACCCAGAAAACCTTAGGATGGTACTACTTGCAAGTCCATGTTCAGATGAGGTACAAATGAGCGACCTGTTCCTTTCCCAAGAGCATACGTAACACCATCAGAGGTGTTTCTGTTCCACTGCCTGAGGTTCCGCTTACAGGGCTGACGCATGAGGGCTCAGAGCCGATGTGCCAAGTGGCAATCCGACACATAAGTAAGAGTTCGTTCCTGCATGTCTTTTTTGAAGCGGGCCATTCCTGCCGAGATACTTAAGGCTGCACTGTGCAATGGAACTCAGGTTTCAGGCCTGGACACAGTCGTAGAAAATCACCGGCGAAGTCCAAGTAGTTGAGTTGATTATCACTCAACTTGTCGTTGGACTCCGGGTCCAGCTCCTCCATGTTCAAATTCATGATATTCCTTTCCTACAGCTGTCGCCAGTTCTCCTTCGACGTGCTGCTGCTGCTGCTGCTGCTAGAAATGCGCCGTAGTATCGTCATGGCAATGGAAAAGATGGCTAATTTCCGTCGGATGTCTGAATCTGTCTGTTTACTTGTGAATCTACATTGCTTTGGGCCTGGATTGCCGTGATGCCAGGCAAGCATGCTTCCAACTAACTTCTGGTGCAAGCATAACAGCTGAGTGCCTTGCCACCTGCTTGCATTCTTGCGTGCTGTAGCAGACCTTGGATGTAACTACGTGGTGTTCTTCCCAAACCATCCAGAACAAGGTGACTGAGGCGTTGGCACGATACTTGAACTGGTCCACCCCATGTCTCCATTTCCCAGCCTGGTGGGAAACTTGAATGAACCACACCAGATTAAACAATAAACTTGCCTCAGGATGGGGCAAAACCAAGTAGGCCACACCTGTGCGAGCAGCGCAAAGCAATCTTGTTACGGGTTCGACCAGGGGGCATGAAAGACACAAAGCATCGCCGGAAGGTTTTTTGCCTCAGCGTACTGTCTGCTGAGTGATGATTTCAAAAACTCTATGCGCAGGGATTAGGCTTCCTGTGCATCTGTACGTAGAGAGGCCCGGACCAGGTTTTTTTTCCTACCTGCTATTTGTTTGGCACCAATTAGCTGACGTCTCCCAAACCTGGTCTGTTCCTGTTGGGAAGCTGCGTGTGAGCCTGGAAAATCACTGTCCTAGCGCTGCTACTGTCTAGGTCCGTAACTACATCAGGGCTCACAAAAACTTCCTAGTGTACATGGACCCAATCACTGCTTGGTCCAATGATCGTCAGACTCATATCTGCTGCCATCGCCGTAGGTCGTGCCCCAATCGACATAGCTGCAGTTTTCTAGCCCTTTGCCGGGCTGTGAGCCTGGCCCTTTGCCAAGGCCCTTTCCGGGGCTAACCGGGTCCTTTCCCTTTCCTTTGGTTCCTTTGGTGGAATCCGTCGACGAGGCAGCCTGCAGCTTCCGTTTTTCCATTGTCTCTTTGACTTCAAGGTCCCATAACAAGGCCTTAGCTTCATCCACTTCCTTTTGCGACATGCACCATATCTGTCTTGTTCCTGACTTCTTGTAGACATCCACCACGGCGTTAAAGAGAGCTCTTCCCTTCACTGGTGAAAATTCTGGTCCTTTGCCGGTAGCTCCCAAGTTGTCACATTTCCCATTTCCCTTGTCTCTTCCTTTCGCCCTGTACGTTTGGTTGAGCTTGCTGAACTCCCACACGTAGCCAAGTTTCGGGAAGTAAGTAAGCTCACCCGGCATCTGAGTCCGTGGAGGTTCTTCGTTTTCTTCCTGTCTTTGCTGTTGTTCCTGTTCTCGGCGATGCACTTCCTCATACTCTGCCGTAGCGTCAGCGACATACTGCTCCAAGAACTCCGAAATCTCCGTTACCCGGACTTCCACTCCGTCCATGCCTTCGGTAAGGTGCTTCACTGCTTCCTGGAGGTCCTTGATTGAGTTCGGTTCCACGCTAAAAAACTTGAGTGCGTGGTCTTGCTTCTCTTTCATATCGTCTACTTCCTTGACGATGTTCTTCAGCTGCTCCTCTGACTTCAGGACAGTTTCCTCGGACTGCTTCACCTTCTCGACAACTCCACTCGCACTTGCAACGGCCTCTTCAACGCGGCGGACCGCATCCTCTGCATTGGCTTCCCACTCGTCGTGTTTGTCTCGCTTCTCCTGTTCTGCTGCTGCCTCTTCGAGCTTCTTCCTGGCAAACTCCTTCAACTGCTCTTCTTGCATCCCGTGGGTTGGATGCACTACTGGTGGTGTTGCTGCCGTTGGATCTTCTGGTCGCGCTGTCGCCTCGGAGGTTGATGCTTCGGCCCCCGTGTATGTGTCCTCCTCCTCCTCCTCCTCCTCCATTAGACGCGCCCGCCTGGCCTTCTTCCTCCTGCGTCTCGTCTCCTCTTCGTTGTCCTCCTCCGGCTTGGCCGTCCCCTTGTTGATCTGGTTCATGAAGATGTGGGCGGCGACGCACAGCAATGCCAAAGCAAGCAGCAAGTCCGTCAGCGTCATGATGCAAAGGGCTACGTGCGGCCTTCTTCTCCTTTTGGAAGCTTGAGAGATTACTGCTCACTGCATCACACTGACACAACCATGGACTGGCATCCGAACCACTTCCGAAATCACTTCCGAAACCTTCCCGGCCTCCCTGGCGTCGTCGTGGTCGTGGTGGTCATGGTGGTCGTGGTCATGCCTGCAGGTCGCGAGCCACACGGGGGGTTTAGGGTGTGAGAGACATCAGCGCCAAGTTTAAGACGTGCGGTTTCCGTCGTTCTTGTACGTCTCGAGGAATACATTGACCACTTTCCTGTCAGAGACATCACTACCCAGCACTTCTTAAGGGCATGCGCCGGGCCTCGCTGCCACCTTCCAGGAATCCGTTGTGAGACTTCACCTGGGAGGTTCAAAGGCTGAAGTGGATGGTGGGTCGTGTCCGTGTGAGCACACTCGAAACCGGACGACATTTTGCACGCACATCCGTAGCTCTGATCTTCATAATGACATGAATCTGAAGTCATTACGGAAGATTGATGTGAAACCTCTGTCCAGGGACACATACGTGAACTCCATGTCAAAAACAATGTCCCTGAATCTCATGCTCGACCACCGCGAAAATTCAATGCGAAGTGCTCTATGTTCTTCCTGAGGTTTTGTAATGTTGTCCGTTGTGTCTCCGTCGTGTTCTGCTTCAGGTCATTCTGCCCCTCGTCCAAAACCAAGTACGCTGTGGCCAGGACTGCCCTCACCAAGTCCGCCTTGCTTGCGTCGTTCATTTGTCGTATGTACGGTGAGACAGTTGGAAAAAGCTGCTCAAACACTTTGGCGTAGTAGTAGTGGCCGACGTCTCCATAATTTGTTCCATCCGGCCCTTCGAAACTATGAATTCCGTGAATTGAGACTTTCTCCTCTCGGACGCCCCCTTTGGATGAGAAGGCTTTTCTTTCCTGTTTTGAAAACTTCTCGACCCACTCATCTAGGAATGCGTTGTTGCCGTTGGCCTCCGCCAGAGCACGTGCCCACCATGCAGCGGCCATCAGGCTGGCTCGTCTTTCCTCCGTCATGGGGGGCTGTGCACCCTCCGGTTCCTTGGTGGGCTTTGTACCTGAAGGCTCCTGCGTCGGCATCTTATTGCTTGGGACCCTCGGGATTTCCGGGATGTCGTCTGACGGGCCGCTTTGCTTGTGGTCGTTGGTGCCGTCCTTCTCCTCGAGCTGCTGGAACTTTGCCAAGAAGCGATTCCCCCACTGTTCCTGTTCACGCCGCATTGCAAAAATGCCCTGCAGAATCTGGTTCTCCTCGTAGCGCAGCCTCTGCAACTCCATTGTACTTTTGTTCTTTTCTTCCTCGTGGGTCGTTCGAAGGAAAGCTACTTCCTCCGTGATCTCCTTGAGGCGCGTGTGTGTCCACAGCACCGACTTCTCGATGCCGTCGAGTCGTTGCATCACATTGTCCATACGTTGTGCTACTGATGCTTGAAGACTTTGAATGCGAATGCTGATGCTGTTTGCTTCTGCAGCAACCTCGTCCTCGCCCAATCCCGCCAAAGCCTCCGCCTCCTCCTTAGCCTGTCTCTTCCTCTTCTTTTTCTTGTCTGGTTCGTCGTCGTTGTCGTGGTGGTGCATGGTGTAGATGTTGATGCCCATGTACATCAGAACCACCAAAAGTAGGAGCTCAATGACGGTCACCATCACTAGGGGCAGGACCTACGTTGCCAAATATCAAATAGTTGCTATGCGTGCTTGATTTGGCACAATCCTGCGTCACACAGTCAGAGATTCACATTCAAACCAAGCGCTGAGGTCCAAAGTCACGCCTGCACGGCTTCACCTCCCTCCTACCTTCTTCCCTTTGGGGCGAGCACTCATTGCATCACACAGCCATGGACTGCTCGTGCTGCACCGTTCCTGAAACTGCCACGTCTGAAGCACAGAGTTTACAAGTGCCACTGCCCAGCCTCCAGTGAGCATGTTGGTGTGCTCGTCCGTCGTGCTTCTAGGTGAGGAGTACGTAGGCCTTTCGTGCGAGAGACATCACCGCCGAGCTTAAGACGTGCCACTTCCCAGCCTCCAGTCAGCATGTCCGCTTTATCATCCCAGCAGGTTCATGGTGCAGGGCGAGGTACCCCCGTCCCGCACCATGAACCTTCTGGGATGATGTAGCCACCGTCAAGGCCTTCCTGCAGGTCACAACCAGGCGCAGCAATGTAAGCATGGATTCTGGCAGTCCTTGTAGATCTCGGCGATCGGGATCGTTGTGACTGAGTCGGACTTAAATCTAAGTCATGTCCCCCGAATTGCAGGTGAGTTTGGCGTTGGGAGGGGCATGCTAGGAATCTGTCTGTATGCTTTACTTTTTGTATGGCTCTGGGCCTGGATTGCCGTGCGAACGAGACAGCTGAGGGCCTTGCCGCCTGCTTGCATTCTTGCGTGCTGTAGCGGACCTTGGATGTAACTACGTGCTGTTCTTCCCAAACCATCCACAACAACGTGACTGAGGCGTTGGCATGATACTTGAACTGGTCCACTTCACGTCTCCATTTCCCAGCCTGGCGGGAAACTTGAATGAACCACACCAGATTGAACAATAAACTTGCCTCAGGATGGGGCAAAACCAAGTAGGCCACACCTGTGCGAGCAGAGCAAAGCAATCTTGTTATGGGTTCGACCAGGGGGCATGAACGACACAAAGCATCGCCGGAAGGTTTTTTGCCTCAGCGTACTGTCTGCTGAGTGATGATTTCAAAAACTCTATGCGCAGGGATTAGGCTTCCTGTGCATCTGTACGTAGAGAGGCCCGGACCAGGTTTTTTTTCCTACCTGCTATTTGTTTGGCACCAATTAGCTGACGTCTCCCAAACCTGGTCTGTTCCTGTTGGGAAGCTGCGTGTGAGCCTGGAAAATCACTGTCCTAGCGCTGCTACTGTCTAGGTCCGTAACTACATCAGGGCTCACAAAAACTTCCTAGTGTACATGACTCACTGATGGGGAGTCTTCCAGTTCTCCCAACTTTGCTTCCACTCCTCCTCCACCTCCTTTTTCTGCTGCTGATCCTTCTGCTGCTGATACTTCTTCCATGCTGTGACATGCGGCTGCTTCTGCTTCTCATTGTCCTCGGTCCACTCTTCCCACTGACGCTTTGACGCTTCTGCCTTCTCCTGTTCTGCCAAACGCTTTGCCGCTTCTTCGTCGATCAACTGTTGTCGAGCCTCGTCTAGTTCCTCTTGGGTGTTGCACCATCGGTCATGGTCCTTGTGGAACTGGATGATGTTGTGCCACAGCTCTCTTCCTTTTATTGGTGGGTTGTCACAACCTCCCTTGCACCTGTATGCCTGTATTTTTTTGTTGAACAGCCACTGCCATCCTTCAGCATAGAAGACTGTAAATTGGTCCTCCGCTTGAGTCTGTTCCGGCTGGCTGTCGGGGTGCGTGCTCTCCGCGTCGGCATTTGTGCTCGTCGTATCTGTGTCATGTTTGGGGTCTGCTAGTTCATACTTCTCCAAAAAGTCCGTAATCTCCGCTAGCTTCCCTTCCATGGACTCTTTTCTGCTGGTCAGACTCTTGAGGTCTGACCCCAGAGCGACGACCATGTCGGGTAGCTTGCCAAGCTCCGACACGTGCTCCTCTTGCTTCTGTCTCAGCTCGGCTATCTCCAAGAGGATGTTCTTCATCTTGTCCCCTAACGAGGAAATTTCCGTCTCGGAGCTCTGAACCTTCTGCAAACATCCGTGCATAGTGTGAACGGCGGCCACCATGCGTTGGACCGCGGCCTCTGCACGTTCCTGGAAGTTCTCGGGCTCCAAATCCTTGGCTTCCTTTGGCGGATCCTTGCCAGCTTCATCTTTGGGCTTGCTTTCCTTTGGCGGATCCTTGCCAGCTTCATCTTTGGGCTTGCTTTCCTGCTGTGTTGGTTCTATTGGATCTTGTGGTTGTGCTGTGGCCGTATGCTTTTTGTCATTATTGCGGTCTGACCTCCCGTTGCCGCTGTCCTCCTCCATGAGACTGGCCCTGGCCTTCCTCCTCCTGGGCCTGATCTCTTCTTCGCTGCCGCTGTCCTCCTCCTGCTTGGCCCTTCTCTTGTTCTGCTGGTTCTGCTGTATGCTGTACATGTAGCCAATGGCTACAATTGCCAAAGCGAGCAACACCTCCGTGAGCTCCACCATGATGCAAAGGGCTATGAAAAGTGTACTCCTTTGGGAAGCTTGAGATAGTTCTGCTGTCAGACGGGCGCACACTCACAGCATCACACAGCCATGGACTGCACATGCCGCACTGTTCCTGAAACTGTCATGTCCGTCTGAAGCACCGAGCTTAAAAGTGGCACTGCCCAGCCTCCAGTGACCAGTGAGCATGTTGGTGTGCTCGTCCGTCGCGCTTCTAGGTGAGGAGTACGTAGGCCTTTCGTGCTAGAGACATCACCGCCGAGCTCAAGACGTGCCACTTCCCAGCCTCCAGTCAGCATGTCCCCTTTATCATCCCAGTAGGTTCAAGGTGCAGGAGCGGGTACCTACCAGTCCTGCACCATGAACCTTCTGGGATGATGTAGCCACCGTCAAGGCCTTCTTGCACCTTAGTGCAGGTCGTGTCGCTTTCGACCTGCACCACACATCCGCAACAGCAAGAGCGACAATGTCGCTCTTGCTGTTGCGGATCTTCCATGGGGCAGTCGGTCCTGCTTGTAGGTCTCGAGGAATACGTTGACCTTTCGTGTCAGAGACATCACCACCCACCGTGTTTAAGAAGTGTCTGTCACTTAAGTGCAAGCACCGAACAGGCCGCCCAGCACAGGGGGGTTGGGGGGGGTGGGTGGGTTTCTCGGTGGGTGGTTGATGGATGGGTGGGGCGGTTAGGTGGCTGGGTGACGGTGGGTGGGTGTGAATCAGGGGTGCGGGAATTGGTTGGGGGACCGGTTCGTGGTGGGTGGTTTGGGGGGGGAGGCGGGGTTGTCATGCAGGAATGGTCCCTGATGCATGCGACTTTTTCCGATGCTGCTCTTGGCTTCATGACCCATCCAGTCAGAAGTCCTAAGTCTTTCTAGGAACTTCACACGGCCACCGGGCCCATGCCCCTGTGCCGCCGCATCAACCATGGAGTTCGTCGTGTTCTTGAAACTGTAAGCGGATTCAGAATCACTAGATGTCAGATTGTTTTGGTTAAGACTCGAATCCATGGGGATGTCACGATCAGAGCCATCAGCTACGTTATGAAATCCGTTATTCCGTCTCACTGCTTACTGCGATAATCCGTCCTGTCGGATCTGGGCGAGCGGGATCGCTTTCCTTCCCGATCGAAGTCAGAGTCGGACTCGTCACTACCTGGAACGTGCGAAGTTGGGGTCGCACAAGGTTGCGGTGATGAAACCAAGGCTCGGGCTGCGTGCGGGAGAGGTCGGGGTGAAAACGACCGTCGGGGACGTGGGATGCAAACTCTCCTGTCAGAGATGCGCATTTCACTGACTGAACAACTGACAAATGAACTGTCGGGCCAAGCCTTACTGTCCTTGAGCTTCTCTTCGTTGTCTTGCTGCGCCGAGCTCGCGGGTTCCTGCAAGCGGAGTCGTAGCCGGAGCCGCAGGACCTCATCCTCTTTCCTTGCCAGTGTCTGTCTCCAAAGCCCCGTTGCAGTGAGGACTTTCTCTTTGTACTTGACCTGTGCATCCTCGAGCCTCTTCAACCTGCTCTTGAACTTGTTTGTCATGTCCGTCTGGGCTTTGGAAACCTTCTCGTCGAACTTTTTCTTGTTCTCTTCTTTCTCTTTCGCCATCTGTGCCTGGTGCTCGGCGTTCATCTCTTTGATTTTGTTCTCATACATGGCAGTCAGTACCTTCATCTCCTTCTGGCTATCCTCGAACTTGTACCTGTACGTATCTTCCGTGATGGACAGCCTCTTAGCCCTTTCCTGGTTGTTTCTCTCATGCGTGTTCTCCAGTTCGTCCAGCATGTCCTCGCCTTTCTTCTTTACAGCTGCCAGTTCGGCCTCGTGCTTCTTATTGTCGTCCGCAATCTTCGTCTCGTACATTTTCTTCGTCCAAATCGCTTCCTTCTCAACCTCCCTCAAGCGATCGATTTCCATGCGGTCCTTGTTATGCGTCAAGATGGCGAGCTTGTTGATAGCCGAATCCTGCTTCTCCGTGAGCTCCACCTCATTCTTCCATTGGTTGTACATCTGTTGCAACCTTCTGTTGCAGAGGCGCCTGATACCGCTGAAGTCATTGGCTGAGTGCTGCTTGTTCTTCTCAGCTTTCTTCCACTCAACTTTCCATTCATCCGGAAGGGGTCGGAGTTCCTTTGTGAAGCCTTGCTTCGTTGGGTCCGTCTCTGTGTCGTCGTGGCTTCCTGCAGGGTTTTGGTGGCTTCCTGCAGGGTTTTGACTTCGACGCCAAGCCGCCCATTCCGCGTCGGTGTACACTTGCTCAGTCATGGCGCTAGTGGCGCCAAGAAAAAACGGTGCGATTTCCTTGAATCTTGAGATGAAAAGCTGCTGCAGTCCAACATGTTGAGCTTGGAAGCAACCGACGGTGCAGCAGTCAAGTCTTGGTGTGGCTTAGGCCGGGGCTCTTCGAGGATCTCGATGCGCAGACTGTCTCAGCCTGGTTGGCCGGCGACAGACGGAAAGTGAGCAGAGAGATACTGAATCCATGCATGACTTTCCTGCCTCTTCCTTCCCTCACATCACTCCTTGCTGCCTGCTCATTCCTCGCATCTACAGTCACACCCTCATCTTGATCATTCCTTCTTCCTTCCCTGCTTCCTTCCCTGCTTCCTTCCTTCCTTCCTTGCTTCCTTCCTTGCTTCGTTAATTATTTTCGCTGTCTCTCTCTCTCTCTCTCTCTCTCTCTCTCTCTTTCTCTCTGCATCTGTCTTTGAGGATCCGGCTCACCCCTGCTCGGGGTTCATCCTCACCCCTGTTCGGGGTTCATCCACACCCCTGCATGGGGTTCTCACGACCCCTGTTCAGGGTCCAGGCTCACCCTTTTCGGGGTTCATCGGACGCCCCTGTGCGGGGCTCTAACGACCCCTGTTCGGGGTCCAAGCTCACCCCTGTTCGGGGTTCATCCACACCCCTGCACGGGGTTCTCACGACCCCTGTTCGGGGTCCAGGCTCACCCCTTTTCGGGGTTCATCCACACCCCTGTACGGGGCTCCGACGACCCCTGTTCGGGGTCCAAGCTCACCCCTATTCGGGGTTCATCCCGCAGCCCCTTCAAGGGCTTGGTGCGGGTACGCCCCTGCACGGGGCTCCGAAGACCTCTGATGTGGCGACCTGACATCCTGACAGAGCCTGCGCGAATGCCTAATTACAACTACTTTTGCCTGCTACCTTTAAACTTCTTTCCTGATCAATGCCTCCTTACCTACATGCCCGCCTACCTAGCTATCTAGAGACCTGGAAGCCTGCCGGTGCACCTAGACCTACAAGTACCTCCCTCCTGCCTATCTACTTATCTATACCTACCTGCAGGAGTGGGTGGGCGGGTTTGGGGGTTGGGTGGGATTACAGTTTAGGGTCCAGGGTTTAGGGCATGAGCTGGACGTTACGAAAGCTTAGATTCCCTTCATGTTTAATCATGAACACACACACACTAATTTTCAAGTCGTTGTGAATCGTACAAAAAGCTGACTTTAGGGTTTCAGAACACAAAATCTCAAGCTTCTTGTTTTCGTTGAGCCACAAGAACACCAAGTTGCATTTGTTTGGTTTGCTCGGCACAAACGAATCTTCAAAATAACTTCAAAAATATCTTGCAACAAAGAAATTCCATGTGAACTACAAAACTTGGGACAGGCAATTATGTCAGTATGGCTTTGATTTTTCGATGTACATGTTTTCACATTTCGAACAAACCAAGTTTTTCAGGCATTGATTTTTCTATTGAGCCACAAGCACACATCTTTTTATACATGTCCAGCATCTCGCTCTTTCCATAGAGCCACAAGAACACACATGACGTAGGCCCAATGTTGCTGCAGTAGTTGCATTTGTTTTCCGTCCTGCCCCCCCCCCTTCAGCACGACATCAGACATGTTGCTTTACGTGTCCTATATACACGTGTTCTGACATGTCCATCATGTCAGCAACAAGTGTCCTATATACACGTGTTCTTACATGTCCATCACACGTGTTCTTGCATGTCCATCATGTCAGCAACACGTGTCCTATATACACGTGTTCTTACATGTCCATCATGTCAGCAACACATGTCCTATATACACGTGTTCTTACATGTCACTCATGTCAGCAACATAAATCCTAGGACCCGGTTCCATAACGGAAAGGACCCGGTTAGCCCCGGACAGGCATGAGGGCCGGCGGCATGCCAGCGTGAGGCGCACGAAGGCTGGCTTGCAACTGCGCAGCGTCGGCAGGGAAACGCTGGAGCAGTGCAGGGAAGGCGTCCTGCCACGAGGCCCAATAGGCGGCCACGGCACCGGAGGTGGCAGAACGCAGACCCAGGCCCCCTAACCCGAGCGGAAGCTGCGCCGTGCCAAGGGCATCATTTCGCAGCTCGGGTGCTTCCTCGCCGTAGAGCAAGGTGCGGAGACACAGGGCGACGGCACGATCATGTTCGCGGGAGTAATCGGCCGTGCAGTGCGGGGGGAGCATGCGGAGGAGGTAGTTGGCGCGGGGGGACGCGCAGTAAAGTAGTAGCAACATGTAGCAACCAGGCTGCCTGCAGGTCGCCGAGGGCGGGGATGCGCTCGAGGAGGACCTCCTGGCTGCGGCGCCGGTCCCGCAGTTGCCGCTGCACGAAAGCTTCAGTGCCGAGCGGCGCACCGAGCACGACGAGCCCTTGGCGCTCTGCAGGCAAGGTCCAAGCCCCGACCCAGACGTCAGTGGCAAGGCTGAGGTCCGGTTGGAGTGCAGCGAGGTTCGGCGGTTCCTCTCCAGCTGCGTTCCAGACACGGGTCTTGACCTGGTTGAGCTGGACTCGAGCATGGTCCCAAAGGGCAGCGGCGAGGGTACCGTACAAGGTGGCGACGCGCTCAGGGGGGCAGACGATGTAGGTATCATCGAGGAAGGCGAACACGCCTTTGCCTGGCTGCAGTGTGGACGCGACAGCATGAAGGGCAGCGTGCTGTGCCACCGCATAGAGCGCGGGCATGAGGGGGTCGCCTTGCTCGCCGCCCTCGGCTTGCAAGATCTCGTGCTCGGTGCCCGTGTCGTCAGTCCAGACGTAGCTGCTCTCGGTGCCATAGAACTGGCGAGCGAACGGCAGGAGCGGGGCAACCTGAGGTCGCGAGCGTAGCCTTCGAGCATGGCCTGTCGAGAAACGTGGTCGAACGCTCCTACGGCGTCGACCGACAGGACTGTGGTGCGGGGATTGCACTCGGTGGCGACCTGGAGGAGCTTGTACAGCGCCTCAGTGCCCGCACGCGTGCTCAGGCCGAACTGATATGGCATGCATGCCGCCTGGAGGGCCTCCACGAAGTGCTGTGCCAAGGCTCGGGCGACGAGGCGGCGAAAAACATTCCCGACGACGAGCGCACGCACCCGGCCGTTCGGCTTCCGGAGCGCTACGATTCGTCCAAGGCGTGCGGCTGCCAAGACAGGCGCCGGCACGTCAGCGTTGGCGAACCGAAGTGCTGCCTGGTGGAGCAAAGTGAAGTCGTCGGGGTTGTCCAGCTGCAAGCGCAGGTGCTCATTATGTAATGCCTGAAGGGCCTGCGGCCGAGCCTCGCCGGGCCGCGCGCAGGTTGGCCAGCAGGAGCGTGTCTGGCATGGGGCATGGCTCCGCGACATGGTTGAGCACCTCCGGGCTGAGTGGCACGACTGGTACGACTGGTACTACTACTACTACTACTACTACTACTACTACTACTACTACTACTACTGCTGCTATTACTACGACGACGACGACGACTACTACTACGACGACGACGACTACTACTACTATTACTACTACTACTACCACTACTACTACTACTACTACTACTACTACTACTACTACTACTACTACTACTACTGCTACCACTACCACTACTACTACTACTACTACTACTACTACTACTACTACTACTACTACTACTACTACTACCGCCTAGTATCACCACCACCACCATGTCGACGACGACTACTAGTGCTATCACTACCACTCCTGCTACTGCTACTGCTACGGCTATTGCTACTACCATTACCACCACTACTACTACACCAGGGTGGCGTGCGGCATGGTGGCCGACGGTAGACATTGCCCAAAACGAAGGGATCTGACAAACCCCAAAGCAAGCAACAAACAACAGAATTGGACCGGAGCACAAGAATTGTAAGAATTGTCAATCGGCCGAGTTGACAGCTAGATGCTCCAGCATATGCACATCTCGAGATTCGGACCGCTGCAGCTAGTTGTTAGGTCACTGCTCCGCTTGGTTGCTGCTGCTGTTGCTTCTGCTGCTATCACGTCTAAAATGGGTGCTATTGCTAAGGCTATACTGCTGGCTCGGCACTAACCCGTGCAGGCCCGCTTGGGAATCCAGGGACAACGAGACGTATGAGACATTCCTGTAACAAGAGGCCGTCGTCGACATGATTGTCGGCATGGTTACGACAGATCATACCGCCAAAACTGCAATTGCACCCGGGTCAGCAGTCCAGGTACTGTCGAGGTAATGTAATTGTTGCGCGGAAAGGCTTGGGACGCTCATGCAGGCGGAAATATGCGGAAATGGGGTGTCAGCATATTGTACCCATCCTGCCAGTACCACCAAAACCATTCAATAACAACTGTAGCCACATTTATCACAACGTTTTCACCGACATCAATCGCGAAAACCAGAAAAAAAACGACGACTGCCATTGTGGTATATTGCGGTTGCAATTTGTGACGTGTTCTGCGAAGTACAACGACACACGCTGCTCACAGCCGGCACGACAGTATGTTTTACGCCGAGATTGTGACGTGCCCGATGCGCACGTGTTGTTGTAGCTGGGGTCGAGGTGGGCGAGGCCCTGTGGTGCCGAAACCGTTTCTTTCCTCTGCCACGTTGTAGCACCGCGCGGTAAGCCTCCTGCTACCGCCGTTATGCTGCATGCGCAAGGTGAGTGCAGAGCTGGTCCGGCCTGTTGGCAGTCGCTGCCATGCGCGTCCTCACGTCATCCTTCCTCGAGCTGCCGCCTGCGCTATCTGCGACGCAGGAGAGAACGGGTCACAACGGATGCATGCCATCAAAAGCAAGGCTAATGTTGTGCGAGAGACTCAGCGTGGATTTGCCGATGTGCAACTGGCACATAGAGCTCTTCAGTGCCTCGGCAGTGTCGCCATGCGTGGGGTTTTGGGTGCTCACGGCGGCTACATGGCATGCCTCCAAAACATCACCAAGTAACATGCGACTTTGTTGCAAGGTCACTCTGAGCGAGCTTTCCAGGAGTTGGTCCATGACCCGCAGGCAAGGGCGAAGCACGAAGAAGCGTGCATCACAGACGAGTGGTTTGTATGATGTTTGTTGCTTGCGCGGGCACCCATTGAGCCGCAATGACTTGTTAGTGTTAGTGCATTCGAGATTGTGTTTGACAGGCGCCCGTCCGTGGGCATGTATGTTTCTGCTGCGGAGGCTCCGCTGTGGCAGTGGATTGTGCGTGTGTGAGTTGTGTGCAGACGCACGCATGGCTTTCTTGATTCAATTGTTTGTTTCGCAGGCTCCGAAACCGAGAATGGCCAAAGACAAGCCATATGCGGAAGCCGTGCGCGGCACCCCAGCACATCCAGTGGATTCAGTGTCGCGTTGATTGACAGCCGATGTTTAGCAAGAGTGGGTTGGGAGGGAAAAGCAGCATGGGACAGGGTATATGACATTGAGTGACATTGTATGACCGAGGTCAACAGCTTGGCATGCTGACCCTGCACTGCAGGCAAAAACCATGTTGCGGTCACATGTCTTCATGTTTTCGTGCTGGTCGGTGCTGTGTGCTTGGGAGACGGACTCGGGTGCTGAGGGTAAGGGGCCTTTCGTCACGGAGCCTCTTGTGTACGAGGACGAGGTGGGTGCATCCAGTCTTACAGCATTTATGGAGGAATCTTGCTTAGCAGGTTGGAGTTCGCAGACTCCACGGGCGGATTGTGAAACCACCCAAACCTAACGGAGCCGGTGTGGTCGCGGCCTTTGCACCGAGATTCGCCAGAGAATTCGCAGGCCACGAAAGCCGAACTATTGTACCACAAGGTGGTCGTCCATACCGCAGTCGGTCCACGTGACATGTGCCTCGCCTGAGCCATTGCTGTGTGTTTTTGCTAAATCGTTGCGCCCAATGCTCAATATCCAAGCCCCCAACGCCCCAACGCTCCGCAACTCTCGCCGAAGGTACCTGCACTGGCGAGCAGAAGTTCTGGCCGCCGGTGGTTACACAGTACTCATTGCCGACATGCTTGGCGACGAGCAGGGCCCTCTGCCTTCTGCCTCGTGCAGGGCTTGCTGTATTAGTTTCACCGCTTAATCAAAGTAGGTGAGGTGGAAACCGATTTGCGAATTAGAGCGCAAGGGGGCGCGAAGGCGCGGGATGCTGGCCCATTCAGATGGTTCGGGCAGGGAGCGGGTCATGTATATTCCGAAGTGTGGCAAATCCTGCGCCAGGTTCATCGAAGACAAAAGAAAGATTGAGAATGAGACGAACAACATGGGAGAGAAGGAGGTAGAACCAGAAAACCTCACCGGTAAACAGTGAACCTTAACAGTAAACCTGTTTTCAAGTTTTTTCGAAGACACATGAATGATTGAGGATGAGACAACCAACATCCGAGAGAAGGAGGTAGAACCAGAAAACCGCACCAGTAAACAGTAAACCTACGGTGTTTCAGCTAGCATCCACGTAGCAGAGTCTGGTTTGGTTCGGGTTTAAACCCAACCCCTTTAACTTCCGAATGCCGGTTCATAGATACAGGAAAACTTTACAATGGCACACTGAAACTTAGCAACAGCTCGAACATCGAAGAATTGCCACCCAGGTTGGGCCAAGCATGGGAGTCCGGAGCTCATCAAGCGTTGAGCACATGCTATTGGTATGACCCTTCGAGCCCAAGCCAACAGGTTTCTTTGTTTTTTTCCTCTGTTTTTGTTTGTGTCTTGTCTTCGCTATTTAGCTTTTTATCTCTCTCTCTCTCTCTCTCCCACCCCCTTTTCGTGTTTTTCTCTCGTTCGTTTTTGCTGATATTTGCTCGATCGCTAGATTGCAGTCCTTCGACCACCCCCAGCCACAGCCCCCCAGCCCAGCCCCAGCCCCAGCCCAGCCCCAGCCCAAGCCCCAGCCCAGCCCCAGCCCCAGCCCCAGCCAGCCCCAGCCGCAGCCGCCCCAGCCCCTCCAGCCCAAGTTTACCGTTCTGTTTGCCAAGTTAAGGGTATGAAGTGGTGAATGATGTCGCTTAGCGCCATCCTGCACAGCAGCGATTGCAGGGCATATCTTACTTTTGTGGCATTCGTAAGCCTGAAACCCTCCACCCTAAACACCTTAAACACCCCAAACATCCCCAAACCCGAAGCCTTGAATCCTAAACCCGAAACCCACCGAGGCCGGAATGGGGAGCTCTCGTGCGTCAGCCTTTGGCCGACGATCGTGGCATGAGCCGACAAAGGCGCCAGCAAGTCCGACCTGAACCTTGCAGGACTTAGGTTTAGGGTTTAGGGATGTTTAGGGTTTAGGGTTCGCATTATGAGTTCCCATTCAAGGTCCTCAACATGCTGTTTGAAACACTGGGAACAAGCCCTCAACCTTACCCAACGCCTGAAGCCGTTTTTCGAGATGTTTGACACCAGACCTTAGGGCTCTGCACGACATAGACATTCGCACGATGACCTTGCCAGGATGCGAGCTTCTGTCCGTGCGATGGCGGAAGTGGGAGGCCACAGGGGCAGTACAGCTTATAATTAAACTCGCGATGTAGGCTGACGGGAATCAAAACTGTCATGTCCCGGCAGGTGTCGATCCACAACGGATCGGGGCCATTGGTTATTGCTTCGGAGGTCGTGCCGTGCTTGATTTAGCCCGTCCAGATCTCAGACCTTCCTTGCATGTCGATAGCTCCACAGCGGGCTCACGGCAGCTTTCTTCTCCCGACTCAACGAACCAGGCTTGGGCCCTGCAGCAGGAGTCACAGCTCGGTACTCAGTCAGTATTCAGTAATGAACAAGAAGCGCGACAGAAGCCAGCGCTTTGAGGATATCGCAGGGAGTGAGTGAATCGCAGGCGGTGGTCTCGTTCCACGGGATTCTGGACGATGGTGTGGTGCCTCCAGAAGACATGTCGGCCAAAGATGCGTGGTGGGCCCAGCAGAGTGCAACTAGGTTAGGTAAGCGGCTCTCAAGCCCACTGCAGGCCTCAGCATAGCATTTGGTGCATTGCCGGACACGTGCTTCGCGCATGATGAAGAAACACGGAGCTGCAAACCGATTTCCAGGCTGAGCTCAAATCAACACCGCTGCCAGAACGAACACTGACGGCAGTGAGTGCCGCAAGCCATGAGGGATTCAGTTCTATTGATTTTGCCAAGCAAGAGAACAAACCTTCAAGGCTTCAACATGTCGAGCCCGTGAATTCCGGGCCAAGTCGTAGCATGACACCAGTGTTCGCTTCGATGACTTTTGCCAAGTCCCAGTGACCCAGTGGTTGGCATGTCCGTAGACGGCAGGTGGACACATGTGAAGACCAATCTAAACTTTTTAAACCACGAGGCTTGGTGAGAGATGGTGAGAGGTTATATTTGCAGAACCATTTCGCAAGTTCTGCACGTCGAAGGCACGCTATCCTGTCAGCATTCCTCCTTACCCACACGTGTTGTGATTAGAAGCCAAATCGCAAGTTGGTAAATGGGTACTATATATGGGTCACCATAGGACAATGGCCGCCACTATGCATGATGTCGTTTTTGGATTCTCAGTGGTATTTCCGCCGTTTTGGCAACCACCAATGCCCCAAGCACCCAGACCCGAAACCGCACCACACAGCGTGGCGGGTGGCGGGTGGGCTTCTAAACCCTAAACCCTGAAATCCTGAACCCTAGGATGATACCGAACACCCCATAGTAGTTCCTTTTGGAGTTCATATTTAGAATCCTATAAGGTAATTACCAAAAGGAACTGCAATGGAGTCTCCGGGTAGGCCCACATGAGTCGATTCTAGCGGAGTTTGAGTTTGACAGAGCGGCAGCGCATCGCATGTATCATGTTACATCATCTCATGCTATCTTGTATTGCGTCGTGTCATGCATGACACCATTACCTCTTAGTTACATATCTTGATATCATATTGGTTTATACTGTTGTGTTTTAGTATCGAACTATATGATACTTCCTAGCCTCTACTAGCACTTTTGTGTATTTGTTGAGATGTAGCCTATCATGTTACACCGAATTACATCATTCACTATCTAGTACATCATGTATTTGCATCATGTTGTAATTCTATGCTACTTTTGCTACATCATACCCCCCCCATATTATATTAGAAAGAATGCTCCCGCAAAGTCCCACAGCCGGAAGCAAACCCAAGAACTTTTAAACCGAGGCTCAGTTTTTGTGGTGTTCAGGGGTTAAGGTTTAGGGTTTTTGTAATGTTCTGTCCCTAATTATACTGCACAATACTGCGCAGTTACAAGGAATCAGCAAGAGTACACGCTTTACGCATGGACTCTGGGGGGAAGAATAAGAAACTACACCAAGGCCACGTGTTCTGGTCTGCCACGGCGATGCGGACCCCTTTGTCACTGCAGATGGTCGGGCAGCGCCTGGCACCCGTCGAGTGGGGTCGATTTGTGCGGGCGCTAGTTGTTCTGTTCAGAACATGGTAGAGGCACTCTTCTGTTGAAGTGCACTTGATAGGAGAAGGATTTCGTGTTTCGTATCCGTGTAGGATTTCGGGTCCTGGTGCCAGTGCACAGGGGTGCGCTGATCCGTTGCAATTGCCCCCCTAACCCTGAAGTCGAAACCTTCGCCCAAAACAAAAAGGTTGCTGTAACCCTCAAGTTTATATCGCTATCTTACAACCTCCAAGTTCTAAAGCCCAAAGCCCTGCACTCTAAATCGTGATGTCCGGAAATCCCAGACGTCTAGTTGTTTTGAATCCCCAGAGCAAGGTTTGAAAATCAGATGCGCTCGGCAAAGGCTCGGTGGGCCGGCTCCTGAGAAGAAGGGAAGTGGGTGGGTAGAAACGATCTGTTGTTGCGGTTTAGGATTCAGAATTTAAAGGTTTGTTAGGGTTTCGGGTTTATAGGGTGAGGGTAGGGTTTGTTCTATACTACTAATGCGAAGACTAGCATGGGTACCGTAGCTCCTCAACGCGACCCTGACTCGGTACTGCCAGAAGAATCGCATGTTTTGATTTTTGGTAGCGTTGAACCGAACCCTCAACCCCGAACGCCCTAGAAAAGGACATGCTGGTCTTCGGTGGCGTCCGGCATGGCTTTACAAATCCAGCGCAGGCTGGAAGTGCTTTCAGCCATCCCAGGGCCCCCAAGCAATAAAGCAAGTCATGTATCTGCCATGGAGAGATTTCACAACCCTACAGGATTGTAGCCCCCTAGATATCGTATGCATTCGTTCAGGCTTTCAGAAGCCTTTTTGACCCGTACCCTAAAACCATGCACGAGTAGCCGAGACTCCGAGCTCAATTATTGTTCTCACACGGGCAGGATTTGAATCCCAACGCGGCTTTCGGTTATTCGGCAAGAGCAGCAGCCTTGTCATGGCGGGCAATGGAGGAGTCCCGGCGCTTAGGTCTCTCAATCGTACGCTTTCCCCCTTTTATTTTGGAGTTTCCTTATGAAAACCGAATAGCAAGACCAAGAATGCCGGATACCATCACCATCAAGGGGCGACTAACAAGGAACCCGAGTCATTACCAAATAGTTACGTCATACCCTGCTGTTGTGGAAGGGTTGGGGCTGCAGGTAAGGGTTTTATGGCTTCGGGTTTCGGCTTGTGCACTGACATTGCCAGCAGAGTTCAGGGAAACAGTGTCGCCTTTCTTGAAACTGCATGCCTTACATATTCGACAAGTTTGCAGGACCTTTTCGCGGAAGCGCTGCAGGAAAGAGAGTAACGCGGCTTTCGGAGTCAAAAACGAGTGCTAGACATAGACCCAGGCTGCTATCGTTTGGGGAATTGAACACTCCATGGTAATCAAAAGTATAAAGTCGTCATAACTCATCAACCACACTTTTGCTGTTGGTGTATAGTTTTGCTAGTCGACCTATACCGGAGAGCTTTTAGGGTCACACTTCCGCTGCCCACCTATCAGGCCTGATCCTTACAACCCTAAACTAAAAAATGTGTATATAAGCCGCAAGCCTAGACCCTAAAGGCAAACAAGCTCAACCTTAACTGTTGAGAGCTATGAAGATGCTAGCATCCACAAGCTGGTCGAGCGAAAGATATGAAACAAAAACACGAAGCATACGAACTCATACAAAAGGTGTTTCTTGACGTTGGTAGTTTATAGAGTCAGTCTAAAGTTGTTTTTTCCAGCGTGTAAGATTTACGGAGTTACTTTTTGGGGCTTGGGGAGGTTCAGCTTAGGGGCAGTTCTCGTTTCCGTAGAGAGGACTGACTGCAGGGTCTCCATGATTTGTACCCAGAGGCTCCATGGTAGTTCCTTTCTGGTTATTACCTTATAGGATTCTACATAGGATCGCCAAAAAGGAACTACTATGGAGCCGTAGGGTCGGCTCTGTCTATATGGAAGGGTTGGGGGATGTTTGGGGTTTGCTATATGGGTAGTTGTCGAAATTAGGGTCCCTTTTTGGGTCCTTATTATAATACGGCACCTAATATTCAGGGTACCCCAAAAAGCGACCATAATTTTGACAACCACCCATATCCTGTTCCTGACATTCACTTCAAAACCACACCTGATTGGAAGGACACGTCGATAGGGGATTTTGAGCTGTTCAATCTTGTGTAGCAAGCCTGCAGCACTGCATATAGCCGAGCACGCTGTAGACATTTCGCGATGCAAGCACAGCTGGTCTATGCAAACCTAGCCTAGCCCAGGAATTGCGACCCGGTACAACTGTTGTGACATTTCTGGGCTCTCAGTCGACTCAACATTTGAATCCTCGAGAGAACTGGCTGCAAGCGGAGGGTGTGGAGCTTAGAGTTTGCTTTTCTGCCCGCAGTGCTGAACGACATGCAACTGCTGTCCACAGTTTTCGCTGCGGCTGTTTGTTTGGATGGGCTTGTTAAGGTCGACAAAGGTGGAAAGGTAACTTTCCTAAACCCTTGCGACTCGCGACCCTGAAATATCGCGCGGAGACATTCGACGCACACATTGATATGCATGTAGGTGAGCAACTACGTATGTCAATGTACATTGTGAAAACTTCCTATGTGTGTCAGCATCTATGTGGGCATGAATGTAGTTGGGTTGTGTGCATGAATGCATGTAAGGGGCGTAGAACTGTAATCGATAGCTACAAATTCGGTTGCACCCTACCACCATCTATCCGACATGATGTAGTTCTCAGGTATCGGAGGATTCGGAGGAACATACTTGCTCCGACCACCCCCGCCCCCCACCCCCCAACATAAAACACCAGTTTCCACATCAGGTGCCCTTTTCATTTTATACATACGGTTGATGATATAAATCCTGCATTACATTGAGGACCCTGAACTATGGGAATTATGGTTTATTATGGGTAATGCATGATTTATATCATCAACCGGAAGACGCTTGCATGCAGACCCTTCGGCTTCTGAGGACATGAGCGCATCACGCACGGGCTCCAAAGAGTCAAAGGACTCTAAGCTGCCAGCGCTGTTGACGCCCGCACCGCCCTCGAGGGTGTTATGGAAACAGGGATTCTTAAAGACTTTCGATTCTTCCACTGGGGCACTTTCGATGCAATGTCGTGTATGTTCTTGCCACCTCCAGAAGTCGGCAGGGTACTTCATGCCTTTATGGAAGAGATCTGCAAGATGTCAAACCACCTTCTCGCCGTGCCGTGTGCTATTTGTTTGGCATGTGTTTCTTGCGAGCACTGGTTTGACAAACCCATGGAGGACACCATCAAGCATAACTTCATAAGTTCAGAAAGTCGCAGACAACCCCACCAAGACCCTAAACCTCGGAGCCGCATCCCAAACCCAAATGCAAGGGTTTGACGATTTAGTGGCAGCATCCTGCTTTAGTCCCTTGAGAACTAAATTAGAATGTGCCGCTTCCAACCCTCTTCTGCCGCTGCATTATGCGCGCACGGATCCCTGAGCAAGGCAAGTCCCACCAGCACTACCG
Organism: Symbiodinium sp. CCMP2592; assembly: GCA_905221615.1. NCBI lineage: Eukaryota > Dinophyceae > Suessiales > Symbiodiniaceae > Symbiodinium > Symbiodinium sp. CCMP2592. The sequence goes on from CAJNDT010004112.1 coordinate 1,348,452, forward strand.
GCTACAAGCAGTCGCCACCCAGTTCATCCCCTTCGCCGGGACCTCAGAACATTCCTCTTTACTATCTGTATATATATATATATGTATGTGTGTGTGTATGTATATGTATACGTATGTATGTAGTTGTCTCTATTTCTTGCTCGCTCTGTTTCTTTCTGCGTCTATACATATAAAAATATGTGTGCATGTATGTATGTATATATATACACACATAATTACGTGTGTAATCATATACATATATATATATACATATGTACTTAATATATATATATATATATATATATATATATATATGCATACATACATACATACATATATATATATGTATATATATATATATACACTTGTTTGTATGCATACTTGCACATTGTATTACCCCACACACTGCCCAGGCGGCAGATGCAGAACTACAGAGACCCTTTTCGACTTTTCCAACACATTTTGAGGATCCTCTAAGGTAGAAGCCGAAGCCAGAAAGTTGGAATATGATTATCCTAACCCTTCTATGGTAAATTATAGGGTATCCTACCATGAAACCATATTCCAACTTTCTGGAGTTTCCTCTATTCTTTGGCTTGTGTGCGGGGCAGAACTCGGGGAGAGTGCTTGGGATTTTGGGCTTCCAAGGGCATAAGGTGTGGTTGCAACCGCCCGTTACGTTTGTAACTGGCCTTGCCAGCCTGTAGCGATGCAAGCTTCCTTCAAACAGCGGCCGTTTGCCAAGAGTCCGACATGTGCACTCTGTCCTTTAGCACAACTTGTACAGATCCCGTATGACTCGGGTTTTTGGAATCACCGGGTGTATTCGATAGTCTTTGTCACGAGTGGTTAGAGCACTCAAACTCAAGCCTTGGATGCTGCATGTAAGGCTTCAGCACCATCAGATTCCAATAATCGTGACAGGCAGAAAGGCATCCGTAACCCAGGAACCCTAAACCCAACACTTAAACGGAGCTTCTGTGTAAACCCTGAAACCCAGCAGGTGGGAAAATCAGGCAAAAGCAGGAAATCGGATGGAGCTCAAGAGCTTCCACAGCTTGTGTCAAGCATCATGCCTTCCTAGGACCCAGAATAAGCCCTTATTCCCTTTTTGTTGGGTTCAGGTTCCCTTATAACACCCTTTATACCAAAAAGGGCACCCTTTTTATTCCTAGGTTACTCTTAGGTCTAGATTCTCGATTGTCAACCCGGTCAGCTCAATATGGGAGTTTCCGAAAATAAGGGGGTACCTTTTTGGGGTGTCCTTATAGTAAGGATCCTACTAATTAGGGTACTATATTAGGGTCCCCTTAGTCAAGGGAGGCCCAAGCCACAAAATTCAACACCGACAGCCTTAGCACTATAAAACTTGATCCCGAACCCTACTTAGAGGATCATGGGACTTAGTCAGTAGGTTATAATTGGGGTTATAAGTCCCCTAAGTGGGGTTATCCTAATTATAACCTACTTATAACCTTACTTACTAGGTCCCATGAGCCTTCAAGTAGCACCCCTGAAACCCTGCAAGCTGAAGCCTTGACCAGGTATGGCGGCGGAAAGCTCAAGAGCAATCATCCCCAGGCGCTGCACCCATACGACCTTCCTGGTTGAGGGTTTTGTGGGTTCAGTGTCGAGGGTCTAGGGTTGCAGTTTTAGGGCCTTATCTTTAGTTTAGTGTTGAGGGTTTTGGGTCACAAACAGGATCTAGGTTTTGGGGTCCTGGATGTAAAAACGGTAGCTGTTTGGATTACTGGCCTGGGATGGCCTTCGCCTGTGATCACTGTTCTATGTATGGTGGAGTACATAGGGTTTCGCAATGTCGGGTTCACCTGCATAGCGGCCGGGGCTTTATCGAGAGGACGTAGTTCTTACGGTTCACGGTTTAGGGTTATGCCCCAACCACCGAATCACAATTGCCCATGCAAATGGGATGCGTGGGAGCCGCAGAGCGGGCTTTGAGAAAAGAACCGGGCAAACATATGCACAACCGCTTCGAAGCCTTCAAGAGAAGTCACAGGGACCCTTAGGGGAGTAGGGGGAAGGGGGGTAGGTGGCCTTGATACCTGTAATCAGGACTTATCAAGGCCTATTTAAGGAAGTATAGTCCCTTACCCCGCTCACCCCTGCCCCCCCCAAGCGTCGCTATGAAAAACAGAGCCCCATAGGAAGATGCATGCAACGCCGCCACAGAGCCGAGATGTTTGACTGCACTTGCAGGCAGGCTCGCTGCCGCATCTGCCACCCAGCAGCGCCAGGGGGGCCGAGGTGGCCTCAGGTTTCTGGGTTCCTATTCTAAAATAAGAAGCCTAAAAAGTATATACTTTTTCCCAGTGTGTTATTGAAATCCAAGGGTAAAAGGAGGGACCCTTCCTAGGTATATACACTTAATATAGCTATTATATACCCACTATATAGCCCATTGTAGGGTAGGGGTCCCCATTAAGGGTCCCTCCTTTTCCCTTTTTATGCACAGCCTAGAAACCTGCCTGCGCCAGGCTGAGGAAGAGCTTCCGGCCACGGCCCAACTCTCCCACTCCACCAGCAAGGCCCAGTTACTTCAAGGGTTCGGGATTTTCGGATTTAAGGTAGGTTCCTTGAAGGGTTCTATAACGGATCCCTAAAAGATGAAAAAGTAATCAGTTACTGCAAGGGTTTGGGTTTTTTTGTTTTTGTTGGATGGTTTAGGGTTAGGTTTTGGGTTTAGGGCTGGGCTTGATTTTTTAGGGTCCAGCGATGGCAGGGTGTGGGATCTAAGGGTTTTTATGGCTCAGGGCTTTTTGGGTTTAGGGTTGTTAGGCTTTAGGGTCTAGAGCGCTAGAGGCAAGCCAGCTGCAAAGGGGTCTGGGGTTTCCAGGCATTGTAGGGTTCGTGATTCCAGGGTTTAGGGTTTACCTATAGTCTCCACAGTAGTTTCTTTTTGGGTTCATATTCAGAATCCTATAAGGCAATCCCAAAAAGGAACTACTATGGAGCCTCTGGGTAATTTAGGCTTGTGGGACCGAACTCTGCTCTTCCAGAGTCGGCTTCTCATGTTTCATGAGACATTCCGAAGCCTCGGGTACTACAGAAGCCAGCCTAAATACGTACCGCACGGTTCCAGAATACAATAACAATACAACGCACCCAAAGATCCTCTTCTATTTTTCCCAAGGCTCCATGTACCTTTATAGTAGATACTTAAGCCTCAAAGGGGTCCCCATATAGGTACTTTAAGGCCTAAGTATGTACTGTATGGGCACATGGAGCCTTATGGTTTGCCCCCTAGAGTATAGCCCAAACCTGCGCTCTCAAGCCCTGAGACCCACGAAATCCCATGTCCCGTTGCAGGCTGCTTTAGACCAGCTCTTTGCGGAACTCGTGGACCCACTGAACAAAGGCCAAGCCCTTGGGTGCCGCAGAAATGCTTGCAGTTCGCGAAGGTGGTGTTCGGGGTGTTGGTTTTTGGTGCTGTCGACGTTTGAGGCGGCTCTTCGATTTGAGCTTGTTAACTCTAGGCATGCAGTTCGGGCATAAGCATTTTTTTAGGCAAGCAGTTCTGAGAAATCCATGCGTGATAGTTGCTTCGGGAACTGTTAAGTTGTCTTCCGTAGCCCTGAACCCTAAACTGATTCTGGTTGCGAACTTCTGCCGTGCAGGGTTGATTGTCGGTACGTTAATATTTTGAGATCTAGTTTCTTGACTTCGCCATTTGTCCCGTCATCGTCGTACTTCGGCACAGGCGATTGGGATGCAGGTTGTCGTTGCAACCAGTGGCAGCCAAAGCTGATCAGAGCACAAGTAAGACTCCGTCAAGCAGAAGATTACCCAGGCTACCATCTCATTCTTCATCATGTTAATTGTACACTCTATGGAACCCTGATAAAACTTCTTTAAAACAGTTGTAGAACTCCCTATTGAACTCTAGTAGAAATCCAAAATCTCACCTGTAGTGAAGCAGCAGAGAAAGGCGTGGTTGGCTACAAGGATTTTTCCTGGCTACACACGCGCCTGCCGAATGCTTAGATTGTGCAATTGGGGTTTTGGAGGGGTTGGGCAGTTTGGGCATCGCTATACTTCATACCGACTCATACGACAAACCTCCATTATTTTTTGAATTTTGTAGAGCTTTAACATTTTTTGAGACCCCATCTTAGGTAACGAACTCCTGCAGAAAACAGTGTTTTGAGTAGATGTGCGGAGGGGATTTAGCCTTGAGGGCTCCAGCCTTTTATAGAGATTCTATTGGGTTTTGGGGTTTACGTATGAAGGTTGTGCTCAGAGGTCTCTTGCATGCCACACTGACGTTTCAAGCTTGTGAGTTCCAGTAGTGAGTATGTAGAGTCATTTATTTCCAGGTATGCACCAAGCTTCTAGTTCAAAAGGGTTTGGGAGGCTTTGGGGTCTTCAGGGTTTGGGAAAGGGGGCCTATTGGCATTTCGGGTCTAGCTAGCCTCAGATTCGTGATTGAGGACAGTTTGCTAGATGTTGTCTTCCTTACAAAGGTTCCCCAATAGAGTAGCACCAAAGCCCCCGAAATCCGAAACACTTGTCTAACGGCCCAGGCCATTTTTTGAGGCAGGGGTGATGGACTGGTAATGTGTGTTTTACTGCTTGATCATACGAGGTCCCTCACCCCAAATCCTAAACCGTGGGTGCTGCCCCCACTCGGTAACAGTTGGATAATCTATTCATAATACAGAGATAATGATAAAAGGACCTGAATAGTAGCCCTACTATAGACTGTTACTGTATGGGGGCCGTACCCAACCTACACCCTAAGTTCAAGCCCTAAACATTCAAACCATATTGAGCCCCTAAACCCTAAACCCTAAACCCTAAACCCTAAACCCTAAACCCTAAACCCTAAACCCTAAACCCTAAACCCTAAAACCCTAAACCCTAAACCCTAAACCTTAACCGTTTCTGAAGCTAAGAACTCAGGCCGAGAAGCTCTGGAGTTGCAGTTTCCTCCCTTTATGAGCCTTAGGGTTTTTGGGTTTCAGAGTCTAGGCTGTAGGCTTGTAGGGGTCGGGGTCTAGGGTTTTCGGGTTTGGGGTTCGAGGTTTGTTTTCTGTTCTTGGGCTATGGTTTCTGTAGAAGGTGCGTCACGCATGTATACACATGTTTATGCTTGCAAGCAGGTCTGTCTGTTTGTCTGTCTGTCTGTCTGGCTGTCTGTCTGTACGTTTTGTTGCTTGCCCTGTGAGGGAATGGACTTGCACTACCATAACCTACTCTTCCGTAGGGTCCGGATACAGCAAGCAAGTAAGTTATGCTAGGTTTCGGCGCTTAACCTAGAACCCAAGCCCAGCGCTGAGCAAAAGCCTATCATGCTCCGAGCCCAAAACAAGAGGAGTCATGGACTCATCCCTGAGGGGGGGATAGAAACCTGGTTTGCCGCGGGCCTCCGAGAACAGCGCCGCTTTCTGCGAAACGCCTGAAATGCTACAGCTCTTACACGAGACCCTGCACTGCCTCCAGACATGCATCCGAAATACAAAGGGCGTGCAAAATCAACAGTACGCCCTGCATTCCCTATATAAGTTGCTACAAGGCTCCCCAAACCGCGTTTCAATGGAGATGTCAATCACCATGGCTCCGTTTAAACTATGAGAACCCTAAATCCCAAACAGCGCCAGGATGTCATAGGAGGCCAAAACGGGTTTTAGCCTATGGGGGCTTAGTAGGGATTCGGGTTCCCATAATCGGGTTCATATTCAGGAACCCCTACCCCAAGAATCTTAAGCCCCCTTTTGGCCTCCAATCTCCCTACTATACTACGGTCCCTATTATTTAGGCTACCCGAAAAGGGAACTAAAATTTTGACAACTACCCAAATCCCAAACAGCGCCAGGATGTTTTACAATGGCCGGCCGACAAGTATAACGGATCGGCTGCAGAGCTTGGGTGGTACCTATCCGCAGCAGGCACAAGATGGTACCGTGGGCCTTTTTTTTGGAGGGGGTTTTACCTTGACCTACCCAAACCTGCGTTTTTTTAGGGTCCGTACAAATACGAAATTAGGTTGTGCAAAAATAACTTGTAGTTTAAGGTAGGGAGTATTGGTTACTCTGCAGGGCGTTTAGAGGCTTTTGGGGATTGCAAGTATGCTAAGATTGCGAGCCGAAGCAATCGCAGGGTCGGTGGGATTTCATGCTTGTGGTTTCGGTTTCTGATTTGTAAGTGCGTCGCGGTGCAGCAAGGACCAGAGGTGGGGTTGCGGCTGTTGCCCTCGTTGAGGTTCGGGTGTCAGTACGAGTTCAGAAAGGCCGGAACTGAAGATCTTTCAAGATGTAACGCTGGGGACTTGGTGTTCACCGACTTGCCGCAGAACATGTTTCTGAAACTCCGGTTGCGGACCGTCAGTTTCCGGCATAGTATCTGAACTTATTCATACCGGTGGGAGGTGGGGTGTTGTAAAACAGTGTTTCCGGAGCATCATTCATACTCTCCAGCGTTGCTCAAGTTTGAAGCTCTGGCTTTTGAACCTACACCGTAATCCAGGGACCCCAGAGACTCCAAAACCCCTTAATTAAGGAATATACCTTAAATTATAATAGGATCCCTTATATGATTTATGGTATATTCCTTAATTAAGGGGTTTTGGAGGCTCTGGGTCTATACTTCTCAAGCTCCAGCCCTGAAAGTGGAACCTTTGATCTTCTCGGACCGTCGGATGCCCGGTGCGTCTTCCAGGTTTTCCGCAAGTTCGATCTGAACCAGGACACTCTTCTGGACAAGGTGGCTGACATGTGCTTTATGTGTATGTGCATTTTCGTGATTACTTATGTATATGTATATGCATATGTTCAAAAACATACATACATACATTCATACAGACATACAGACATACAAATATACAAACAAACATACATACATATATATATATATATATATATATATATATTTATATGAATATATAAATAAATAAATGAATATATATATATATATATATATATATACATGAATATATATATATACATATATATATATACATATATATATATATGTCTGTATGTATGTATGAATGTATGTATGTATGTATGTATGTGTGTGTATGTATGTATGTATGTATGTATGTATGTATGTATGTATGTGTGTGTGTATGTATGTATGTATGTATGTATGTATGTATGTATGTATGTGTGTGTATGTATGTATGTATGTATGTATGTGTGTATGTATATATACACACATATATATATGCATATATATATATATATATATATATGTGCATGTATATATGTACACAAGATTCAGGTTTCCCATGGCTGATACATGGCACTCAGTCCCAGCCAATGCAGTGGCAGGCTGGATGCACATACGGGACTACGGGGCTAGGGAAGGGGTGGTGCTACTGGCAGCTGCCTTGCCACTGTACCGTATGTTTGCTGCGAGGCCGAGTGGCAGGAATATGCAAACAGCCGGGGCCTTGTCATGGCAGCTTGCAGTCCATGCTCAATGAATGTGTCGCCGCCGTTGTCGTGCATGCGACGACGAAGGCAAAGACGACGTAGCAGCAGCAGTAGGAAGAGTGGCGGTCGCGGCGGCAGCAGCAGGGGTGGTGGTTGTCGGCGTGGTCCTCCTCGCTCAGTCCTTGTCCTCGTCCTCGCCTGGCTCTCGTCCTCCTCGTCTTGTAGTACTGGTAAGAAACCTGTCGCAGCGTCACGACGACAGCATGCGCAGCAAGAGTTGCATACTATCACGAGGACCGGGGGACACCAGTCAGATCGCCACCAGCCCGCGAGTCGGTCTGTGATTTGAGCCCCGAACCCATGAACCCGAAGCCCGAAAACCAAAGCAGCCCCTAAGCAGCCCGAAAGCCTTAAAACTTTGCTCCGAGGTCTGGTGTCTGTGGGCGGCTGAGCCAAAGCTTGCCAACTCTGCAGAGGGTTTTTGGATCAGTATCCCGAAAGAGATGCCATGACCGGTACGGTGGTATCAGAATACTTTAGTGGCTCCCTACGTGATGTTCTTTGTAATATTATATGTGTTTTTCATACGTCTGAACCGTGCATGGTCATAGCGTGCTCGATGTTGGACCACGAAACAAAGCAGATATGGGGAGTTCCTTGGGGGTCGACATCTTCGTAATTTGCAGGTTGCAGGTTCTTTTTTTCTCAGCAATACTAATCAGCTGACGGGTGTTTACCTCCTGGCCGGCGTGCCCTGCACATTTGGTTTTCCGGCTCTTGAGCGAGAAACCTAGGAGGGCCAATCATGTCTGTCGAGCCACATGCGATGCGTGGTTTCTCTTAGGGCATGCCGAGAAAGCATCCTCACTCGGAAGATGAGCGCCCAATCCCTATCTAAACCTCCAGGCAAAACGCCGAACCCCAAACTTTCCGAAGCCTAGACTCCAAACACTAGCTTGCAGCGTTGAGGAACAAGGGGTACAGACTAGGCTCCATAGTAGTTCCTGTTTGGGATTATCGTATAGGCTTCCAAGTATGAATCCCAAAAAGGAACCACCATGGAGCCTTAAGGGAAACCCCTACACCCCTAAACCCAAAACCTTTAAATCCTAATATAGTCTCCATTGTAGTTCCTTTTGGGGGTTACCGTTTAGGATCCTTAATATAGTAATATAGAAATGGTTAAACCAAAAAAGGGAACTACAATGGAGGGCAGACTGTGGGGTTGTGCCCTGCGGCGTGCTTGCGAAGATCAGGTCCTGGGCCGGGCTTACCTCAAGGATGCTTGCAAAGGCCAGGTTATGTCTACGGCAAGGTAAACTCAGTCGGTCGGCATGGCCATGCAAGTCTTGCAAGTAAAGACGCTCCTAAGAAGCGTTATGCCTGCAAGCGCTTCCACCGCATCGATTGTACAGTAGTAGCCGTACAGTAAACTGTATACTCCCCTTTTCGCTGCTGTGTCACGGCGCTTTACGCCTGTCCGCATGTCTGCGGGCTTGGACAGCCTTCGCGTTCTATTCTCTCCGGACGTGCAAGGTAAACTCAATAACTGGAATAGGGTTATGGGGTCCGTTTCTAGTGTGCAGCTACGACGTCTATATACATACATAACAAGGATAGGGGCTACAAGGGAATACCAAGTACTGTTAATTAGAACCCTGAGTACTGAACGCCTGTCCTTTCACAAGGGTTACAGTAGGTAGGTATCCTCATAACCTGAAGGACCACATGACCCTTAAAAGTAGGGGCCCTATACCCATATACTATGAATTCCTATAATGGTATATGAACCTTAAACCCTTTTAGGGTTCATTTCGTCCTTAAGGAAAAAGGCCCTTTCGGACATGGGATTCGTAGTCAGGGGTTTGCATTCGTGGGGACCCGCGACCCTTACCGACAAACTAAGCCCGATACCTAATCGCAAAAGGCTGGAACATTCTGGCAAGCAACCCGAAAGAACGGAGCTTGAGGGCGAACAGGGGGGCGTAGACCCTAAAGCCTGAACGTTTCGGATTTTGGCTGCTGTTTGTTTGAGGATTGGTTGTTGGCGAAATGCCCGACGTATACTTTTTCAGTCTTCTGGAAAAGGCTCTGGACTGTGTGCTGAGACATGCGTGCCCACAACGGTCTTGCATGTAATTTAAGAAATTAGCTGCTCGCACACAGCACTTACCTCAATGCTTTTTGCATCCTGAACCCCCCAAGTTCGGGTACTTCGGCTAGGACCCAGAGTAGGCACTTATTCTCTCTTTTAGGGTTTAGGTTCCCTTATGACACCCTTTAAACCAAAAAGGCCACCCTTTTTGTTTCTAGGTTGCTCTTACCCGAAGGGTCCAAAGGACCCAATATACTCAGGTACTCGGTTTTAGGATAGTAGTTATGTAGCTTACTCTTTGGAAGAGTATATGATTATCCGGTACTTGGATCCTTACTTAGGTCTAGCTATTCCATTAGCAAGGCCCCTGCATTATGGAGCCAACCCTTAACCCTATTCAGGCCCCTACATTACGGAGTCCCTATGCCTCAGTATGCCTTTTTCAAGGAAGCCTTAGAAGAACCCCGGAGTTTTAGTCGAGTAGTGCCAAGCTTTGATCAGCAGCTAGGATGCCCAGTAGTACCCTTATTCCCTTTTTATAGTCCTAGGTTCCTTATAAAGTTACAGAATACCAAAAAGAGAGTCCTTTTTGTTCTTAGGTTACTGGGTATCCTAGTCATTATCAGACCCTAAACCCTAAACCCTAACCCCTAAAACCCTAAACCCTAAAACCCTAAACCTTAAAACCCTGAACCCTAAACCCCTAAACCCTAAAACCCTAAACCCTAAAACCCTAAACCCTAAAACCCTAAAACCCTAAACCCTAAAACCCTAAACCCTAAACCCTAAAACCCTAAAACCCTAAACCCTAAATACAGGGCTCCTCCGGGAGCAGCAGGAGCAGGAGTCGAAGAAGGTGGCCGGAGCAACGGCCTGGAGGTCGAATCTTGGGTGGTTGTTTAGGGTTTAATTAGGGGTTTAGGGCTTTAGGGGTTTTGTAATTCGGGGTTTAGGGGTTTAGTAATTAGGGGTTTAGGGGTTTTGTAATTCGGGGTTTAGGGGTTTTGTAATTCGGGGTTTAGGGGTTTAGTAATTCGGGGTTTAGGGGTTTAGTAATTAGGGGTTTAGGGTTTAGAGGTTTCGGGGTGTAGGGTTCAGGGTGAGAGAGAGGGTTCAGGGTGGGGCAGGGGTCACCGAGCGGGTGGTCGGAGGTGGAAGGACGCGGGGTCGGGAGGGGGGAGGAGTGGTTTTGTTATTGTTTGGTTTTTTGGAGCTTAGGGGTCGGATGGGCTGGGGTTGGTATTCAAGATCTCTTGGGTCCGATATGTGGTGTAGGGGTTCAGCGGTCTGCTTTCGAGAGTGTGCCTGCAGATGCTGAGCCATGGTATAGCTGCTGCTGCTGTTGTGGTTTCGGTGCCCAGTACTGGTGAAGTTGCTGGAGATTTGTCGAAGCTCCCAGCGCCCTTGCGGGATCCGGGAACACATAGCCTTGTCACTGCGCACAGAAGCAGAACGGGGAGGGCAACGAGGAGAGATGTCATAAGACTTCCTACAAAAGACTGCATCTAGGTCAGACTGCGAGAGGGCATAGGTCAGCACAGCGGCTGGTTTATGATTGCAACTACTGTTTGCTAGTGTCCCTGGTTAAAATTCCAGCACAGTATAACGCCAGTGACATCTTGAGGCCCCTAAATAAGAAAGTTTGGGGATTAAGGTTTCGTAGACCTTAAGCTTAGACCAAACTCTCATCTTCCTTCCGCAAGGCTTTAAGCAGCCTAGATGTGATTTGTCTCTGCGTCCCGTGACCTTGGTGGGAACTTGGTGTGCGACACGATTTACTTCCAAGAACCTTTTTCAAGCCTTGAGCCTTGGTAAGTCGTCATAATACAGGGTGCGACATGGCCAACAATACTATTCTTCTTGGCCGATCATTGAATTTCTGTTTTGCTATAACCCGAAACCTATTCCCGCATAATGGTGGAGGCCCCTATAGTGAGCCTTTGCCCTAAGCGCTAAGCCTTACACCATCTTTACCCTAAGCACTAAACCCCAAAACGTAAAACCCTAAAACCCTAAGCCCTATGCCTTAAACCTAGTGCAGGTTTGACGACCAAGCATCCAGGCAGTTGCTGGAGAAGGCCGGATCTCAAACTGCGGAGCATATTATGGTTGGGATCCTATAATAGCGATGTTGGTTAACCAAAACAAGGAGCTACAATGGAGACTATAGGCTGGGTTAGGCGTTGCGCATTATTGTTTAGTTTTGGGGTATCGTTTGAAGGGCTCATACTGTTTTAATAGCCGCTTAGCTCAATTATTGGGTCTAGGGTTTAGGTTGCTATACAGGAACCACTTAAAATGCCAACATATGTACCACATTGCAGATCGAGCAGCCCCTGCGCCCGATGGCCTTGTGCACGTTTTCAGGTCTCTTGTGCGCAACATCTTGGCCATGAGCACGAGGAAGTGATCGAGGCATCGGATAGTTTGAATTTCGAGGGGGGCCAGGATCTGAAGTAGTAGAAGTCCCCTGTAGCCGCTACATGACTGAAATATAGTATAACCTTACATTATGGCCTTTGCGACCCCATTATACGGTACCGCACAACAGTATTCTGATCCTCCAAACCCCTATATCAGGCGGCTGGCCGAAGGAGTTGGGGGTTTTCGGACCCTTGGCCTTCGGACTATAGGATGCTACGGTTGATGGTATAAATCCTGCATGACCCATAATAAGGAACATGCCATAATTCCCATAGTTTAGGGTCCTGAAGGTAATGCAGGATTTATATCATCAACCGTATTGTAGTGCCTTTCCTCGGGAGGTGGTTTTTTCATCAGGAATCTACTGTAGGACTACTTCGTACAACCTACATACATGCATGGCATAATACCCTTCAAAAGCCTTACTCTAGAAGCCTAAATGATTACCAAGACTATGGTTAGGATCCATTATTGTAGCTATACTGTAAAGGAACCCAAAACCTATTCTAATTATCAAGGCCCTTACATTATAGAACCCTACTATACCCAGAGGCTCCATAGTAGTTCCTTATTGGGATTACCTTGTAGGATTCTAAACATGAACCCCAAAAAGGAACTACTATGGAGCCTTAGGGTAGATCCCGCTTTGAGTCCTTTAATTTAAGGATCCCCTAGAAAGGAACCCTATTCTAATTGTTAAGGCCCCTACACTACTCGAATGTCCTGGTGCTGAGGGCCTGCTCCGGAAGTTCGCAGACCCAAATCAGGTTGATCGTGCGAGGCTCAGTGCCTGGTTGATGGTTTTCTGCACCAGGAATGGGAGGTTCCGAGCATTCGAGGTGCCATGTTTTGGTGTCCTTATACTAAGCGTCCTATTATCATAAGGTACTACATTAGGTTCTCCTATTTTCGGAAACTCCCAAATTCTTAAGCCTCCCATGTCGGACGCGAGCTTCGCCTAAGGTTTGGGCAACAGCGTGCTTTGGCATGCAGCTTCGAAAAGCGAAGTCGGATGCATGGCAAGGTGCTCCTTGTGGGTCTGCGGGCTTAGAGTTTACAGTTTGGGGTTCTGTGTAATCAGACTATGGTTGTGGGGTGGCATCATGGTATAGTAACGTAAGGGACTATGAGAGGATAACCTGGCAACTTTTTATTATTTTTGGGGGTGGGCAGTTGGTGCTGGCCTTGTGCGTCTTTAGCTCCATGGAACTCGAACTTTAAAAGTTGAAAGCCGCAAAGACCTGGCAGGCTCATCTTACCGTGATTCCCATCAACCTGCCTGTTTAAACACCTGTTTCGCTGTTCTGTTTTGGGAAGTGGGAGGTGGACCTAGGAGGCAGGACGGGGAGGCTGGAGGAGGAGGGAGGTAGGAGGTGGGAGCTGTCAGAGGGTCGGCCACGACTTATACAGGTATGATTCAATCATCGATCCGCTTCGATGTTGGTTTTCGAGCCAAGCTGCCAAGCTCTTAATTTTGAGAAATGTTGCGTCTTTCTGGGTTATCGTAGTATAGTGATTTCCTAACTCCCAGTAAACCCCATCAAGTCCTTCCGGCTTCTGTCAGGCTACTGGAGCATGGAGGAAGTGCGTCCCATGCCGGCCAGCACATGGACGGGTGAGAGTTAGAGTATTTAACAGGTGATGACTTTGCAAGGAAGTGCGATTCGTACATGCCCGCATGCTTGTCTCATTCCGAGAAGGTCTTTCGCCATCACCAGGCATGCTTTTGTTGTTCTTTACTTTCTGGGTTCCTATAAGTTGAAATACGACTGTTCTGACAAGAGCATAGCCCGTCGCTCAGTGCGTTCCTGAACAGGCTAATTCGCGGATGCACGCATGCACACACCCACACCCTCACCACTCACTCGCCAGCGCTGGCCAATGCCCAGGCGCAAGTCCTACAAGCAAGCCGCATCCAGGAACCCGTAGTCAACAAAAACTAAGCCCGCAACTCTGATTTGCTGACCCTACACCCAGTTTCAAGCATCAATTCCCAAAGCAGGACTCTCTAAACCCCAAATCCCAGTGCGAGTGTGCGAGTCGAAACCCGAAAAACTAGACCCCAAACCCTAAACCGTTACTCTCCGACCACCTTTTGCAACAGGCTTTCCACTTGGCCCGGAGTTGGAGCAAGCAGCCCTAGCAGCTTCACTGCTCCACCCTAAGCCCTACTCCCTAAACCTTCAAACCAACCCTAAACCCTAAACCCTTAAAGCAGGACTCGCCAATCCTGGCTGCGGCACGTGCGCGGAAGCTGCAGGCCAGACCTCACCCAACAAGAGTGTGCAGCGAACATCATACGGGTGGTTGTCAAAATTAGGGTCACTTTTTGGGCACCCTAAATATTAGGCGCCGTATTATAATAATTAAGGACCCCAAAAGCGTCCCAAATTTTGACAACCACCCATACCGAAGAGCCGGGACAGTAAACCCTACCCAAAGGTTCCATAGTACTTACTTTTTAGTGATTGCTTTGTAGGATTCTAAACATGACCCGCAAAAAGGAACTACTATGGTTTATGGTAGTTAGAAGCCCTTGATCCTGACATAGCCCTAAATCCAAGCTGCACAATATACTTCAAAGCTCTATGGTTGACGTAACCTGCGAATGGGAATTTCAAATTACATATAGGTCTCTTCAGTGGCTCAAATGTGAGGATACATAGACTGTCTAGGGCCTACACGGCCTATGGGCCCTCAAAACGACGATCTTGGCATAAAGAAGGTCGAGTAGCTATAAACATACCGTAAACCCTACTTGGAGGGGCAGGGGACTTTGTAAGTCGTTTATAAGTAGGGTTATAATTGGGGTAATTCCATTTAGGGTACTTATAACTCTGCTTACAACCTACTTACTAAGTCCCATGATCCTCTAAGTAAGGAGTGGCAGCCAGAAAGTTGGAATCATTATCCTCATTCCGTGAAGGTAAGGCAAAGAGAACGCTAGCACTATCCATCCTGAAAAGCTTGTTCCATCTTTTGCCACACACGATAAAGCCCTAAGCCGCGTAAACCTTGAACTTTGTAAACGCTTCAAGTCCTTCGAACCCTTTGAGCCCTGTAAACCTTGTGAACCCTGCAAACCCGAAACGCTGTACACCAAAAAAAATGTTCGCCAAGCCCAATAGAAACCCGTGTAAACATCCGAAACCCCTCATCAGAGCATCAAATCGGAATCCCTATACAAGGTATCGATTTGGCATTTTATTCAATTTCCTTGTTGTGTAACATAGATCCCTAATTTGAAACAACTTGGGGGGCTGCTAAAATCGGCACCTAGTACAAGGTGCTTCGCCTGCTCATGCTCGGCGACCTGGGAGAGAACGGCATGGACAGCGAGGCACCCTGGGCGGAGTCTGGTTGAGGCGGATGCCTCGTTACGGCCTTACCCAAAGGCTCCATAGTAGTTCCTTTTCGGAATTACTTTATAAGGTTCTAAATATGAACCGCAAAAAGGAACTATTATGGAGCCTTAGGGTAGGGGTTGAAACAATTTTGGTATCCAGGTGTTCAGGGGTGTAGGCTGTTCGGGTTGAGGGGTTCAGTGATTCAGGTGTTTGGGGGTTTAGGGGCTTCGAGGTTTACCCGAGATTTTAGAGTTTAGTATATGAGGATTTGCAGGGTGGGGCGTTACAGGAGTTTCAAGGGGAGGTGGTGTCGATCGAAGTTCGAAGATTTTGGCCGCGCTTGCCAGCATTGGGTCAAGCATCTCTGAAACCCTCTCGGCGATTTTATCCCGCCATTCAAAAAACACTGAACAATTTCCCATGCAGCCCCTGATTGTGATGGAGAACCTAGGAGGGCAACACTGCTTCACCGGAATAAAGTCATTGTATGCTTGCCTTCGCGTCGTTCCCTAGGATCCCAACGACCCGACGATACCCTAAGACTCCATGTGCCCATATAGTATATACTTCGGCCTTAAAGTACCCATATTGCGACCCCTTGAAGGCTTAAGTACCTACTACAAAGGTACATGGAGCCTTTGGGATAGTTATGAGCAGACCCAGAGCCCCTTCAATAGAGGTTGCTGGAAGCAGGTGGTTTGTAATACGGTTGATGATATAAATCCTGCATCACCCATAATAAGGAATATACCATAATTCCCTTAGTTTAGGGTCCTTAAGGTAATGCAGGATTTATATCATCAACCGTATGTACGTACTCCCAACCCCAAGTGCGAAGCGATATGCACACCCCAGAAACCCGCAGGGTTTGGGCCCGGGTGCAAAAAGGGGTTGAGCGTTCAGGGTTTCCTTGGAGGTTCATGGGTAGTTATAAATGGGATTATAAGTCCCCTAATAGGGGTTATAACCATAGTTACCCTAATTATAACCCCACCTATAACTACCCATGAACCTTCAAGTAGAGAAGCTCTTCATCGGTGCTGAAAATCGGCCGGCAGGAAACCACCCTGCACTCCCAGCAGCTGATCGACAAGGCCTCTGAGCTGACAGCGAAGGCTCCGCCCGACACAACTCCAAATCCAATAGTTGCAGTTCCAGTTCGTCGTCAGGATCTCTCAATAAAAACGGGAAGCCAACCCGCTCCTACCCGTGCCCCACCTACCCCTACCCCCCTTCCCCTACCCCGTACCGAAGACAGGAATTAGAAAGAAGCTTCTTCCTAGAGAGGCGTTATGGCCCAGACAGCCTGGGCATAGACCCTTGGACTTGAACCCCGCAGCACCAGAACCTCAAGTGCTTGGGAGGACCGGACTAGTTCGGAATATATAGCTAGACTAGTCGGTATTTGTATAGTCTTCCGCTGAAGTACATATTCTAAGTACAAAGGCCTTTGTCAATTTGTATGTTGGCTAGAACATGCCTTTAAGTTGCAGATCTCTGGAGGTTCGGAAGTATAAATGTGGCATCCAGGCGGATGTTGGGAAACACTCACCGGAGAACCGCAGATAGGAGCAGCAGGTTACAGCAGCAGGCGCATGCGAACGGTGGCGAGTCGATAAAGACAGGCAAGTACCACATTCCCTAATTACGGGCTTACGGCTTACGGTTCCTTTGCTTAGCCATGCATTTACTTTAGAGCGCACCTCCAAACACAGTTGTGTTTGATGAGCGCTCCCTTGTTGAGGCTGTCAGGGTTTGCTAGGTCCTGCCTTGCGGCGACTACGTAACCTCCAACTGTTTTGAAGGAGGGGTTATACGTACTCTTGCAAGAATACTATGTTAAGCGAGGTGTATTTCTCCAAAATATGTCGCCGAAATATGCTGCGTAGAACCTGACGGGTTCTCAACCCGAACCCGTAACCACCAAGACCCTAAAGTCATGGTGCAGATGCTAGACATTATTACTCTGTTCCGGTACAGTTGTGGTATTCCAAAAACTCTCGGGACGGAATATAATATAAGATAAGGATGCCTGAGAACACTCCCCGTATACCCGCTGAGAACCCAACTCCGCAGGACTCTAACCACCCAGATCTGCGAATGCATCCCAAAGGCACCCCTCTGCAGAAGGCAGAATGCAGTTTTCAGCTTCGGTAAAGAACCCTCTGCAGTAGCTCCTCGCACCTCCCTGCCCACTACAGCAGGATGCACGCGAGCTGTTCATGAAGGGGGCCAGCGTGAACTATCGGTGGCTCGCCTCTTATTTTCTGTTTTGGGTTACGAGCCTGTGCCCTGAAACTTACCTATAGTTTCCATTGTAGATCCTTTTTTTGGTTTAACCAACTATATATTAAGGATACGATAAGGTAACCCAAAAGAAGGAGCTACAATGGAGACTATAGGTAGTCTCTCTTCGTAGTTCAGACTGCCCTATAGACGACTGCAGTCGAAATTATCCCTAAACCCTAAACCCCTAAACCCCTAAACCCCTAAACCCTAGACCCCTAAACCCTAAACCCCCGACTCACAGAGTCTGCCTGAGTCTCCATGCCGGTCGCCTCTGTACTCCAAGTGCACCGAATATGAAACTCACATCCTACTTGGAGGTTCATGGGTAGTTATAGCAAGTGGGGTTATAGTTAGGGTATCTATGGTTATAACCCCTATTAGGAGACTTATATCCCCATTCAAAATTACCCATGAAACTCCAAGTACGTGCGCCTCAGGCTCCAGGTTTTCTTGTATGGTGCTTTTACTTTTTCAAGTTGTTCAACTCGCAGGTTGCTATCTCTGAATCTCCACGCAGGCATTGAAATCTCCAGGACTTACTTGTGAGACTGGAGATCCGATAGTCGCGTCCGTGCCCACCAGGGTTGGGCGACGAAGCCGTAAGTCGATTCAGCGCCTCAGTCTAAGTCTGACTTTCCGATGAATTCGAAAAATGTTAAGGACTCTGCGCCTATAAGTGCTTCTTCAAGGGATCTTTACGGGTTCCTTGCAGGGATCTTTGAGGGCTCCTTCAAGGGTTTGTACTGGCCCAGGAATGATCGCGGATGGTCGCCACTCACTGCTGCAGTGTTCCCTGGCCTGGTCTCTGGTGGTGAGCCACTGAACACGAACCCTCAGGCTCCATGTGCCCATATAGTACATACTTAGGCCTTGAAGTACCTATATGGGGACCCCTTTGAGGTTTAAGTATCTACTATAAAGGTACATGGAGCCTTTGGGGAATGACAAACGAAAGTTTCTGCCAACTAAGCCGGATCGCCTCGAAAGCGAAGACCCCGAGTCTGAAATACTGAGCCAGCCTGCTCCTTCACCAAGTAGCACACACACACACACACATATATATATATATATATAAATATGGTCACGCGCTCATCAGCCCCCCCCCCTCCCCCCCCAAAGGTCAATGGTCCGGATATAGGGTGAGGGCCCCCCCCCCCCTCCCCGTGGCCGGCTTAAACAGGATATAGTCGCCAGCTGAAACTGTGGGTTTTCATTGCATACTATAGACGTAGGTATATCGCGATTGTACTGGACCGACGTCTCTCTATACATACTCAATACAAGTATAGAATCTTTCGTCTCGCCTCATCGACATTGGTGGGGCTCCTTGGAATGTAGACAGACGGATCAAGAAAGGGTGGAGATTCCCCCAACCCTCAACGAAAACACGGAGAAAGTCCCTCCAAATCATTCAGCTGATTCCTAGCAGCGAGCTCCTCTACCTCCCTGTAAGTCTCCATCTCCTCTGACGATAAATGAAGGGAGCTCGCTGCTTCGTCATCCGCAAGTCCGCAAGAAATGAGCTTCTTATCCCCAAAAGGGTAAGGAAGAGGTCCCTTGGCACATCCTCTACCGCAGCATCTCAAAGGAGCAGAGAACCCTTCCAACTTACGGGAAAAAAAGAACTCCGGCTGCCTCTCAGTCGACAAGAAGAGAGAGGAGCTCCTTGTCGTCCCCTCTTCCTCCTCAAGGGATAGAAGAGAGATAGCTTTCAAGAAGTGAGGACTGAGCTGTCCGGGTTTCGTGTGCGATGCTGAAATGTCGTGGCTGAGCCCGCGCTAAGGCCAACGCGGCCGCCGATCGTTCTGATCGATATGCGGCTTCCAGGCCAGCGCTTCGAGCGAGAAGTCGCCGGCAGACTCTTCGGCGGCTTGGTCTCAATCTTCACAAGAAGAGTCTGATCCTCCCCCTAGCCTTCAATAAGACATGAGCAGCCCTCTACCCCATCCTCTGAACTAGCTTCCAAAAAAATCCTCTGCCTCATCCTCGACAAGAAGAGACTAAGAGCAATCTAAAGGGGCAGAAGAAAGCGCCATCTCAACAAAGCAAACAGGCCGCTCCAACTTCACGAGAAAGAAGAGGGCTCCGTTTACCCCTCGGCAAGAAGAGACCTCCTTTCTTTCTTGAAAAGGGGAGGACGCTCAAGAAGAAAGGGTGGAGCTCCCCCAATTTTCAAGTAGAGACATCTGGTCATCCCTCAGCATTTAAAAGGAAAAGACCTCATGCTCCAAAACACAAGAAGGGAGTCCCAAGGTGATTTGTGGCAACAGAAGAGAGCATCCTTCTTACCTCTTGGTATGTCGCCTTTTCGTCTTAAGAAGATTGAGGAGACCTCGCTCCTAGCAAGAAAGGATAGAGCTCCCCTAGCTTCCAAAAAAAAGATTTTCTACCTCATCCTCCACAAGAAATCACTGAGAGCTTCCTCCCACCATCTCCTCTGACGATAAATGAAGGGAGCTCGCTGCTTCGTCATCCGCAAGAAATGAGCTTCTTTTCCCCAAAAGGGTAAGGAAGAGATCCCTTGGCACATCCTCTACCGCAGCATTTCAAATGAGCAGAGAACCCTTCCAACTTCACGGGAAAAAAGAACTCCGGCTGCCTCTCAGTCGACAAGAAGAGAGAGGAGCTCCTTGTCGTCCCCTCTTCCTCCTCAAGGGATAGAAGAGAGATAGCTTTCAAGAAGTGAGGACTGAGCTGTCTCAATCTTCAAAAGAAGAGTCTGATCCTCCCCTTAGCCTTCAATAAGACATGAGCAGCCCTCTACCCCATCCTCTGAATTAGCTTCCAAAAAAATCCTCTGCCTCGAGGATTCGACAAGAAGAGACTAAGAGCAATCTAAAGGGGCAGAAGAAAGCGCCATCTCAACAAAGCAAACAGGCCGCTCCAACTTCACGAGAAAGAAGAGGGCTCCGTTTACCCCTCGGCAAGAAGAGACCTCCTTTCTTTCTTGAAAAGGGGAGGACGCTCAAGAAGAAAGGGTGGAGCTCCCCCAATTTTCAAGTAGAGACATCTGGTCATCCCTCAGCATTTAAAAGGAAAAGACATCATGCTCCAAAACAAGAAGGGAGTCCCCAGGTGATTTGTGGTAGCAGAAGAGAGCATCCTTCTTACCTCTTGGTATGTCGCCTTTTTGTCTTAAGAAGATTGAGGAGACCTCGCTCCTAGCAAGAAAGGACAGAGCTCCCCTAGCTTCCAAAAAGAAAGATTTTCTACCTCATCCTCCACAAGAAATCACTGAGAGCTTCCTCCCACCATCTCCTCTGACGATAAATGAAGGGAGCTCGCTGCTTCGTCATCCGCAAGAAATGAGCTTCTTTTCCCCAAAAAGGTAAGGAAGAGATCCCTTGGCACATCCTCTACCGCAGCATCTCAAATGAGCAGAGAACCCTTCCAACTTCACGGGAAAAAAAGAACTCCGGCTGCCTCTCAGTCGACAAGAAGAGAGAGGAGCTCCTTGTCGTCCCCTCTTCCTCCTCAAGGGATAGAAGAGAGATAGCTTTCAAGAAGTGAGGACTGAGCTGTCTCAATCTTCAAAAGAAGAGTCTGATCCTCCCCTTAGCCTTCAATAAGACATGAGCAGCCCTCTACCCCATCCTCTGAATTAGCTTCCAAAAAAAATCCTCTGCCTCATCCTCGACAAGAAGAGACTAAGAGCAATCTAAGGCGGCAGAAGAAAGCGCCATCTCAACATAGCAAACAGGCCGCTCCAACTTCACAAAAAAGAAGAGGGCCCCGTTTACCCCTCGGCAAGAAGAGACCTCCATTCTTTCTTGAAAAGGGGAGGACGCTCAAGAAGAAAGGGTGGAGCTCCCCCAATTTTCAAGTAGAGACATCTGGTCATCCCTCAGCATTTAAACGGAAAAAGCCTCATGCTCCAAAACAAGACGAAGGCAGTCCCCAGGTGATTTGTGGCAGCAGAAGAGAGCATCCTTCTTACCTCTTGGTATGTCGCCTTTTCGTCTTAAGAAGACTGAAGAGACCTCGCTCCTAGCAAGAAAGGACAGAGCTCCCCTAGCTTCCAAAAAGAAAGATTTTCTACCTCATCCTCCACAAGAAATCACTGAGAGCTTCCTCCCATGTAATGAGACGCAAGAGAGCTTCATCTCAGCCCAGCAGACAGGCCCCTCCAACTTCACGAGAATTCAAGGTCTCCGTTTACCAATCGGTCGGAAAGAAGATAACTCCTTTCTCTCTTCATAAGGGGTTGGATCTTGAGCATTTCTTTTACCTTTTCAAAAGATGGAGAACAGCATACGCACAAGAAGACGAAACCTCCTTTCTCTCTTGGCAGTGGAAAGAGATCCTGATTACTTCCCTTACCTTTTCAAAAGATGGAAAAGGGCATACGCTCAAGAAGAAAGGGCGGCGATGCCCCACCCCTCAACGAAAACACGGAGAGAGTCCCTCCAAGTCATTCAGCTGATTTCTAGCAGCGAGCCCCTCTCTCTCTTGGTAGGTCTCCATCTCCTCTGAAGAGAATTGAAGGGAGCTCGCTTCTAGTCGAAGAAGACAAGGCTCAACGCATCTCCAGTTTCAATAAGAACTGCGGCTGCCTCTTCGTCGACAAGAAGAGAGAGGAGCTCCTTGTCGGCCCCTCTTCCTCTTCAAGGGATAGAAGAGGGATAGCTTTCAAGAAGTGAGGACAGAGCTCGCTCAATCTTCAAAAGAAAAGTCTGATCCGCCCCTCACCCTTCAACAAGACATGAGCAGCCCTCTACCCCATGCTCTGAATTAGCTTCCAAAAAGACAAATCCTCTGCCTCATCCTCGACAAGAAGAGACTGAGAGCGTCCTCCAAACTAATGGTACAAAAGAAAGCGCCATCCCAACAAAGCAAACAGGCCGCTCTAATTTCATGAGAAAGAAGAGGGCACCGTTTACCCTTCGGCAAGAAGAGACCTCCTTTCTTTCCTGATCTGGGGAGGGGGTCCTGATTGTTTCCGTCGCCGTTTTAAAGATGGAAGAGAGCATACACTCAAGAAGAAAGGGTGGAGCTCCCCCCAACTCAAGAAGAAAGGGTGGAGCTCCCCCCAATTTTCAAATAGAGACATCTGGTCGTCCCTCAGCATGAAAAAGGAAAAGACCTCATGCTCCAAAACACAAGAAGGCAGTCCCCAGGTGATTTGTGGCAGCAGAAGAGAGCATCCTTCTTACCTCTTGGTATGTCGCCTTTTCGTCTTAAGAAGACTGAAGAGACCTCGCTCCTAGCAAGAAAGGACAGAGCTCCCCTAGCTGCCCTAGCTTCCAAAAAGAAAGATTTTCTACCTCATCCTCCACAAGAAATCACTGAGAGCTTCCTCCCATGTAATGAGACGCAAGAGAGCTTCATCTCAGCCCAGCAGACAGGCCCCTCCATCTTCACGAGAATTCAAAGGTCTCCGTTTACCCATCGGCCGGAAAGAAGATAACTCCTTTCTCTCTTCATAAGGGGTTGGATCTTGAGCATTTCTTTTACCTTTTCAAAAGATGGAGAACAGCATACGCACAAGAAGAAGAAACCTCCTTTCTCCCTTGGCAGTGGAAAGAGATCCTGATTACTTCCCTTACCTTTTCAAAAGATGGAAAAGGGCAACGCACAAGAAGAAGAAACCACCTTTCGCTCTTGGCAGTGGAAAGAGATCCTGTAATTTTCTTGACGCTCAAGAAGAAACGGTAGGGATTCCCCCAACCCTCAACGAAAACACGGAGAGAGTCCCTCCAAGTCATTCAGCTGATTTCTAGCAGCGAGCCCCTCTACCTCTTTGTAGGTCTCCATCTCCTCTGAAGAGAATTGAAGGGAGCTCGCTTCTAGTCGAAGAAGACAGGGCTCAAAGCATCTCCAGTTTCAATAAGAACTGCGGCTGCCTCTTCGTCGACAAGAAGAGAGAGGAGCTCCTTGTCGTCCCCTCTTCCTCTTCAAGGGATAGAAGAGAGATAGCTCTCAAGAAGTGAGGACAGAGCTCTCTCAATCGACAAAAGAAGAGTCCGTTCCTCCCCTCAGCCTTCAACAAGACATGAGCAGCCCTCTCCCACCCTCTGAATCAAGAAAGAAACCCTTCTAACTTCTCCATGTCGCCACCACTTCCTCTCCAAGGGATAGAAGAGAGATATCTCTCAAGAGGTGAGGACAGAGCGTTCTCATTCCTAGTTATTCTTGGCAAGAGCAGATTTCTCTAGAGGAGATTTCTTATACCTTTCTCAGTCGCCACCCTTCAAAAGAAAAGACCTCATGCTCCAAAGCAAGAAAACAGTCCCCAAAGGTTGTTCGTGGCAAAAGAACAACGCATCACGAGAAAGAAGGGAGCTCCGACTGCCTCTCTGGCGATAAGAAGAAAACTTCTTTCTCTGTTCGTCAGGAGCGACAGCTCCTGAACATCTCCTCCGCGAGAAAAAAACTTGGAAGGGAGCTTACGATCAGGAAGGAAGGATAGAGCTTTTCCAAATTTCAAACTTTGACAAGAGAAAAGCCAGTCCTCCCCGTGGCCTTCAAAACGAAACGAGAAGCCCAAGCCCTCTACCTTACCATGCTGTGAAGCAGGAAGAGAACTCACTCCAAGATATTTTGGTAAGCGACGAGAGCTTTATTTGAGCAGAGAGAGACTTTACCTCTTGGTAAGTCGCTTTTATCTTAAGAAGATTGAAGAGACTTCGCTCCTAGCAAGAGAAGCCAGGGCTCCCATTGCTTCCAAAAAGAAAAGTCTTCTACTTCATCCTCCACAAGAAATGATTGAGAGCTTCCTCCCATGTAATGAGACGGGAGAGAGGTCCATCTCAGCACAGCAGACAGGCCCCTTCAACTTCACCAAAGACAAGAGAGCTCCATCTACCCCTGCGTCGGCAAGAAATCTTTTTCCTTGAAGTTCTGCAAAAACACAGATAAAATCACAGCTCACAAGGGTGTCGCCCCAAGATTTGTACAGACTCAGATCCCAAAAACCCAGATCGCAAGGGATATCCCCCTAAGGGTTCGTTGAAACAATAAGTTCCAAAACAATAAATCGCAAGGGGTGTTTCCCTAAAGCTTTTTATAACAAATGAATTCCAACGCCACAAATCGCAAGGGGTGTCCCCCCCAAGGTTTTGTAAGAACTCAGATCCCGAAATCACAGATCGCAAGGGGTGTCTCCCTAAGGTTTTGTGAAAACTCAGAACCGAAAACCACAGATCGCATGTGGTGTCCCCCTAAAGGTTGTTATAACAAATAAGTTCCAAAATCACAAATCGCAAGGGGTGTCCTCCTAATCCCTGCGAGCAGAAAGCCTGTAAATACCGCGTTAAAACTACGGCCAGGGATCCCACACATCTGCGGGCAAAATCTGGCGGAAGTGATCCGCCACCGAGCCAAAAGCCTGTAAATACCGCATTAAACAAAGGGCCACGGATTTTGCACATCTGTTGGCAAATTCTGGCGGAAGTACCGACTGCTCACTTCCGCCAGATTTTGCCAACAGATGTGCGAAATCCCTGGCCCTTTGTTTAATGCGGTATTGACAGGCTTTTTGCTCGGTGGCGGATCACTTCCGCCAGATTTTGCCCGCAGATGTGTGGGATCCCTGGCCGTAGTAGTGGTGGGTGAGAGGGTGGTGGGAGGGTGTTTGGGAGGTAGGGTGGGCAGGAGGTGGAGGGAAGGTTGTGTAAGAACTCAGATCACAAAATCACAGATCGCAAGGGGTGTCCCCCTAAGGTCTTGTGAAAACTCAGATCAGAAAACCGAAGAGCGCAAGGGGTGTCCCCCTAATCCCTGCGAGCCGCGACCGAGCAGAAAGCCTGTAAATACCGCGTTCAAACAACGGCCAGGGATCCCACACATCTGCGGGCAAAATCTGGCGGAAGTGATCAGCCACCGAGCAAAAAGCCTGTAAATATCGCATTAAACAAAGGGCCAGGGATTTCGCACATCTGTTGGCAAATTTTGGCGGAAGTACCGACTGCTCACTTCCGCCAGATTTTGCCAACAGATGTGCGAAATCCCTGGCCCTTTGTTTAATGCGGTATTTACGGGTTTTTTGCTCGGTGGCGGATCACTTCCGCCAGATTTTGCCCGCAGATGTGTGGGATCCCTAGCACTTGAAGTGGTGGGTGAGAGGGTGGTGGGAGGGTGTTTGGGAGGTAGGGTGGGCAGGAGGTGGAGGGAAGGTTGTGTAAGAACTCAGATCCCAAAATCACAGATCGCAAGTCGTGGTGTTCCCCCTAAAGGTTGTTATAACAAATAAGTTCCAAAATCACAAATCGCAAGGGGTGTCCCCTAATCCCTGCGAGCCGCGACCGAGCAGAAAGCCTGTAAATACCGCGTTAAAACAACGACCAGGGACCCCACACATCTGCGGGCAAAATCTGGCGGAAGTGATCCGCCCTCGAGCAAAAAGCCTGTAAATACCGCATTAAACAAAGGGCCACGGATTTCGCACATCTGTTGGTTTACAGGCTTTTTGCTCGGTGGCGGATCACTTCCGCCAGATTTTGCCCGCAGATGTGTGGGATCCCTAGCCCTTGAAGTGGTGGGTGAAAGGGTGGTGGGAGGGTGTTTGGGAGGTAGGGTGGGCAGCAGGTGGAGGGAGTGTGAAGTGGGAGAAAGGGGGGGTGGGGGTTGGGACGCTGGGTGGGCGCTGAGGGTCGGTGGGTGGCAGGGATGGGTGAGTTGAGGGAGGGTAGGTGGGGTTTTACTTCCCGGCCCCATTTAAGTAATTTAAATAATTTAAATCCTGGAAAAGGGCCGGGACCCCCGGAATTAATTAATTTAAATCCAGGGGGTTCCCCCATATTTAAATTATTTAACTCCCTGCCCCGGACCCCGCCCCCACCCCCTCCCCCAGGATTTAAAATATTTAAATTATTTAAATTATTTAAATTATTTAATTCCCGGCCCCAATTAAATAATTTAAATAATTTAAATAATTTAAATAATTTAAATCCTGGGGGAGGGTCCCGGGGCCCCGGAACCCCCCCCAGACCCCCTCCCCAGGATTTAAATTATTTAAATTATTTAAATTATTTAATCCCCGGCCCCAATTAAATAATTTAAATAGTTTAAATAATTTAAATCCTGGGGAGGGTCCCGGGGCCCCGGAACCCCCCCCAGACCCCCTCCCCAGGATTTAAATTATTTAAATTATTTAAATTGTTTAAATTATTTAAATTATTTAAATTATTCAATTCCCGGCCCCAATTAAATATTTTAAATAATTTAAATAATTTAAATAATTTAAATCCTGGGGGAGGGTCCCGGGGCCCCGGAACCCCCCCCAGACCCCCTCCCCAGGATTTAAATTATTTAAATTATTTAAATTATTTAAATTATTTAATTCCCGGGCCCAATTAAATAATTTAAATAATTTAAATATGGGGGAGGCCCCCGGATTTACATTATTTAATTCCCGGCCCCAATTAAATAATTTAAATAATTTAAATAATTTAAATAATTTAAATCCTGGGGGAGGGTCCCGGGGCCCCGGAACCCCCCCCAGACCCCCTCCCCAGGATTTAAATTATTTAAATTATTTAAATTATTTAATTCCCGGCCCCAATTAATTAATTTAAATAATTTAAATAATTTAAATCCTGAGGGAGGGTCCCGGGGCCCCGGAACCCCCCCCAGACCCCCTCCCCAGGATTTAAATTATTTTAATTATTTAAATTGTTTAAATTATTTAAATTATTTAAATTATTTAATTCCCGGCCCCAATTATATAATTTAAATAATTTAAATAATTTAAATAATTTAAATCCTGGGGGAGGGTCCCGGGGCCCCGGAACCCCCCCCAGACCCCCTCCCCAGGATTTAAATTATGTAAATTATTTAAATTATTTAAATTATTTAATTCCCGGCCCCAATTAAATAATTTAAATAATTTAAATAATTTAAATCCTGGGGGAGGGTCCCGGGGCCCCGGAACCCCCCCCAGACCCCCTCCCCAGGATTTAAATTATTTAAATTTTTTAAATTATTTAAATTATTTAAATTATTTAATTCCCGGCCCCAATTAAATAATTTAAATAATTTAAATATGGGGGAGGCCCCCGGATTTAAATTATTTAAATTATTTAATTCCCGGCCCCAATTAAATAAGTTAAATAATTTAAATAATTTAAATCCTGGGGGAGGGTCCCGGGGCCCCGGAACCCCCCCCAGACCCCCTCCCCAGGATTTAAATTATTTAAATTATTTAAATCCCGGGCCCAATTAAATAAGTTAAATAATTTAAATATGGGGGAGGCCCCCGGATTTAAATTATTTAAATTATTTAATTCCCGGCCCCAATTAAATAATTTCAATAATTTAAATAATTTAAATCCTGGGGGAGGGTCCCGGGGCCCCGGAACCCCCCCCAGACCCCCTCCCCAGGATTTAAATTATTTAAATTATTTAAATTATTTAAATTATTTAATTCCCGGCCCCAATTAAATAATTTAACTAATTTAAATAATTTAAATCCTGGGGGAGGGTCCCGGGGCCCCGGAACCCCCCCCAGACCCCCTCCCCAGGATTTAAATTATTTAAATTTTTTAAATTATTTAAATTATTTAAATTATTTAATTCCCGGCCCCAATTAAATAATTTAAATAATTTAAATATGGGGGAGGCCCCCGGATTTAAATTATTTAAATTATTTAATTCCCGGCCCCAATTAAATAATTTAAATAGTTTAAATAATTTAAATAATTTAAATCCTGGGGGAGGGTCCCGGGGCCCCGGAACCCCCCCCAGACCCCCTCCCCAGGATTTAAATTATTTAAATTATTTAAATTATTTAATTCCCGGCCCCAATTAACTAATTTAAATAATTTAAATAGTTTACATAATTTAAATAATTTAAATCCTGGGGGAGGGTCCCGGGGCCCCGGAACCCCCCCCAGACCCCCTCCCCAGGATTCAAATTATTTAAATTATTTAAATTATTTAATTCGGGCCCGGGACCATCCACCGAACAGACCCAGGATATAATCGCCATCTGCCTGTCTATATTAAATACTATAGGCGTGAAAACCCACAGTTTCAGCTGGCGATAATACCCCATTTAAGCCGCACACCCCCCCTCCCCTGTGGTGTGGGGTGTGGGGTTCCTCTTCCCCCTGTGGGTGGTTGTGGGGTTTTGGGGTTTGGGGTTTAGCTTAAGCTTTTGAGTTTTGGGTTTACGGCTACAAGGTATAAGGCTTCGAGTCGACAAGGGCTTAGGGAGGATTTGCGGTGTATGCTCTGCTTTAGGCTTAGAGCCTGCAGTTAGGTGGGGTTTAGGGTTGGGTGTAGCGTTTTAAGTACAAGTTAAGGTTGCTCAAAATCGGGGCACGGGCTGCGTCATAGGGTTTACGGCTTGCTTGCGAAGGGCTTGCACGTTTTCCCTGGCCGCCAGCACCGCCCCCATCCAGCGGCAGCTCCAACGGCCCGCCCCAACCCCTTTCCGCACACGCCAGGGCCCCCCGCCCCCCCACCCCTGTCAGACCATACCATTGGGGGGGGGGGGGCTGGGAACGCCAGACGCCTGACCATATATATATATATATATATATATATATATACATATATATATATATACATATACATATATGTTTAGGTATGTTGTGTCGGTCTGTATACATACATACATATATATATATATATATATATACACGTGCATACATACATATTTATATATACACACATGTATATATATATATATATATATATATATATATTCATATAGCGAGGGGCCTCCATGCTATATGAAAATATCTTAACATCCTGTAAGGCTATATTCGGTTAAAGACGGGCATCTCCCGTGCAGTATCTTTTCCGTACTTTACGTGTTGGATAAGCAGGAAAAGAGTTCGCATGAACTTTCGCCCAAGAATGTCCCCCCTAACTAGGTTTAACCTTTTGGCTGTGGTTTCAAGCCCCTGAAACGTATCCCCATCAAGCCCGTCCAA
Source organism: Symbiodinium sp. CCMP2592 (assembly GCA_905221615.1). Taxonomy (NCBI): domain Eukaryota; class Dinophyceae; order Suessiales; family Symbiodiniaceae; genus Symbiodinium; species Symbiodinium sp. CCMP2592. Next base: position 1,377,859 of record CAJNDT010004112.1, read on the forward strand.
TGAATTGTCTCTGCTTCATGACAACTCAGTTGTGATTTTCGCAGCATCGCCCCTTCGTTTCAATATGATTGTCCTGCTCACCATGTGCCTGTGCATGCCCTCAGCTCCTGCAAAATGTGGTCGGTGATAGTCGCCGAAGCTGCCCTTGCGAACTTGTAGCAGTGTAGGTTGGTTGTAGTCTTGTTTGTTGCTGGTTCATGGAGCTGTTTGTGATGCCAAAAAGACGCAGTATGCGACTTTGTTGGAAATCCATCAAGAACCAGACGATCGGGGCCGTTTGAAGGGCCCTTACTCCGTCGTCCTGCAGCTGATTCTTTGCCCGAGACATCAGAAAGATGATCCGGTTACGTCTTTGTTGTCAAGCGGCTGTCAGCCGGGCAGTCGTTTTCGTATATTGAGTTAATCTTCAGCCATAGAAATCTTGTCCTCTGTGCAGATGCCCAGGTTCTGGAACAACCACGAGTATGTGGAGTGCCTCATCAAGCCCCGTGGCGAAATGTAGCAGTCTGATTCGTTCGTAATAGCAGTCCCCGCAGATTCCCCGCATGAGCAGACCATAATGCATGAAACGATCCCCGCACATGTTTAGACTACAATATGCCCTCGCCCCTTCTTCCGAAACATGACCCCAAGCCCTTGATATTTAAACGCATTCCACAAACCATCATAGCATACATAGGTTTTATAACGGAAGTCCTTTTTCCAATAAGCGGGACCCTGAACCCGAAACCAAACTGCTGCTCTCGACTTTCGGATGTAATTCTGGCGGGGAATTCCTTCCTTCAAGCTTTTCCGTGCTGACTTCTTCGCGCCTTAGCACTAGCAGGTATCGCTCTCACATGTTGTCATACCCTCATTACGGTGGCGGGTTGCCTGAGTTCAGGGAGAAGCATGCCGTGACGGTCGCAGGGCCTAAACTTAGCGTGCCGACAGCATCAGGTTTTATGCGAAACCGTGCCCGTTGCATCTGCTAGCTAGTATTGCTGCAATGGCCATGCGGTGTATCGGCTTCTAGTTGCCTAAATTCTTTTGGTGTTGGTACTACTACTGTTGTCGTAGCTGTTCATGCTACCACAGCTATTATTAGCCTTACTACATGTTCTGCAAGTTTTATCGCGGCTGAGACGGCGAATCATCGTGATTCAAGCACATGTGTGCTTTTTTGGTTCGTGATCCTACGCAGTATTCCTGCTGCTGCTCCATCCCGGTGGTTTTCGTTTTCGGTTTGGGCTTCAGGGGTTGCTCCTAGAGATTGGTCCACTTTCGTGGATTTATTGTAGAAGTCTATTCGTGGGTTATGCTTACAAAGAAGACACGTAGGTTCATCCGCTTTCGTGGATTTATTGTATCCCACCTCCGCAAGCAAATCCCAAATTGTGCCACGTCGGCACCCTTATACAGCAGCTCGAGTCGCTGGAGCATTCTTCCGAACTGGATCTGGAAATCCAGAAGGCAATCCGAACCTTGAGACCAAAACCTCATCATTTACGATTCCAGGTTTTTGTGCCCTAAGACCCCCTTATAAACACAAGAGCCCTGAACCCCGGACCCCTAAACCCTAAACCCCTAAACCCTAAACCCCTAAACCTTCTAGCCGGCCTCAATAGTACCGACCGTCAAAGCACACAGCACCAGAGACCTCGTCAGGCCAGAGAGCGTAAGCCCCTAAACCCTAAACCCCTAACCCCAGATCTCCGGCCCCCTGAGCCCTGAACCCATACAGTAGAAGCCAGAAAGTTGGAATATCATTATCCTAACCCCTTTAAGGTAAATCATAGGGGATCCTACCATTAACTACTATTTGCTTAAGAAACCCCCAAAAAATAAAAATAATAATCCCTATATTACCCCCATAAGGAATATATTTTTTATTTTTTGGGGGTTCTTAAGCAAATAGTAGTTAATCCATATTCCAACTTTCTGGAGTTCCCTTTAAAGCCCCAAGCTTTGCTGAAGAAGGCCAGCTTTGACTCGCAAGCCTCGGTTCAGCGCCAGAACGTGTATAGAACAGCCATCTAAAGACCTGTACTTGGAGGGTCGGGGGAGTTAGTAAGTAGTTAGTAAGTAGACTTATAAGTACCCTAAAAGGGATCCCAAAAGTCCCAAAAACCCAAGAATGAGGTACTTGAGTTTCGGTTAGTAGTTATGTATGTTAACTAGTATTTGGAAGAGTATATGACTACTAGGTAGTTGGACCCATGAAATAAACCCCTAAGCTGTTAAAGCCCTGAGCACCACCACCTGAAGGACCAAATGACCCTTAAAAGTAGGGGCCCTATACCCATATACTATGAATCCCTATATGGTATATGAACCTTAAACACTTTTAGGGTTCATTTCGTCCTTAAGGCAGTCACCACCCTGCTCGATCAGGCTGCCACACAAGTGTCCTCGCACTGCACTGCAGGCAGCAGAGCAAGCTCCCTACCCTGAAACCCTAGGACCTAGAGTAGGCCCTTATTCCCTTTTTTAGGGTGTAGGTTCCCTTATAAGCCCCTTGAAACCAAAAAGGGCACCCTTTTTATTCCTAGGTTACTCTTGGGTCTAGAACCCCAAACCTTCCAAGCAAAGGGGGGTTTCATTCGGCCCGGTATGATTTTTGCTTTTGTACGGCTTGTGCTCGCTTTTTGAGTTTTGAGTAAAGCAAACCCCTCGGCCGTTTCACCCGGAATGGGCCTTTAGGGTGGAAGCTGAAGCCGCAAGCGTTGGAGTTGAACCCCTAAGGCTCCATGTACCCATATAGTACATACTTAGGCCTTAAATTACCTATATGGGGACCCCTTTGAGGCTTAAGTATCTACTATAAAGGTACATGGAGCCTTTGGGAACCTGTCGGTGCTTCGTATCATTACCAGCAGTTTTACTGTCACTATTGCTTGTTGTCTTCATTGTCGCTGTTGCTGTGCTGTCTTTATTGTTACTGTCAATACTACTGGTATCCTATATTACTGGTGTTGTTATTACTGTAACTCATCCATGACAGGGGTTTTCTCAGTTCTGTCTGAACCTTTGTCTTCAAGAGCCCTTCTCAGTCTCAGGACAACCCAGAGATCCCAAGCCCACGAACCACGACCCAAACTCAAGCTTTAGGGTTATGCCTTAGAAGGGGCCCCCACCCTGTAATGGGGGAAAAATGGGAATATGATAGTCACTATTACAGGGTGGGGGCAGCTTCTAAGTTATGCCTTACCGTAGGGTTTAGGGTTTACCGTCGCCTGTGGGGTTCAGTACTTTAGGCTTTACAGTAGGGGTTTAGGGTTTAGGGCTTTCGCGTGTCGGGTTCACAGTAGGGTTAGGGTTCCTGAAACCAAAACAGGACTAACCCCACTTATACAGCCCTTGTCGCAACTATGTTAAATCGCACAGAACCCTAAACATGGCCAGCAGAGCTTTTTGAGTTTGGAGGTTTGAGGTCATGTTCAAGGGTTTAGGGGTTTGGTTCAGGGGTATAGAATAGAGGTGCAAGGATCTGGCTACTCCCCAAGCCCAGTGGCAAAAAGATAGGGGCAGCAACTATGTATTTGGAAAGAATGGGCAGCGCCCGTATATAACACTTTGTTCGGAACACTAACAGCACTCACAACCCTATCCTTTCTTAGATGAGTTCCCTACACCGGTTCCCTGCACCTCATTCATCAGACCCCGAAATCTAAGGCAGTCTCACCCAAAGGCTCCATGTAGCTTTATAGTAGATACTTAATCCTCAAAGGGGTCCCCATATAGGTACTTTAAGGCCTAAGTACTATATGGGTACATGGAGCCTTAGGGTCAATGCAAAACCCTCAGAACCCTACGACATGCTTTCGCCTCAAACGAGTCGTGCCCAAGTTGGTTGCCAAGCAAACTGGGGGGTTTCCGAAAATAGGGGACCCTAATATAGTACCTAAATAGTAGGATCCTTATTCTAAGGACCCCTAAAGAAGGTACCCCTAATATTCGGAAACTTCCAACTGGAAACCCCAAACCCCAAACTCTTAAACCCAACCCCTGTCTCAGCGCTGTGAACCCGAGAACACACACACACACACACTCTGGATGTTTTTGACATGCCCTCGAAGCAGAAGTTTTAAATTTACGTAGCACGTAGCACATCTTGAAGCTAAAAACTTTAAATGCCGTTCTTTCTGAGGTGTAAAAAACCCTGTCGTTGCTACGTATAGCAGGCAAGAAACCCTAAACCCCATCACTCAACAGACCTCGAACCACATGCCTCGCCTGGATTATCGGAGTGCGAGCGCCGAAACCCCAAAGCCGATCGTAGTTATAAGTGGGGTTATAATTACGGTAACTATGGCTATAACCCCTATTGGGGGACTTATAACCCCATTTATAACTACCCATGAACCTCCAAGTAAAAGCCTTCAACCCCCTTACCAGGCTGATCTTCCTGACTCCCGCGGCCGCACGGCTCTGCATGTCGCTGCCCGGAAGGGCCTCACGGACCTCCGAGTTTGGGGCGGGTCCAGGATTTAAGGGTCTGTAGCTTTTAGGTTTTAACACTTTGTTGGGCGGTTCTTTGAGGCTCAGGATTTCGGGTTTGGATTCCGCGTCTAGGGCTTTGAGGGTTTAGGGTTTGTGGCATATCTGATGCCAGAATGCGTCTTTTGAAATGAGAAAACCATCTTCGTGTAATACATGTATTTGTCTCTTCTGGAACGAACTGAAGCTTCAGTGTTTTCTAAATCATGCTCTTTATTGTCACCCTTGATACTGGATGTGTTACTGTGTGAAACTTGTTTATCACCGTCATCGATATTGACCGCTCAAGCCTGTAAGTTCGTAATTTCATACGTTTGTGTTTGTTTAATTGTAATCTCAGTTTTGGTTTTTGAAGATGTGTGATAAGCCTGCATCCTTGTTCATATAGGCGTCAATGTGCCATTCCTTTACGTGTGGGCGTGGGCCTGGGGGCATTTGGTGGGGCGCTCGGCGAGTCATAGGGCAGGAACCACCACCCACGGCGAGCGAGGCAGTTTTTAACACATAGGGGAAAGACGAGACGAAAGGACAACAGAAAAAGTTGTGCGCGCTACTTTTGAAAAGCTTTACCTCTAGACTGAAACCAATACCACAACAACCACGAACGCCTAAATCGAAGAACCCTGAACACCTAAACCGAAAAAAAAACTTCAATTCCTAAACCTAAAAACCTGGAGGACGTACCGGTGTCTCGTACTTGTTGTCGCCGATGCCGTTGACGTACTGCGGCATGCTGTCCTTCATCGAGCAACTAACCCCAACACACTAGCCCATGATTCTTCCCGAGCTCTACATGGGTGGTTGTCAAAATTAGGATCCCTTTTTGGGTCCTTAATATAATACGGCACCTAATATGCATGTAGGGTACCCAGAAAGGGACCCTAATTTTGACAACCACCCACATGAGTGTGTGCCCATAAGCACAGCCGGTCAAGACTTCACAAACCCACCGACTGGGGCACAGGGCTGACTGTAGCAATCTTTCGTTTACGACACCCAAAGTCCTCAGTGTTTTTTAAAATTTAGGCTGCTAGAGAAAGTCGTACAGGTATAATTGCGCTAAACCAACTCACGTCCTGAAACGAAAGTCACAACTTAGCTCCACAACATACCCGCCAGGACTTGGTGCCTTTGATCCTGGGAAGTCGGGCCAACCCAAATGCTCGAGACAGTGATGGATGGACTGCATGGTGTTTTTTTGTACCCAGGGTGTACGTTGCAGGGCTTTTTGTGTTCATTATTTTCGGATCTAAGATGCCAAGCGCATAGGGTACATACAAGGTTTTGGCGGCATATGTTCCTTGTGCCATACCCGCAGAGAATTCCAGCAAGATCCATTTCTGAGGATTCCAGGACCTAGCAACACAAATATCCTGAAACATCTTGAAGACCCTAAAGCGTAACGCACTCCGGGCAATCATGTCCTATTGAGTTAGTCCCGTCAGTCCTGTCAGCTCACATGAACCTTATTCCCAGCAGTTTGCTGCAGGAGGGGCTGAGGTCCTTTGACTAAGTCATGCTATGTGATGTCGATGATCTCAGTGAAAAGGATGGCCCATTATTGGTCGGTGTATCCCTTACGGATCTCGTTGTTGTGCCGTCCAAGCCTGTCACTAGGACCTTGTTTCACATTCTCATTAGCAGACCTCGAACCATATGCCTCGCCTGCGTTGACGATTGTGAGCGCCGAAAGCCGCAAACCTGACCAAACCACAGAGCCGTAACTTGCAAGAAGCCGTCACCTTGAAGGTCCAAGTTCCAGCAGGTACATGACGAAGATGATGAAGACAGAGGGAGGGGCATAGAGAGCGAGGGAGATCTGTACTCTAGGCATAATGACCATCATCATTACCAACATTCAGACATTATCACCGGGCCTATCTGCACCGCCATCACCTCCGCCACGCCATCATCACCTCCGGCAAAATGGTCACAACCGTCATCGCTATCACGGCTGCTTTCTGTGCTGCTCTCGGGCCGCGTGGTCGATGTGGTGCTAGTTGACGGGTCCTTCATGAAATCAAAAGGACGGCACTCCACCATGCCGTCTTCAATGGCCACTCTGAAACGGCTGGGGTGCTAAGGGAAGTCCGGAAGAGAGTTTGCCAGTGTTTCAGGCTCTTCTGTGTTGGCGGTTCAAGGCCAGGCATGGGGCTGATAGGACTTACGGTCGAGATTGCTTTGGCTGTCTTTCTTGCCTACCAATATAGGGCCTGAGTGATTGCCGATACTATTCCTTTGGGTTAAGTGTTATCATTGACACATAACATACCCCAACAGCTTATGCACTCGTATTTCAAAGGGCCCATATTACCCGGCTTGGATTTGTCTGGGCTTTGTAGGTTTTATGAGATGTCGGGTCCTGTGTCAGCGTTGAACTTTGTACTGAGGGCTGGAGGGTGAGGCCTGCGGATGCACTCCCTGAAACTGAAACCTTATACAAACTGATGCAGCCCCACCCAGAAGTTATACGACAAACCCTATCAACCCTGAACCTTGCAGGCATCCTAAACGTGAGTTGGCAATCCTGGGCAAACCTACAGCCCTAAACCGAAACTGCCTTAGTTTCGAAGCGTGTATTACTGCTTTCTTGTACTACTCCTGCTCGTTCGCGGTTTTTATATAGCCCAAAACCACTAAACTCCAGCCTACATAGCTTACTTGTCTGTAGGTGCTCATTACGAACCCTAACATAGCATTTATGGGAATCCTACAGAAAAATAGGTTTCCGTGGTTCGAGATACGCCCCAAACCCATCTTTCAGGTTATGAAGTTGCTCGACGGACAAGCTGATCCAAAGGCTGGTGCTGAGAACAGCTGCCTATCTCCCAGCCGAGCCAAGAGCACCAAAAACCCTGTCCCCAACCCTTGAAGCGGCAGCAGCTTCCCCGACCCTCACTCGACCTGACATGATGTGTAGCCGTTTATAGCTTTCAAAAAAAATATTGCTACCATGCCCACCAACACGACGATCACCATGACTACCAGTTCATGACTAGTGCTTCCTTCCCATCCTAGGATGCCCAGTAGTACCCTTATTCCCTTTTTCTAGTCCTAGGTTCCTTATAAAGTTACCCAGTGCCAAAAGGGGAGGCCTTTTTATTCTTAGGTTACTGGGCATCCTAGCATCTTAAACCCCAGAAGCTGACATGTTGGATCTTCAAAGCCTGAGGCATGACAGCCTGAGCTCGACCTTCGAGCTTCATCCCTGAACCCTCATGCAGAAGAATAGGGGGAACTCCAGAAAGTTGGAATATGGATTAGTGGTAGGATACCCTGTAATTTACCTTAAAGGGGCTACGATAATGATATTCCAACTTTCCGGCTTCTACTGTAAGCCCGAAAACCTAAGAGACAAGAGGGACCCTAGCAGGCTCTAGCAGGTCTACACACGACAGGCCCAAGACCCAAGGCCCAAACCAGCAACAGCGGAAGTGGCATAAGACATCCTGACCTTCGTTCATGTCCGGGCGGACGGCGGTCTTGTCCCTTGGCACCCCGTCCGCAAACTTGCCTTTAGTTCAATCTTGATCGCGACTTTGGGCTTGGGATTCATGGGTTGGGTTTCAATTTGTAGATCCTGGTTGTGGGGTTTTCAGAGATTTTTAGCGACATCTCCTCCCTCTTTCTTTCGCCCACCGTTTGTATCATTCTCCCACCTACCATCGAAAGTCCGAGTGAAGTTGGCACTGTTGGACACTTGCGGTTTCTACATCACACGGCATTTCATGCTTGCATCCACAGACTCGAAGCACTCCAGCTGTAGCCAACACCCGTCAGATGACCCTAACGCTCCACAGCCCTAAGCAGGCACCCTGCCTGCAGGCGAATTTCCGATCCCAAAGCAGACATCACTTACATGTGTGCAGCTTTGCAGGGCTATTATACCTATAGTCTCCATTGTAGTTCCTTTTTTGGTTTAACCAATTATATATTAAGGATCCTATAAGGTAACCCAAAAAAGGAACTACAATGGAGACTATAGGTAAGGCCCTCAAGTCCAAGCCCAACACCTGCATGGACGGTAAACATGGGAGTTTCCGAAAATTCGGGGTACCTTATTTTGGGGTCCTTATAATAAGGACCCTACAATGTAGGGTACTATATTAGGGTCCCCACATCAAGGCTCTCTTGGTACAGGCGCCCTAACCAAGCAACCAAAACGGAAGATCGAGAACTCCCAAAGCTCTAAACCCTGAAACACAAGCAACCAAAAGCAGGCTTATAACTAGGATGCCCAGTAGTACCCTTATTCCCTTTTTGTAGTCCTAGGTTCCTTATACAGTTACCCAGTGCCAAAAGGGGAGGCCTTTTTATTCTTAGGTTACTGGGTATCCTATATTATTTCGAAGCATCCTGAACATCACAAAACCCTAAATCTTACAAGCCTTACACCCACCCTACCTGCCCCAATCGGCAGGCAGAATGGACCACCAGAAACCTTACACTCCGGCTTAAAGCGGGAACAACCCCGCCCCCTGAAAAGTGTAGTGCATCTTTCGGCTTCTCAGAGCTATTCCAAGGCTGATGGCGCGTCCCAAGCGCGAGGGCGGAGTGCGGGGTTTCTCTTGGAAACCTCGGGTACCTTGGCTCCTTAAGGCATAATGCTCATACGGAGTTCGGGGATGGGTTTCGTGATGCAGCTCTTTTTTAAAAGTCCTTTCGAGGATTTCTTGGCAAGGAGCTTGGAAAGGCCTTAAAGTTTAGGATTCAGAGGAGTTCTCCGCCGGCTTTAGACGGCGTTTGTTGGTTTCAGGGTTTTGTGGATTGGGTTTGGGGGTTTGGGCTGTTAGAGAGGGTGGGGAAGTTCAGATCTCTTGTGGGGGGAGGGCGGCGGTAGGTTTGTGGATTGATTAAGGTCGACCTTGTTTAGCTTCAATTAAACTACCCTTTTATGGGGAGTCATATGAGGAAAGCTGAATAAGGAGCCCTACAGAGGAAGGGTACATATTTCAGGTAATTGTAGGGTTTTATTGAATTTTTTGGGAGGGGGTTTGGGTGTTCCTGCTTGGGGACGCGCAAAGCGTCAACCGTGAAGCCGATAATAAACCCTAGAGGCCCTAAACCCCAAAACCACCAAGAAAGCTATGACCCTAAACAGGGCAAGGGCGTGATTCAAAGGGAAAAAGGAGGGACCCTTAATGGGGACCCCTACCCTACAATGGGCTAAATTAATGAGTATATAATAGCTATATTAAGGGTATATCCCTGAGGGTCCTTATTAAGGGTCCCTCCTTTTACCGTTGGAGTGATTCAGCAAAAAGGCTAATTATGTTGAGTTTAGGGTTGTCTATGTGTTGCAGGCGCACAGCGTCGGAGACTCTTTCAAGAGCCAGAGAATCTCAGGTCTCATGTGGCCACATTACCCTAGGCTCCATGGTAGTTCCGTTTTGGGGTTCATACTTGGAATCCTATAAGGTAATCCCAAAAAGGAACTACTATGGAGCCTCCGGGTAGAGCCTATGCAAGGCTTGATGAGAAACCTCCAGTGCCACTACTGGGTTCTGATTAAGACCCCTGTACAACTTAATTTTGTAACACCCAAAAGGCCTAGTTCAAGATAGGCCCCTAAAGTCTTAATCAATGGGGGTATGAACAGTAGCATCCCATAGTCCCGACGCCCCAAAGCCCTCTTCTTATCACTGAGGCCCCAAGATTAATCCTAAACCTCAGCCCCAAACCCTAAACCAGACACCTTAGACCGTAAACCCAAACAACAAGCACTAGACCCAAAAGGTGGATCCACCGAGCCCACCTCCCTCGGTTCCTGACCTCGGAGACTTGACAGAGCCAGTTCCCTTCCTAGACGAGGCCGCTTTTGCTTGCAGCGCTTCTGCCTGGTCTGGGTTCGAAACCTAAGTAATTTGTCATACTGCTGATGGACAAAATCCTGCTTTACCCATTATGAGGGATATACCCTAGTTCCCATAGTTTAGAGTCCTTAAGGGGTAATGCAGGATTTATATTATCAACCGTACCACTAGGATTCCTCTGAGCCTCAAGACTCGCCTCGACTTATTGCGGCCCCTATATCAGGGACTCCCAGGGGGCCCTTTGCTTTAAGGGATCTATAGGGTTTAGGGGCTTCCTTTAAGGGATCTATAGAAATCTATATAAACTTCTTTAATCCAAGGGGACGTTGCGGTCTAGGACGGATTTCAGGGATTGGGGCTCGAGCCTCGAGGTGGTTAGGTTCAGGGGTTGTTCTTAAGGTCGTGGGGCTTCGGCCTTTGGGGGTTCTAGATGCTAGGGTTTAGGGGCTTACTTAGCCTATTGGAGAACTTTAAACTTTTTGGCTTTACATATTTGGCCTAGCTTGGAAAGTTTGAACTTTGTTTGGGCTTGGTTATTGGAGAAGAGAGGGGGTGTTCAGGAGCAGCGGGGCTTCGAGCTTATTTCCTACTTTCTGCCAGACCCTATACAGGCCAATGAAGCATGTATCATAGGGACCGCTTCGAAGACCAGAATTTCGTTTCTGCTTCATGGCACTATAGTCTGCCACAAGCCTGAAACCCTAAACAGCAAAGCCCAATCCTCTGAGCGGTAGCCAGGTCTTTGGGACCAGGAGAACGATGTGCTTAGAGGATCGGGCGAAAGCAAAAAGCAGCAACAACAGTAGTCTTCGCAATATCATTCTTACTCTTAGTCTTTTTCATGTCATAATATTGCTATTATTGGTGTTGTTGTTATTAATATTACTTGATGGTATTTTTATTCTTATTCTTCTTCTAATTATTGCAAGTCCTACGTGCAGGTTCCCTGTCAGCAGCTGCTGGAAGGAATTGATCTGGCCCAGGCCTTCAACGGGATGGGGTTTAGGCTTTTAGGGTCCAGGGGTTTAGGGTATAGGGTTCAGGGTCTAGAGTTCAGGATTTAGGGTTTCACGGGCCGAAGGTGCTGAGTAGGCTTCGGGGATGTGTTGCAGTTTCCTTGAGTGGGATTAGAGAGGATGTTCTTTGCGAAAGTTGCCCAGAGGCTCTAAAAGGACAACTCAAAAGGGTTTATGGATGGATTCGGGGGTTGAAGGTTCGAAATTGGGGGTACTAGGGTTCTGCTCCCCAAGTAAACTTGCACAGACCGGTGCTCTACAGTCTCTGTAGAGCCCAGATTCGGAGACCCTTCACACTAGATCCTACCTAGAGTCTCCATTGTAGTTCCTTTTTGTGGTTACTTTATAGGATCCTGATTATATATTTAGTAAAACCAAAAAAGGAAACACAGTGGAGACTGTAGGTAGCGCCCTAAACCCAAAACCTCAAACCCTAAGACCTAATCTAGGATGCCCAGTAGTAGTACCCTTATTCCCTTTTTGTAGTCCTAGGCTCCTTATAAAGTTAACCAATACCAAAAAGAGAGGCCTTTTTATTCTTAGGTTACTGGGTATCCTAATAGAAGCCCTCGGAGCCCTCCACCCGAAACCCCTGCGCTAAACGAGGCCATTGAAGCCCTGAACCCATGCTTGGAGGGTCGGCGGACTTAGTAAGTGGCTATTTTGGGGACTTATAAGTACCAGAACCCCAATGAGGGTCCCTTTTAGGGTACTTATACGTCTACTTACTACCTACTTACTAAGTCTCTGAACCCTAAACCCTAAATACTACCCTTATAGAGCCCTTTAAAGGAACCCTTAGAATCCCCTTTAAAGGAGCCCTTACTAAGTCCCTCGACCCTCCAAGTGGGAGGCCCAGCAGCTCTACAATAGTCTGACGGAAGAGCAGAAGGCCCCGGGCCAGTGGATGCTTGTAGGGTTTCAGGGTTTTAGGGTTTAGGGTTTAGGGGTTTGAGGTTTAGGGTTTAAGGGTAGGGTTTAGGGTTTAAGGGTTTAGGGGTTTAAGGGTTTAAGGGTTTAGGGGTTTAGGGTTTAAGGGTTTCGGGGTGTAGGGTTTAAAGGGTTGGGGTTGAGGGTCTAGGTTTTCGTGCTGGGCCACTGTGGCCGTCAGCAGGTTCGAGGTTCGTCATCTTCCCAGTGCCCATTCATACCAGGCAAAGTAGGCTAGAGTCTGAACATATCCGGCGCAGCACGTGAATCCACACGTACTTGCATTTATGCACACATGCACGGCATACATACCTGCATGCATGCATGCATGCATGCGTGCATACAGATGCAGCTTTCTCGTTCTATATAATTACGCATGTTTTCCTGGGCTGTTTCGGCTGCCAGCACTGGCAAAATGAGTTTTCCATGCGTCTCGATGTAGTTCGTCTCCCACTGTTTCGACGCGTTCAGCCGGTCAAACTAAATCAAGAAGCTCAGGGCGTTCTGCAGGATAGTAGATTACATACAGTAGAGTATAAATTAGTACAGTATATTATGGCATAGAATAGCACCCGAAATCCTAACCTTGCGGGGGTTTTGGATTTAGGATGGTGCAGATATCGGTGCTGCATGTCGGCCTCGGTCAAGACGATTGTGGGTCGTAGACTGGCTAGACTTGAGTCCAGTGGCAAAAGGGATGGTGCAGATGGCCTAGAGGTTTGAAATGTCATGTCGTTACCCGGCTCGGGAGGTAAGGGTTTAGGGTTAGGGGTTAAGGGATTATGGTATGAGCTTGGCCCAGAAGAGCTGTTAGCAGATATTTCCCGGGTCTCCCTCGAGTTCGCCTCACGGAATCAATCCAGGTTCGGTCCGAGATCTGAGAGTGGAAACCGACTCCAATTCCGCTGCCCGAAGCCAAAACCTGGGTTCTTGCCAATCAGGAAGACATTTCATCCACTTGCGGAATTAGTTTTAGGCTGCCATAAGAGTAGGAATCATATCATTTACGATGTATTCCTTTTGTAAAATGGATAAACTTTAAACTCCTCCGCAAAAGCTCAGAAACACAATTCGAGGACCCTTATTTCACAGACTCAAGTCTCATATGGTAGAAGCCAGGAAGTTGGAACATCATTATCCCCATGCCCTTAAGGTAAAGTATAAGGGATCCTGGCACTAATCCTCCTAAAGCCATGTTCCAATTTTCTGGCTTCTACTATAACCTTCTGAACCTGGGTTCCTGAGTGACACCCTTTTGCCCTTTTTGGTATACTGCGGCTTTCCTAAAACCGAAGAGTGGGCAAAAGGGTACCCTCATTATAAAGGGGCTACTCAGGAACCTAGGAACTGTTGGTCAGGGAGCTTAGGTTTGGAATTTGCGGCAGTTCCGATTCGGTATTTAGAATCCCGCAGTAGCCCCAGATCGAGCAATTACTATACACTACTCAGATCTCTCAAAAGCCCTCTTGCTAACTACCCCAAACCCTAAACCTCTAAACCCCCCTAAACCCCTAAACCGCCCCCCCCCCCCCCGAAACGCCCCAAACCCTAAACCCTAAACGGTAGCAGCCAGACTCTCTAAGCCCTGCCTGCGTCAGCGAGTGTGCGTGTCGAAACCCCTGAACCCTTAGACTCTTCAGCCCTCTACGTTGGCAGGAGCAGCTGGCTGCACAAGGAATTGATCCTCGGGGCTGCTTCGAAGCCACATCCTTTGATACGGATCCTCGGCAGCCGAAGGTTTAGGGCCAAGGGTTTAGGGTTTAGGGTCCAGAGGTTGGAGAGGTGAAGCCCGGCTTCCGATCAACAGGTCTGGCGCTTCGAGAACCTGTCTGAGAGAGAGCGAGAGAGAGAGAGAGAGCGAGAGAGAGAGAGAGAGAGAGAGAAAGAGAAAGAGCGAGGGTTTAGGACATCGGTCTCAGTACGGGTTTAAAAAAGGGTTTAGGGTTTAGGGGAATCAGTAGCTCGGGGTTTAGCTTGGCAGCCGAATCACTATACTGGTTGGATGTTCTTGGATCTCGGTAGCCGGTTTCAGAAAGCTGTTCGACCATGTGAACGACCACGACCCCCGTTAAAACTGTAGTGTGAACTCTTCTCCCTGGTGCTTAGTAGGGAATCGAGGAATGGATCCTTATAGTAGTCGCCGTGTAATCCCCAAGAATAGTCGCCATCATCCACTCCCTACTAAGCACCAGGAGTCAGCATCAGGGAGTCTTGTTTGCCTGGCGAAGTGAGCAGCAAAGGATCTGGACGAGGGCCCTCCGACGCTTGCCTCCACTTACCGCCTTCAGATACGACCTTGCGATTTGCTAATACGATGTACTATTTGTGGGTTGGATGTAGGGGTCAGGGCTTATCGAGTTTAAAAGTAAGGGGGTTGTTAAAATAATGTTAGAGGATCTGCGACTTGCGCCGGAGCTTTAGGATTCATGTGGGAGTTTTCGAAAACAAGGGGTACCTTATTTTGGGGGGTCCTTATAATAAGGATCCTATGCTACTCAGGGTACTATATTGGGGTCCCCCATCTTTTCGGAAAGCCCCATGTGCGACCTTGCATCGGCAGGTTTGCGGCTTGAGGCCGACCTTGGGGTTCGAAGGTTGGTCGCTGCAGCACGTAGGGCGGCAGGGTGGCTGTGTTGCACATCAGGGCCCAGATGATAGACACCCCCCCAACTGTAAGTAATGCACTTCCTCAGGGGGGTTACTTAAACACATCTGCAGATTTCGCGTGAAAAGTGACCATAGCTGAAAAAGTTAACGATTGCGAGTGCCGATTGTCGGAAACATTTTGACATGTAATTGAAAAAGCGGTCACCATGGTTAGTCCTGTACATGATCCGGGCGGTCCTTGTGTATATTGGATGCCCGGAAGTACACCACTCTTGTGCAGGCAGGTGGAGGTATAGGTAGAAGCGGGCCAAAGGGTAGGTAGCGGCATAGGTCTACGCTCAGGTCTAGGCATAGGTCCACGCTCAGGTCTAGGTGTGCATGCGAATACGCATTTCAACACATATGCCAGTGTATGTTGTCTGATGTTTATGTCATGTCTTTACAGTCTGTACGCATAGATACTTCCGGGCGTTTGTTTGCACAGAGAAAGGAGATCTATGATGCGGTTGCGCACATGTATCTCCCGTCGACAAGTGCTTTGCGAAAGCCTAGCCCGAACCCAAAACTACCCCGAGTCTGGAACAGATGCTGCCGTGAATTATCGACAAGGGTCTAGGGCTAGGGCTTGGGGTTTAGGGCTTAACACGAAAGGCCGTGATGCAAGGATCTTGTTAGTCCCCAAGCGCAGTGGCAAACAAAAAAGGGCGAGGGCTTAAGGTCAACCTTGAGTTGGTCTAGGATACAGGACAAGTAGGTTAGGGTTACTCATTGTCAGGGTCCTAAGAAGGAGGGGAGGGTTTTCAAGTAGGGTGGCCCATATCCTGAAACTCTCATTCGGGAGACAATTCGGTGTGCAAAGGAAAGAGATAAACCATCGCTTATTGCCAATGCATATCAACTTGAGCCTTCTACGAAGCGATCTGAAATGCAGCCTCCAATCCTGCAGGTATGTTGAGCTCACCGGAGCCTCTGCTGCATAGTGATTGTCAGAACCCATTGTGCCGTTTGAAGCATAGGCAGTGCAAATGGGTGCGTTATGGGCATTTTATTAGACTGGAAGTCGTGGGTCTGAACACACTACCCAGAGGCTCCATGGAGGTCTGGACCCTTGAACCTACCCTTTGAGACCTTTTAGAGTTTGCTGCTTGGGAATTCTTCTTATAGGTCCTGAAGGACGCCCTACCTTTTTTCAAGGTTTTATGGTGCCTTGTTGTGAGTTTCCCATGTAGTCTGGGGGTCAGGTTGATCAAAATACCCTGCCGCCGACATCGGACTCGACTGAGCGCGCTTTAAGCAAACAAACTATCCTTGAAGCCCACGAACATGGCGTGGGTTAGGTTGGCTTCAGGCTTCGGATTTAGGGGTTAGGGTTCAGGGCAGTTGAGGCTTTAGGGGTTTGGGACTGTAGGGTTCATGTTGAGGCAATTTCACGGGTGTTAGACAAATAACCTGCAGGGCCACTCCCGAGAGGTGTAGATTTCCTAATTTCAAACCTCAATTCCGGAAGCCTCACAGCCCCAACTTGTAAGCGTGTAGCCCGTAAACTCTTTAACAACACAATCCTGGAGCCTAGACATGTTGCGCCCAAACGAGTAGGTCAAGCCATACACTTGCAGGAAATCCTCTGGCCATGGACTCAAGACAAGTCCGGGCGCTTTCCAAAGCACTCCGCGGCAAGGCGCCCATGAAACCGGGCCGCACCTACTTCCGAATTTTGAGAGACTGGAATGTGCCTTGCAAAGTTTCGGGCTGGAGTCGTTCACGAGGTGTTGATGCTGAGAGGTCAGAATCACGACGAAGTGCCTATGAAGTTGTTCTGGTCACTGGTGTAAGCTATTCTGGTCTGCAGGGTCTTGTGCCAAAAGAGCGACGAAGCAGTTTCGGTAGAGGTGTTTCGCTTACACTTGCTGCGTAACTGGTGTGTGGGAAGCCCATGCATGATTGTGCCGGTTCTTCCAGAAGTGCATAGAAGCGAGCGAGCCAGAAACCGTTACACCCCAACACCCTGAACCCTCAACCCTTAGCTTGAACCGTAGACCCTTAACCCTACGTGAAAGCTCTCATCGCTAAACCTCAACACCTGATGTCAGACCCTCGACCCTAAACCCATACACTCCAGGTCTTGCCAGGCTTGTCCAAGTTGTAAGTGCTGAAACCCTAAACCTGAAAAACCACAAGCCTCTACACTTATATAAACCCCTGCATCCCTTAGCAAGCCTAACCCTAAGGGTCCATGCACCCAAATAGTATATACTATGGGGCCCCCCAATGTACCTTTAGGGAGTACTTTACGGCCAAAGTATATACTATTTGGGTACATGGACCCTTAGGGTAGGTTTCTGAACCCATCAAGCCCGACACTGAGCCCAGGTACTCTTCGGAGAATCCCAGGAAATTCTAAACCCTAAACCCTTGTAGTTAGGTGTCACCGGCACAGCTTTGTCAACCGTTGTCTCGAAGTTACCCTGCAATGCGGGCGTCGTCCTTGCTGGGTAGGAGGGAAAAACCCAAGACTCTTCATTCTGAGCCGCTGGCTGAAGAAGGCTGAAGGTTCAAGTGCCCGAGTTAACTTATGCTAAAATCCTCTAGCATTGCATGAATCTCAGGAAATTCTAAGCCCTAAACCCTAAACTCTTCAGAGAATCCCAGGAACTTCGAAACCCGACACCCCAGTCTCCTCGGAGACTCCCAGGAAGTTCTAAACCCTAAACCCGACACTCTTCAGAGAATCTCAGTAAAATCTAAACCCTAAATTCCTCAGAGAATCCCAGGAAGTTCGAAACCCGAAACCCTACACTCTAAACCCTAAACCCTAAAATCCTCAGAGAACCCTAGGAAGTTCATGACCGACGCCTACAGCCGCGTGCGGCATTCGGACCCCGAGTCTCCTATCCATGTGTTGCTCCTCGGCGGCCTTTGTAGTCTTCGGGGTTTAGGACAGGGGTTGTAGAGGTTTTAGGGGTTTAGGGTTCAGGGTTTTAGGGGTTTAGGGTTGAGGGTTTGGGGGTTCAGGGTTGAGGGTTTTAGGGGTTTAGGGTTGAGGGTTTAGGGGTTTAGGACTTAACTTATATCGGGGTTTTGGGGGGTTTAGGGTTTAGGCTCTAATTTACGGGTTTAGGGGTTCAGGGTTTAGGGGTTTAGGGTTTACAATATAGTGGATCCCAGAAAGTTGTAGCATGGATTATGGATGATGAGTGCAGGGAGTCCCTCTTCTTTACTTTTTAGGGTTTAGGGTTTAGGGTTTAGGGTTTAGTGATGTTCCAACTTTATGGCTTCTACTGTAAACTTATCGTATCCCACGCGTCCCTCCCCGAGCACTTGTTTCCCACCAGATTTTCGAGCTCTTGAGTCGACAGGGGACTGCGCTCATGACCCGATGTGCTTTAATTTGTTTGGGTTCTTGTAGTTGTAGTTATCCAGAAGTTTGACCTTTCATTTCTGTAAGGGCTTAGGGTCTAGGGTCTATGATGAGTAGGGGTCCGGATGCATGGATCGAGGTTATGGATTAAGCTTACGGCTCGTCGAGGGCTTTATGTATGCCCAGGGTTTTGAGAAGTTGGTTATTTTGTACAGATGCTGCCTCTGGAGGTCCAGGCCAGCATTTCAGCGCAAGGAGGAAGCTCAACGAGTTGGCCTAGAAGTTAGTTTGGAGCAAGTTTTGGTTTCAGGTTTGGGACGCTCAAACACTGTGTCGGTTTTGTGTTTAGGGTTTCTCTCACCCCAGCAAAGCCTTTGAGCAACTTATAAGGAGCGAGTGTGGGGACAGTCGCTGTGGTGCACACCGACTTCACCACCCAGAAGTGCGCTCCCGCTTCCGGACTTTCCTGACAAAGACGGTTCGCAAGTCGAGCAAGGACTTGAGCTTTTTGATCCCAGCTGTGGCGGTGGTCGAAGTTAATGTCGAGGGTTTTGAGGGGTATATCATACTATAGTTTTAATTGGCAACCCTCAAAGCCCTATCTTAATTATTAAGGGCTCTACACTACCCTGAAGCCCTGAGCCCTGAGGCTTGCTCATACCGCAAGCCTTAAATCCAGAGCCCATCCTATCCTCCCTGACCTATTGTCTCCATTGAAGTTTCTTTTTTGGTAGCCAGTCCTATGGTCAGGATCCTATATAGTGTTTGACCAAAAACAAGGAACTGCAATGGAGACTATAGGTAGGTCCTAAATCCTAGATGGTTCTGCGTGATGAGCTGGGGAGGACGCTTCGGCGTGGTGGCGAGATGGCCTCATGCGCTTCCTCGGCACATGGCGTTTGTTTCTGAGAAGTTTACTAGGACCCAGAATAAGCCCTTATTCCCTTTTTGTTGGGTTCAGGTTCCCTTATAACACCCTTTATACCAAAAAGGGCACCCTTTTTATTCCTGGGTTACTCTTGGGTCTAGTTTAAGCTTTTGGCTTGGATTTCGTGTTTTGTGTTTGGCTTCGGGTTCAGGTCGCGGGTCGGTTTAAGATTCAGCATCGAAGGCTTTTAGGGCTGGTGCCTGCAAACCTGGTAAGGACTTTAACTTAAGTTACCGATCTGGGTATGTTCTCTACATTAGGGTCTATAAGGGTGCCACGCTATATTTGGGACCTGAAAAATTTGATTTAAAGAATTGTTCATTGTATAATCCAGGAAGTGCACAGAAGAGTTTTGACGTTCAAAGCTGTTCATATCGGGCCGTCCTTCTTCGGTTCCGTCTCCTCGTGCAATGGTGTCTTGTGAGGATTTCCAGGGCCAAGGGCGCTGTAGTATATTTTATAACATTGAATTGTGGTAAGGTATACTATACTAATATAATTTACAAACAATTGGCACAAGCTTATCTATGCCTCAGAGACTTTTGCCCCAGCAAGTCTTTGCTGGTGCCTTTGCCCTGAACCTACGACTACAAGGCCCCCTCTCCTCATCCCCAGAAGCTTAAGGTAAAAGCCAGAAAGTTGGAACATGATTATCCTAACCCTTCCATGGTAAATTATAGGGTATCCTACCATGAAACCATATTCCAACTTTCTGGAGTTCCCTGTAATGCGCCTTCGACACGCCCCAAGCTTCGAGGCATCTATCGCACCAAACCTGGCAGAGAGAGCGCAAAGCAAACTCCTCAAAACCGTGAGCACGACTTCTCCAAAGAAAGAAGCTGCCAGGTTCGTTCCTCTCTTGTGATCTAATATAGGGCCTTAATAATTGGAACAGAGTTTTGGGGCCCATTATACTACAGTTATAATAAGGAACCCCCAAAATCGTATGAATAATTATTTAGGCCCCTATGGTAGGCTAAGGGCTCCCTTGACCAAAGATTTGTGCTGCCCGACGTTGTCCCGAGTCCTTCTTGCTTGAACCCATCAGCACACAGCCCAAACCCAAGCCCGTAGATTCTGGATCTTGAGGTATGCTTCGCTGGGAAGTGGCCATTTGCTTTGGGACTGTGACTGTGCTCAACAACAGGTCGCACTGCAAGAAGTACCAAAGCCTCCGAAGGCCAAGGTGCAACATGTGGGTAGGATATGTTGATCGAGCAGTCATGACCGTAGCTCACCCTGGCCTCGACTTAGATGTCCACATATAGACCTGTAATGCATGCTCGTCGAGTATTTTGCATGAATGCACGTAGGCATACACAGCTGTCGCTTGTTGTCCTGTCCTGAATCGTCAATAGATGGAAGGAAGCTCGCACTCTTCACATGCACGAACAAGAGCGATCGACAAGGAGGTAGAGGCGCAAGTAGTCCAGGCATTTCAATGTCTTGAACCGATCGTACTGGCTTTCTCTGCTTTCAAGTCTGAAAATTAACAGGCTCGGGCGGCTCGGCTAAGGCTTGCCAGCCTGCTTTTCGAATGAGAGCTGATCACCAAGCTACCATGGTCACAACCATGTGTTAAGCAAACCGTTCCTATTATTCGGGCAACAACAGCAGGCTCGCAATACACGCGCACCATCTGCGAGTTTCAGAAAATCGGGGACCCCAATAAAGTACCGTAAATAGTAGGATCCGTTTTGTAAGGATCCCAAAATGAGGTACCCCTATATAATTTTTAGCCACTAGATCCCTTATAGGAACCCTTAAACGGAACCCTTAAAGGTACCCCTAAGTTTCGGACCACAAGCTCCTGCCAAGGCGAGATATTGGATCGCATGCGAGCGGAAGGTCTCGCCGCATGGCTCTGGTTTAGCGTTTAGGGAATAGGAACGGGGCCTGCTGCAAAAAAGGGTATGGGGTTTGGGGTTTAGGGTTAAGGGTTTAGGGGTTTAGGGTGGGCATCAAAATAGCCCAAAATCCTTAATATATGAGTGCTTAGAGGTCTAAGGGAAAAGGCCCCTCCACGCTACATCTTTGTGTTTGCGAGCTAAGTGTTTAAACAGCCGGGTGTAGAGTCCGTTTGTCATACCGCCACACAGGGCTTCTCTTGTGCTTATGCAGTGCTATCTTTGACGAGCCTTCCAGTAGCAAATTATCAAAGCCCATTGCTCTCAAGTTGTGGATACGTCAGGGTTGTGTCGCAACACTCGTCAAGTTACGAGAGGCAGTTTGCATGTGGGTAGTTCTCTAAATTGGAGTCACTCTGCAGGTCCCCAAAGCAGCAGTGTACCTCCAGGAAAAGGGCCTTTAAAGCAGCGCAACCTCGGGATGCCAGCGTCAGAACTTAGTGTTTGTCGTTCTCTCCTAGGTTTTAATGACACTATCAACCCCAAAGGGTCCAAGTATCATTATGGTATATACTTATAGGGTAGTTTGGGGGTCTAAGTATGTACCACAATGATACTTGGACCCTTTGGGAACAGTTCCCAGGCCTTCGCAAGGAGCCTTGGTAGTCCAGGCTGTGTAATCCTGTGCTGCTGGCACTTAGGCTTAAGCGGCAGGCGATGGTGTTCTGCTGGTCTAGGTTGGGCTGGCTTGGAGAGCAAGTCGTGACTAGAACCCCAACGCTGCAACGAAGATTGTCGTTCGAGAACACCAGAAGTCTATAACTCATGAACATATTTCCCACGCCGTATCATTGCTAGGGACATTTGGAGGATTCCTCAATAGTCTTCAGAGGGACACTGGAGTGGCTCGCCCAGGAGATCCGACAAATCTGCTTGATTGACATGGCATATGCCAAGCCGGACGACATCACCCTACTGGTCCTGCAAACTTTTGCCGACTGGCAGGCCCGTTGCTGCGATGCTCCACTCGCCATCCGCAATTTCAGATGTGAGAGGTCTCTTGAAGCAGCGGCAGTCTCGCCCTAGATTCCAAACTTGTGCGCGTTTTTGGCTACTACGTATAGCTCCGCGTAATGGGATGCGGCCAGAGACCATAATAACCACTTTCAACCCCAATTAAGGTACTTATAACCGTGCTTACTCAGAAGTAGGGTTTAAATCAACGAGAACATCCTGACAGCTTTGGACTTTGCTGCTGGGAGAGAACTGGCCTGTGGATTCTGGGTGGAAGCCTTGCCTTTCGGTTTTCGTACTGCGGTTGATGATATAAATCCCAGGGTTTCTTTAAAGGGATCTATAAGGCTACCTTTAAGGGGTTCCTTTAAGGGATCTATAGGGTTTGAGGGTTTAGGGTGATGTAAATCCTGCATTTCCTTAAGGGCCCTAAACTATGGGAATTATGGTATTTTCCTTCTTATGGGTCATGCAGGATTTATATCATCATCCGTAGTATAGAGCCCCTCCCCTCACCCAGTTTTGAAGAAATCACCAATTCCTCGGCCCCAAGGCCAAAGCTTAAGTGCCCAATCCTCATCCGCTATATGCGAAACACCCCGAGCCAGAACCAGTAAAGGGAACTCCAGAAAGTTGGAATATGGTTTCAGGGTAGGCCAGAACCAGTAAAGGGAACTCCAGAAAGTTGGAATATGGTTTCATGGTAGGATACCCTACAATTTACCATAGAAGGGTTAGGATAATCATATTCCAACTTTCTGGCTTCTACCTTATATGCGAAACACCCCGAGCCAGAACCAGTAAAGGGAACTCCAGAAAGTTGGAATATGGTTTCATGGTAGGATACCCTACAATTTACCATAGAAGGGTTAGGATAATCATATTCCAACTTTCTGGCTTCTACCTTATATGCGAAACACCCCGAGCCAGAACCAGTAAAGGGAACTCCAGAAAGTTGGAATATGGTTTCATGGTAGGATACCCTACAATTTACCATAGAAGGGTTAGGATAATCATATTCCAACTTTCTGGCTTCTACCTTATATGCGAAACACCCCGAGCCAGACCCAGTAATCGGTAAACCCTACGCCCCAAGCGAGCACTGGGAGCACTGGAGACGAGAAGACGTCCCCCACAAGATAAACAAAGAAGGTCCCTTAAGGGTCCATGTACCCATATAGAGATACATGAGCCCCAAAGTACCTATATAGGGACTACATTAAGGCCAATGTATATACTATATGAGTACATGGACCCTTAGGGGTCCTGAATCCTTAAGTGGACTACGTATGGGGAGCCTTGCCTGCCCTGTGCGAGTGTGAGCGTCGAAACACTATACCTAAACCCCAAAGCCTCTGCAGCCTCTGGGAAAAAGGAGCTCAACTAAAAGGCAGGAAAACATATGGGAGCTTCCGAAAAATACGGGACCCTAATTTCGTACCCTGGATAGTAGGATCCTCATTGTAAGGACCCCAAAGTAAGTTACCCCTAAGTCTCGGAAACTCCCAAATCCTCAAGCCCTAAACCCTATAGATCCCGTATAGGAGCCCTTAAACGGAACCCTTGAAGGATCTCTTTAAAGGTACCCCGAAGTTTCGGACCCACCCTGTTGTGGGAGTTAGGATTACGGGGACCCTTGCGGATGTAGACCCTCTTAATAAGGCCCCTTTTAAGAGAGCCAGAAGTAGGGTTTAGAAGGGGTACCCTTTAAGGGGTCTCCCTAATAATACTACCTAAGTTGCAGGCCTCAGTCGCTGACCTCTGGGATGAGCCAGCTCCACAAGTGCTCGCCTTCGGTAGTTCTCAGGCCAAGGGTTATGGGTAAGGGTTCCTCCAAGGGTCCCTTTAAGGGGGTCTATAGGGATTCTACAAGGGTATAGGGTTTAGGGCCTTATACCTATAGTTTCCATTCTAGATCCTTTTTTTGGGTTAATCAAGGTTAGGGTCCTATAATAGAGATTTCGGTTAACCAAAAAAAGGAACTACAATGGAGACTGTAGATATAGAAGCAACTACCAAGAATGTTCCATCAGGTTTCTTGTTTTTTTCTCCTTCAGGTTTCTTGTTTTTCTTATGAGTGAAGGAGACCAAAAGCCATCTTCTATTTGTTGAGGCCCTACATCATGCCCCAAATAGCCTGCCTTTCGAAGGTTGTAGGGCTTAAGTAGAATTGCTTTATGATAACCGAGAGGATCAGAGCACCTAGTAGGAAAGGTATACGTGGGCCGTTACAAGTACTAGTTGGGCTTACTACACATAGGTCAGTCACAACTCTGCTTAGAATCCACTTGCTGAGCCCCTTGAAGTATGATGACCAGCGACTACGATACAGAAGAGTTGCAGGCTTCAGCACACATGCATATGCAGAAAGAATGTGCTGATGTGCCGCGCAAGCAGCACTCTCGATTTGACAGGGCTAGGCAGAACCCCATTTTTCGGTCGAGCGGTATTCCCGTTCACACGGTACTTCTGTTGCTCGCAAAATGACAGAACTAGCTTCTCCCAGAATCCATCCTGACATGCATGATGCCGGAAGCCTGCGATTTCAGAGCCCTGCGTGGAGCTAACCGCCAGACAGGCCTACTTCGAGCACTGCGGCCCAGGCGGATTGTCTATCAGCAACGTAGCAATGATTCGACTCTTGTTACTGCCTTATAACGTATAAACTCCTAAACCCTAAACCCCGAAGCCCGAAACCCTACAGCACCAAAACTCAAAGCCATTGTATCATGGCAACATATGATTTGCTTTGGGGCGCAGTTTTCCTTCCTTCAAGCAGTGTTCGTGCAAAGTTGGCTGTGGAATCCTTTTTCTTCTTGGAGCAGCAGGTACGGGATTTTTGGTGCTGGGTTTGAATTAGCCTTTTTAGCAGCATGTCAACAACCACAACCTAACCCCAAACCCTAAACGGCGCCAAACCCCAAACCCCCAAGCCCTAAACCCCTAAACCCTAAGCCCTAAGCCCTGTGGGAAACTGCTTTCGGACTCGTAGCGAGGAGGAAAAGGGCCGTTCAAAAAAAAAAAAAAAACCCTAAGCCCTAAACCCCAAACCCTGGCCTTCGGCAGGCGGAGTTGCAGCTGGCTGCAA
The DNA here is from genome assembly GCA_905221615.1 of Symbiodinium sp. CCMP2592. NCBI lineage: Eukaryota > Dinophyceae > Suessiales > Symbiodiniaceae > Symbiodinium > Symbiodinium sp. CCMP2592. Next base: position 1,402,939 of record CAJNDT010004112.1, read on the forward strand.
CCTGTTCATGCACTGCGATGCTGCGTGGCAAGGCTCCGACGAAGAATGCGCCTCCGATGACTTTAGGGTTTAGGGTTTCGGGATGCCACGAGTGCAGCATCAGAGCCGACATCCAGGCGGGCATATACAAGTCTGCCTTAACTTAGCCTACCAAACCCTACTTTTTTGTAGGTTCTTATTATGAACCTCAATATGGAATTTATAGGGACCCTACTTTTTGTAGGGTTTGGTAGGTTAAGGTGTGCAAAAGGGATATTTAGGTCTAACCCTGAATCTGTCAGACCCTGCAAGCCCGATAAACCCTAATAACCCACGACTAGAAGTACTGGCTTAGCAATGGGTTAGCACGCTCGAGGATGACTCAGCCCTACTTTTCTGAGTGCAAGATTGGTCCCAAGCGTCCACCGGTACTTCCTCGCATCGTGCAGATTGCATCAGCAACCAGCATTGGCTGCTGCTAGTGGCAGTGCTGGCTGCAACCCCAATGTACATACATCGCCGGTGTGAGATAAGTCGAATCTCATGTTGCACCTTCGCAGGAAAGACGAGTGGGCGAGCCACAGGTACAGACATGGGCCCAAGCATGCAACAGACGATATGGGCATGTCCATGACACGTCCACAGCAAAGCAAGCTGTGCGACCGCCGAGCCTAGTTTATACAGTGTTGTTGGTGTTTCCCATCCGTTAGTTGCGGACTAAAGACATGTATAATGTATCGGACTTCAACTACCCACCAAAACCCTCGACTTCGAGGTCCCAAGGTAACGCCCTCATATGCATGTGAAAGCCCGTAGGTGTATACATACCTACATGCATGCATACAGACAGACGGACCTACAAACAGACGTACGTAGTACACCAGACCGCCCCTCTGTGTTGATGATTATCGTATAGATACTTTTGTACCAAGTCGTCTCAGAATTCTAAGCTCAGGAAGTAGACTTTGTAATTGACACGCACCCTTTACCGCCTTAACCCTAAACCGATCCTAAACCCTGAGCCCTACGGTTGATGATATAAACCCTGCATTACCTTAAGGACCCTAAACTATGCGAATTATGGTATATTCCTTATTATGGGTAATGCAGGGTTGTTTACATCATCAACCGTAACCCTACAAGCCCCAAACCCTGAACCCTAAAACCCTAAACCCTAAAACCCCAAACCCCACACCCCAGGGAACCCTCAAACCCTAAACCCTCAGCCCTAACCCCAAAAGCCCCAAACCCTAAACCTTAAACCCTAAACTTCACCTCCCTGGAAGTGACCAGGCATGCGCTTGGCGCAGAAGGCCCTGGTCTCCACCGGCCCCTCGTGCACCGAAAGCCGGGGTTTGAGGGTTTTTTGGGGTTTGGGTTTCGGGTTTTAGGGTTTTAGATTTTAGGGTTTGGGGTTTTAGGTTTTTGACGCTTCGAGTGCCTGTGAGAGAGAGAGAGAGAGAGAGAGAGAGAGAGAGAGAGAGAGAGAGAGAGAGAGAGAGAGAGAGAGCGAGCGTTTAGGGTGTAGGGTTTGGGGTTTCAGGGTTTACGGTTTAGGGTTTAGGGTTCCGTGTACGGGTTGCTAACAGCTGGTATGCCCTCGCGAGGGCATGCTATCCCGGAAGGTACTGCACCCAAGGACCCACGAAAGTTCTACACCAGGGCTGACAGCGGCTCCTTTTCAAGCTACCAATGCCACCCAGAGACAGAAGTACTGCACGGACGGAGTGCTTTACGCAACTGCGCCTATCGACTTCCCAAGTTTGCCCGGAGCTCTTCATCACCATCGTTTCAACGATTGCTGAAATGCAGACACACAGTGCTCTGGACTCCATGCAGACCGCGTGGTCATCATAACCAGCATCATCGCTGGCAACAAATTTTGTTGTGACCGCTGACGATGGCATCAGCACCCTCTATCCCGCATGATCACCATCATCATCAGCAGTGGCTGTAGCTGCAACATCCTCACCATTCTTGCCACAAAGATGAGCAACTCTGAGCCCCAATCCTAAACACTCAAACCCTAAACCGCGCGAGTGTGAGCGCCGAAACCGTTTGGGCCCTGCACTGAAGTGCTGGCCCGGTCTCATGCGCCCAGGCTTGTTAGCTCGCCTCAACAACTTGGGCAGCAAGATCGTGCCCGACGAGATGCTCCAGCAGCCTGCTCTTCTCATACGGACCCTTAGGGGGCTTGGGGGAGGGGGGGGGGGTTGCCCAAAATGAGGACTCTGTGATCTTCTGAGTTTGGATTTAGGTTTTACTGTCTTGTTCTTAGTAGCCTTGTTCTGAGTAGGGAATGGGTAAGGTCCCCTTTACTAGTCCCAGTAACCCATTCTCCCATTCGCCACTAAGAACCAGACGGTTTAGGGGTTTAGTCTTTTCGGGCCTTGCTCCTCTGAATTCTGCTTCAGGGCTGGGAAGGCCGGGATGTTCCAAGCCTGAAGCCCTCACCTAAACCGTGGCTTATAAGATCTAGGGCTTAGTTTCAGGGAGAGAGTTTTGAGGGAGAGAGTTTTGGAGTTCGGATTCTATTTCCGACCGCCAGCACAGCTTTTTTTGTCGATTTTTCGGGCTTGCTGAGACCGATGGCAATCGTGGAGTTTCGGATGTCACCTTCGGCACCCAGTCCAGGCGTTCATATTTGGGAGTTTCCGAGAATAGGGGGGGTTACCTTATTTTGGGGTCCTTATAATAAGGATGTTACTATTTATATAGGAGTACTATATTAGGATCCCCTATTTTCGGAAACTCCCATTTGTAACTTAGATATGGACGGGGAGCGCTTGCAGCTTTCTTGCCTCAAATGGGTGCCCCTTTTGGGTTCCTGTTATAGTACGGCACCTAATATTTAGGGTACCCAAAAAGGGACCCTAATTTTGTCAACTACCCAAATGTGTGAACTGTCTTCAAAAGTGTGAACGTTTTATGGGGCTGGGTATTGAAAAAGAGAGAGTCGGTAGGAGTGTCTTTGCCATGCGAAGCAGAATTGGTGTGGTTGTTCATCTGAAGCACATGCCAGCCTGCCAGTACATCTGCATCGTCTTGCTGCTCTCCTCTCCTAGACTCCTGGGCAAAATCCCTCTCAGCCCGTTCTGGGGGCTTTTGAACATTGAGCTGTTGCAGCTGAGACCCGGAATTCTACATGAAGCATTCGACCCTGTCGGGAGTGTAGTAGGCGCTCAAGGCACTGCGCCCCTGATCCCTAAACCTTCTTTTTGAACTTCACATCTTACCCTAAACCCGAAACTCTAAATCCAAAACCCCGAAACCGAAAGCCCCAAACCATCGCTCTCTGGCACTGAGGAAGGGTCCACAGATGCTCCGAAAATATTGGCAGGTCCAGCAGGACTGAGTTTACGTCGATTTCAAAACTGCCATAGCCTTTCAGGGTTTAGGGTTTATAGGGTTTGGGTTTCGGGGTTACGGGTTTAAGGGTTTAGGGTTTGGGTTTCGGTGTTTAGGGGTTTAGGGTTGCTGCCACAGGCTTCCCTTTTCGTGGATTTTCCTACGGGTCCATGTACACAAGTAGTATATACATTGTGCTCCATGGCCTGCTTGTAAGGCCCCGTTTTGTAGATTTGTCAAGATCCGTTCATGTGGACCTGGCCAGAAGGCAGGTTATGATACTTGAAGCTGCGATTCCTGCTCACCTCTTCCTGCCGGACCCAGGCATAAGCTTCTTTTTTGAATCCGCGTTGCAAAACTTCGGGGGCTTTGGGTTTTGGGATTCAGCGTTCGGGGTTTAGGGTGGGGTCGGATGGGACGATCTGCGCAAGGATGACACGCAGACATCGTGAAGGGTACCAAGGCACAGCTCTGCTTCAGCCCGCAACCCCCAAACCTTGAATGCCAAAGCGAGCGAACTAAATAGCAACCTCTTGCAGTCCCTGCTTGGCTCTACCAGAATATGCCTCAAACCCTAGGCAAAGTATACAGGGTCCTACAAAACCCCAGACATCTAAGCATCAACGCTGGCGCGGGCATATCTCTACTCTACTTTGACAAGTTCATCTCTCGTCCCTGAGTTGATCATGGGAGGCCAAAAGCGGTTTTAGCTTATGGGGCTCAGAGGGATTAGGGTTCCCATACTAGGGTTCATATTAAGGAATCCCTACCCCAAGAATCTTAAACCCCCCCTTTGGCCTCCCATTAGTTGATTTAAAAACGCGGTTGTGTTGCAGGCTTTGTGTTTTTCAGTTCTTTTCTCAGCCCCCGTAAACAAGACAGGAGCACAGCGAAGAGCCGTTTTCTGCTGGCGCTTGGCTGTCGCACGGCGATGGGGATCTTGAGCCATTGAAGGCTGGGGTGTTAGGGGTTTTGTTTGCTTAGGATTTAGGGTTGGGCCCTTGGATGCCCTTGGGGAATTTGGAGTTCAGGGTTGCCTCGAGACTGGATTGGACATGGGCTTGATGGATTTAACGTTTAGGTACTTACAAGGGTTGCTATAAAGACTGTATAAACATGTTCCGCGTATGGGAGCCCTTCAAGACAGAATTGTGACTTCAGAAGAGGAATAAGACCAAGAAGAAAAAAGGGTTGATTCACAGAGTAAAAGTACTAACATGCTTCCGCGATGGGTTCAGTTTCTACAAGGCTTCCTTAAAGATTTGGGATCAACCGCTCTTGACGGCCGATGTCTTGTGGTTTAGGATTTAGGATGTCAGCAAAGGTTTGGGGTCTTGAAGCTGTAGGTCCCGGTTTAGGATTTAGGGTTTAGGATTTAGGGTTTAGGATTTAGGGTTTAGGGTTTAGAGTTTAGGACCAAGGGTTTCAGGGTTTGGTGTTCAGGGCCTTCACCCGGAACCCTAAACCCTAGTCAGACCCTGAACCCCAAACCCTAAATCCTATACCTCGCGACGATGTCCATAGGCTGTCCTCCATCTTCTCTTGCTCTTCCTACGGGTAGCCTTGAACCAATTAGCGCGAGGGTCCTGAATCAGTAGGAATATGTCAACTATAGGGTTTCTGGATAGAGATGCAGTATGACGTACCCCAAGCCCCAGTCCAACTGCGATTTCTGAGGATCCCTGTTCATGTGTTTGCTTTATAGCAGCGTCGTGATTCGGTCTTGACAGGGTGTTATGGAGTTCAATATACCCAGTAATGTAGTGTTCAACAGCTGATTAGGGATCTATGTTGGTATTTGTAGGAAATTGCGCCACTAAGACTTCCTTGCTGAGAGCCCATTCGCACTTTCCTGAGCACTCCTGGATGAAGACTTCTTTGTTCAGGATCCCGTGGTGCTCCAGTATTACCGTGCTGATTATGTTCGTGTTGAATCACTTATGTATGCGATGGGGTGCTGAAGGAAAATCCTAAACCTGAAATTCCCTTAAACCCTCTAAACCCCAAAATCCCCAAACCTAGGTCAAAATTAGGATCCCTTTTTGAGTCCTTAATATAATACGGCACCTATTACTTAGGGTACCCAAAAGATCCCAAAAGGGAACCCTAATTTTGACAACCATCCATGCCTACATAACTCAGAGACGGAGTTCGCGAGAGTCCGACAAGTGGGAGCCAAAAAAAGAGACGGAGTTTCAGAGTCGCTGGGAACAGGACTACTGGCTTGGACTGGATCCAGACGAGAAGGCCCACCTCTCCTTCCCGGATAGGTAGAAGGGTGGTAGGGTTTCGTGCTTTTGGGTGTAGGGCTTTGCGGGTTTTGGGTGTTAGGGTATTGGATTCGTCCTGGCGGAGTCGCAGCAGGCCAGTTTGAAAAAGGGTATTGGATTTTACGTTCTGGTGGTTTCAGGCACCTAGAAGACAGGTGCCTGAACTACCAAAGCCTTTTTTACAAGGGTACTACATGTTGAAGCCGCAGATGAAAATTTTCACAAAACATCAGAGTGTGCTTCAAGTATATTGCTGGGAGTGGCTCATCAGGCACTTCGCAGGCTCTGGGGGTCAGGGTTAAAGGGCATTTAGGGTTTGGGGTTCAACTTGGCTTGGCCTCCACCGTAATCTCAAAGTTTTTCAGTTTCCGGGGCACGAGAAATCTTATACTTTATAAGCCTTAGCCCCTCAACCCTAGCTGCAAGCCCTACAAGCCTCAGCTCGAAACCCTTTAGAGCCCTGGACCCTAAACCCTATAGAAACCCTGAGCGCATCAGCTCTTCCATCTCAGAGACTCCAAGATCCCTTAATAAAGGAAGATTCCTTAAATCATATTATGGATCCTACTACAGTTTAAGGTATATACCTTAATTAAGGGATATTCCTTAAATCATATTAGGGATCCTACTATAATTTAGGGTATATTCCTTACTTAAGGGAGAATGGAGTCTCTGGGATCTCAAGGCCCTTCAGCATCTGGAGACGGACCACCGTTTTAAGCAAGCCGAGCGAGCGAGGGCCGAAGAAATCGGCTTGGACCCTCGGCGTTGTTTCGTGTTTTTCTTACCTTTGATTAGTAGGGATTTAGGGTTTAGGGCCTATATAGTTTAGGGTTTAGGGTTTTACCTTTGGTTAGTGGGGAATGGAGGAATGGGGTACAATTATAACTACTACTACTACTACTACTGCTGCTGCTGCTGCTACTACTACTACTACTACTACTACTACTACTACTACTACTACTACTACTACTACTACTACTACTACTACTACTACTCTTCCATTCCCCACAAACCAAAGGTAAGTTTTGTGCAGGGGTGGGTTCAGGCAAAGGTGTGTTAAGGTTGTAACGGGATGGCATGGGTATGCACTCTTCAACTGCTGTAGAGGGCGCAAAGTTCAAGCAAGGACAAGTGAGGTTTTGTGTGCCAAGACCAGTTTTTTCCAGGCTTGAGAGAGCTGTGGCATTAGGACCGACCAATGTTCCCAATTGCCAGCTACTGTTGCATTCATTTTGCCTCCGGGAACTTACGTTTAACATTCCGGGTAGAATAGGTTTGGCCACCTTAAAAGCTGAATTCCCTCGACACTCTCAATACAAATGCGCTGTCTACAGCGCTCCAGCAGTCTTGCAGGGATTTGCGCAGTCTTCACTTACATCTGCTGACTTCTGAGGACTTAGGAGTCAAAACGCGATAAACACCCTATGAAACCCTATGACACTTCGTGAAAGCCATGTAGTAAACGATAAAGTGCCCCTTGTAGATCTGCTTCCTGAAGCCAGGAAGGTTCAAGCCGCCTGTGAAAAGGATCAGCTGTGGTCAATGACGAGATGCCACCTAAGGTCGGAGCTCTGGTCCCTCGAAAGGCCCACTGCGGCCACCGAAGTAGATGATGTAGGTAAACACATCGCCGAACACCTGTACAAGCTTATTCTTCATACTTTTGGGGGTACGCATAGGGTCTGCGACTTACCGGTGAATCCCCTTGACAACCTCTGGAGCCAATACAAGTGAAGCACACCATGTTTTTGTGTACCGAAGGTCGTTCAGAAACACCCCCCAAATTCCAGCAAGCTCCTACAGGAAAAAAGAAGGAGGCCGGAGGTAAAGCCAAGACAACAATTCTAAATATCCTATTCACTGTAGCTGTACGCCGAAACCCTATTCGAATCGTTCAAGCCCTGACATTCTGTATGCCTTTTGACATCACAGGAAGCTGTTCAGCACGACTGCGACCATGTAAACCCTCTAAGACCAGGAGGACGCCGTATAAAACCCATTCAATACCGCATTACAAACCCTAATTAATGAGTACTAGGCTCCTTGGCATTACCATTCGAGGGTCCCCGTAATTAAACCGAGTAGTAGGAGCAAAAAAGGGGTTCCCTTATTGCAACGGGGCTACTCAGGAACCTAGAGTAAGGCCGATTGTATTCGTGAATCGAAGCAAAGGAAGTTTGGCGAGTGCGGTCCCTGGATCCCGTGAAGTCGCGGGAGGCCCCTGTGATTGACGGCCGAGCTACTCGGTTTATTGGAAAGAGCTTTTAGGGTTCAAGGAATGTTGATGGATTAGGATCTGTTACAAGAGTTTTAGGGCTCAGGTTAGGGTCACTTACAGGAGCTGTAAGGCTTGAGGTCTCTTGTTACAGGAGCTGGAAGGCGTTCAATTTTTATGGTCAGTCTACATAGTGTCTTGCACAATGGTTGGTTTCTGCAGGAACTAAAGATACTTGCCTATCATGCGTGTTTCTACATGTGTGTGCGGGTGTGTGTGTGTGTGTGTGTGTGTGTGTGTGTGTGTGTGTGTGCGGGTGTGTGTGTGTGTGTGTGTGTGTGTGCGGGTGTGTGTGTGTGTGTGTGTGTGTGTGTGAATGTCTGCGAATGTCTGCGAATGTCTGCGACTGTGTTGCGAAATCTGTGTCTCGGGAGAGACATGGCACGTCGACGCCTGCATTGAATGCGGAAAATGTAGCACCCATTAGACACACACACACACATGACTACTCGCTTGCACTGCAACGCTTCGTGTAATCTTTAACTGGCGTTGTTCTCTGCTCTACAACGAAACCGACGAATCCCCAAGGGGCTGATGCCAGAGTCATATATGGTGGGTTTTGTGGTTCGAATGTGCTTGAAATTTACGCTTATGGCTCAGGGTGCACGGATTGCTATTACTCACTGGATCTGTCAGTTTGTGGGTTGCTCTTAGGTTACGGCCGCCTCTTACTAGTCGACGCACTCCTGCAAGCAGCTCATTAAATCCTGAACCCTGCACCCTCAAGAGGGCAGGGTTTCGACGTAGATCCGAAACTATGAATGTTCTGACTCCTGCAAGCCTTCAGTCCTAAGTCTGAGCCACGCATCGAATGTGATTTCCGAAGCCGACAATCCAAATCCTAAACGACGTTGGGGCCCGTGACCCTTTCTTCAAGGGTGCCTTTCAGGGCTCTACCAGGGTACGTTAACGGTTCACAGTTTGGGTATAACAATTACACCCCAAAGCCTTGTTCAAATGATTAAGGTCCCGATGTTGTTTGCAGGATTTGGTTTTGGGCTACAGGATCCCGAAACCCTTAACCTCAATAACCTCGCCTGGCTTATAAGAGTGTGAGCCCCGAAACCCTAAACCCAAAACCCCTAAACCTTCAACCCTCACCTCCTGGCCGACTGGCCTTGCAGCAGTTCGGATGGTCGTGTCGCTGTAAAAGGGGGCTCAAAAAACCTTCAACCCTAAAACCTTATCCCTTCTTTTGTCATTCCGTTCCGAAGTCGGGATCCCACCTCGCAAACTAGTTGTGGTCTCACTCAGCAGACCTCGAACCATCTGCCTCGCCTGGATTGTCGGAGGGTGAGCGCCGCTAAACCCTAAACCCAAAACCGAAAACCCTGTGAGAGCGTAAACCCTTAACACTTAACCCTAAAGCTTTACTCGCAGAGCCCTGAAGCTCTCAAGGAATTCGGAGAGTTCTCGCCCGGAGAAGTCCTCATCGCTGCAGAAAGGCCCCCGACCGGTTTTAGGGTTTCGGGGTTGAGGATTTAGGGGTTCAGTGTTTAGGGTTTGGGTTTAGGGTTTAGGGATGTTTAGTGGAGAATTTCGTGTTGAGGATTTAGGGGTTAAGGGTGTAGGGTTTGGGGGAGGGGGCTGCGTTTCGGGTGCCTGGTTTGAATATGGGTGTGTAGCTGTAGCAATATACTATCCATCTGAGGGCTCCCGAGTTTTGTACTTTAAGTTGGTAGTTCAGGGCTATGCGGTTTTTGGGCTTCGGGTCTCAACCGCAGGCGGTCGAAGCAAAGATGCAAAGCCTCGAAGCGAACTCCCGTTTCCGAGGAAAGGGGACTGGATCCGCATCGCTGCGACGCTGGACCTCTGGGGCGTCGAGCTTCCTTGCTGACGAATCTCTTTAGGGACCCAGAAAGGACACAAGCACAAGCATTTTGTGGGACATCCCTACCTTGTCGGGATTCATTTTATATCAGAAGGGTTTTATGTTGGGACCCTATTCATGGTTAATACAATTTGGTCGAGAGGCGAGGGAATCCAAGAGCTGAACCCTACAGGGAGTTGTGTAGTAGCACATTACGGCTCATGGGGTCCTTGGCTGCTGAAGCCCACATTGCTGACGAATCCTAAACCTTCGACCTCTTTAGACTTTGCCCTCGAGCGTCCACCACAATGACGGCTCTATGCATGAACAGAGAATCTCCGTCTATAGCCACGTAATCATCATGGTATAATGTACCCTTACACCCTAAACCCACCTGGTCTGATTGCTTCGGCCGGCACAGGGTAAGGTGTGTTGGCCAGGACCCCTTAAGCTGCAAACTGCTGAGGATCTAACGGGCGCGGCAGTTTAGGGTTTCAAGTCTGTGCAAAAAGGGATCAGCATCGGATAGAGGTGCACTCGAAAGTTAGTGAGGAAATGCTATAAACGTGGCTACTTCCAAGGACTATCCGGCAATAGAGCAGCTTCAAGAACGATCACCAACATCAATCATACAGATGTTTCATTTTCTGCCGCCCCGGCCAGCGCTGAGTCCCAGTCGATGGTCATTACGGCTAAGTAGTATTATTTTTATTGCACTTACTGTTTTTTGCACTCATCAGCGGCGTTACTTCAGTGTGGTTATGGTTATTATCATCATGAGTCCCCTTCCTCCTCCTCCTCCTCCTCCTACTATTGCTGCTGCCGCTACTGCTACGATGACGACCACTACTACTCTTATAGTTGGTCTTCTGGGTTCTTGTTTTTAGTATCATTGTTGATATGTGTATTGTCATTGTTACTCAACTTAGTTTCGTTATTGGTAGTCCCGTTGCTAGTCTTTGCTTGACACCTGCAGAGCCCTAGAACCCAGAACCCTCGGCCCACCGATTTGTAGCAGGAGACGCCAGAAACTCAAACGGCCCCCAAAGAAGCATTCGAGACCGGCTTAATGGCTTAAGTATATTGAGAAACCCTACACCAGACACCCAGAAAAAGAACGTGCATGTTTGCGGTTCCTTATCAACACCCAAGAGCTCTAGAAAGGTATTCCGCCTGGGCGAAACTGTCGGTCGCAGCTCCACTGGCCCATGCCCAACCGGGTCACTTGGCCGCCGTTGATTTTTTTCAGCTTGGCAACGTTAGTAAAAGCTACGAAGTTCAAGTCGCAGAACCGCCCAAAACCCCTCAACCCTGTGCCTGTAAAACTCCGCTCCCCAACCCTTACTCTGCGCCCAAAACCTCAACAAGCCCCAGTGTTGACCCTCTACCCGAAACCCCTGAGAGAGTTGAGGGTTTCCATGCATGCTGTGGCCACGCGTTCCCCATCAGTTCCTAGCTTCTGGCCTTTTACAATGGATGTCTGCTGGGAAACAGGGTGTGTAATCCCTTGGCCCTAAACCGTAAAGATTCCTGGCGTAACCATAAAGATTCCCTGCAATGCGGCTTCGTCCTTGCTAGGTAGGAGGAAAAATACGTAAAGATACAGAAGCAGCCCTGTGATAGCCCTAGCTCAGGTCAGTCCATGCCGCCCCCGGCCGACGACTCAAGCGTTTGGGTTCCCATCGCAACTCTGATGAAGTCTTTACTGCTCTTTTTGGTTTATTGTTTCCTAGATAGGGACTTTAAAAGCATCAATGTGTTGCTTTCCTTCTATATAATTCCAAGGGAATGAAGAACAGAAGCGCCTGATTTGCGAAGGTTCCCAGATACTGGGCTTCAGGGCCAAATGTTCGCGCTTGAAGGGTTTGGGGCTGTGGGTTTCGGTGCTATGTTTAGGGTATAGGATTTTAAGGTTTAGGGTTTAGGGTGTGGTGTCACTGTTTTTTGCATTTTAGAGTTTGAGGGAGTCAGCGTTGTGACGAGAGCTCTAAGTCGTGGCGTTGAGCCAGGCATTGTTAGAGTGCAGAGTGGAATAACACCTATAGTCTCCATTGTAACTCCTTTTTTTGCTTAACCAAAATCTCTATTAAATAGGATCCTAACCATAAGACTGTTTAACCAAAAAAAGGACCTACAATGGAGACCATAGGCAGAAGCCTGAAGTGTCGGCTCTGGCCGTGGGGCCCTGAGCAGATACAAATCGGCCCAGCGTTTCCCCAAAATCCTAGACCGGATCGCAACGGGCATAGGGAAGCCTAGGAGCATTAGATTTTTGGTGGTTCTTGGTAACCTGAACCTACACATGAAATCAGCCCTTTACCGGCTCCTCATTCAGCGAAGTAGTTACATGTGTTCCGGGAGGCAGATCGGATGAAGATAAAGACGTAACAGCTATTGGGTCCGTAAGCCCTAAACTCCACAAAACCGCGCAAAACCCATATGGCCTAAACTCCAGAGTTTTAGTACTTCTGGTGAAGCCCAAGATGGTGCACCGCGACATCTTCCGATACGCTTATGCTTGGAGCCGCTACAGGGGTGTGAACGAAGCAAAGGTCCGGGCATGTTACGAGCTTTAAGTTTTAGTTTCTGTGTCAGCCTCAACCCAAAACTTTTCAACCCTAAACCCTACCTCCAGGATGGAAGCTGCATTGGTTCGATCGGACGCTTTTTGGAGCAGCTTGGCTGACATGCTAAAGCATCATCGATTTCGACCGAGGGTGGCCCTTGCAGTTGTGGAGCCTGGAGTTTATTCCGAAGCACCTTCACGAAAGCCCATAACCCTTAAGTGGCACAGAAAAGCCTTCCGAGCCCCAGCACCTAACCCTATTATTTAATATAGCCTTTCGCATGTAGCCTGTCTGAACGTGACTGCCCAAGCATGAAATCCCTTCTGCTCAATGCCCGAAATCTCGGTTGACACAGTTCAAATCTGTCGGGCCGTGAGGGTGTTACCCTTGACATTTTGAGCCTGAAGGCTTAGACTTATAGATCTCTGATGCGAACCCTGGAAAAGGCTTTGTATAGAGCGACCTTGCGGGGCCAATGTAGCTTCAAGATCTACCTGTAGTCTCCATTGCAGTTCCTTATTTGTGGGCTAGCCAAAATCTCAATTGTAGGATCCTAGCCATAAAACTGGTTAACCAAAAAAAGGAACTACAATGGAGACTGTAGGTAGATGGTCGGACGTGCTGGATAGTGAGCTCTAAAGCCTGCACAAATGCGAGCATTTGCGAACATACCATTTGATGTAAATAGCAAGTATGATTAGAAGCAAAAATAGCAAGTATGATGATAGGCAAGTTTGCAAGTAAGCACATAGAGACATGAATAAAGTGTCTTTACTTATACATACGTCGCTCCCTCTCTCTCTCTCTCTCCCTTTCTCCCTCCCTCCCTCCCTCCCTCCCTCGCTCTCTCTCTCTCTCGCTCTCTCTCTCTCTCTCTCCCTCTCCGTCTCTCTCTCTCTCTCTCTCTCTCTCTCTCTCTTTCAGGGTCTTTCATGTTTTTCGCTGGGTTGAATAAAATTCGCCATTTTGCTGGCTTCTGTCGCTCCCCAAAAACCTTGAACCCCTGCTATCGAACCTTTATTATCGAGCCCGCTTGCGGACTTCTCAAACCTCTTCAAGAATTACAGTAGAAGCCAGAAAGTTGGAATATCATTATCGTAACCCCTTTAAGGTAAATTATAGGGGATCCTACCATTATTCCATATTCCAACTTTCTGGAGTTCCCTTTATTTGTTCCCGACCGAGGCAGATTTTTGTCCCTCCCGGCCGCGATCCGTGGAGACCTGGAGGCATCCTCAGCCGGTGTCGGGCGGATAACGGGCCGAAAATTAGGGGCTCCTTTAAAGGGATCTACAAGTGTTCCTTTTAAGGGTTCCTATAAGGGATCTATGGGTTTAGGGTTTGGAGTTTCCGAGAGTTAGGGGTACCTTACTTGGGGGTCCTTGTATTATAAGTATCCTACTATTTAGGGTATTGTATTAGGACCCCAAATTTCGGAAAGCCCCAAATCAGTAGACTGCGTTGGGTTGCAGGTATGGTATAGTATGTGATTAATAAAGCGGAAGAATGATAATCCCCTACTGAGCCCTACTGCCCGTCTGTAATTAAGTCATACTATATATGCCAAAACGCCTTGTCTCCTATGTTAGCAAGTTGCACCTCTCTCAAGTGTGCTGACGTGTGTTGGGTGCCTTCAAGCGAGGCTTTAGGGATGAGGTTGCGGAGTGTTGCGTTTGAGGTGACGCCGGCTGGCGGTCTAGCGTTTAGTGCTTGTGACATAGGTACTGTAGTTCGCAACGCCAGATTCATACCACGTGTGATGATAGCACATCCGGCAGGGGCAAAGTAGGTGACCTCGACACATACACTCGAAGACAGGGTGCGATGCACGTGTCACAAGCATTTACTAGCAACGCAAGTTTCAAGTCTGCGCTGCATATCTTGCAGCCCTCTGTGGCACGTGCGAAGTCCACACGAGCTCACCAGAGTTTTGTTGCAGCCTAAGCCCTTATTGCAATTAGGCTCGGAAGAGCCTTACAGTATATATCTGAAAGAGTATGTATACACCTTATAGCACAGAACCCTTACGGTATTCTATCCTGCTTGTAACCCCTACAGTATATCCGGTAGAGTATGTAAATAAACCTTGCAGCATAGCCTTGCAGCATAGAACCCTTATGGTAGTTTATCCTTCTTGTAATACTGTAACCCCTACAGTATATATCCGAAAGAGAAAGTAAACCTTGCAGCATAGAACCCTTGTGGCATTTTATCCTTGTTGTAACCCCTACAGTATGTATCCGATAGAGTGTATGAACCTTGCAAAGCATCGAACCCTTTTGGTGCTTTATCCTTCTTGTAACCCCTGCAGTATGTATCCGATAGAGTATATACACCTTGTAGCATCGAACCCTCTTGGTGCTTTATCCTTCTTGTAACCCCTATAGTATGTATCCGATAGAGTATATAAACCTTATAGCATCGAACCCTTTTGGTGCTTTATCCTTCTTGCAACCCCTACAGTATGTATTCGATAGAGTATATAAACCGTATAAAGCATTGTAACCCCTACAGTATGTATCCAATAGAGTATATAAACCTTATATAGCATCGAACCCTTTTGGTGCTTTATCCTTCTTGTATCCCCTACAGTATGTATCCGATAGAGTATATAAACCTTATAGCATCGAACCCTTGTGGTGCTTTATCCTTCTTGTAACCCCTACAGTATGTATCCGATAGAGTATATCAACCTTATATAGCATCGAACCCTTATGCTGCTTCATCCTTCTTGTAACCCCTATCTTATGTATCCGATAGAGTATACAAACCTTATAGCATCGAACCCTTGTGGTGCTTTATCCTTCTTGTAACCCCTACAGTATGTATCCGAAAGAGTATGTAAACCTTATAGCATCGAAGCATTCTGGTGCTTTATCCTTCTTGTAGCCGAGCAGCTCTTGGGCCAGGCCAAAGTGTGTCTAGCGCGGATAGCTTGGCCGTCGAGAAGGGTGATGCGCCTTGATCGATTTACTGCCTTGACAGGAGGGATCCTAAACCCTATACTCTAAACCCTAAACCCAAAACCCTAGGTTCTAAGATATAGGTCTGAGGGTTCAGGGAACAGAGATTAGTGTTTGGGGTGGCTTGGGCTTGAGGCTGTGGTCTGCACTCGCGTGATTCGGAGTTTCACCCTGGAAACGTTCTCTGCCAGGGTTTGGGGTTTAGGGTTTAGGGTTTAAGAAAATGCTTAGTGGGGTTGGTGTTTGACTTCCTCTGCTCTGAGTTGTGAGTGCAATTTCACAGATGCCAATAGTCCAAGGGTACAAGGAGGGACTCTTAATAAGGACCCCTAGGTATATACCCTTAATATAGCTATTGAATACCCATTATATGCCCCATTATAGGGTAGGCCCTTTGATTTAGGCTCCGGAAGTGTCGAAACCCTACCTCATTGTCATACCGTTGATGAAACCGGCATTACCCACACTAGGGAATGTACCATAAGTCCCATGGTTTAGGGTCCTTAAGGTAATGCAGGATTTTTACCATCAACCGTAGCTCCAACACTCCCATGCAGCAGGTATTTTGTTTCAGACTTTCGATCCCAAGGTACCTTGATTCCTAGCTCGGAGTCGTTGGAGTCTAAGCAAGACAAGTAGATCAATCCAGTCCTCAGCAAAATCGGTGTTGGGCAGTCACACATTCAAAGTTTCAGCAAGTTGATGTTGTAGTTAAGGCTGCGCCGCACACTCTGTGTGCTTTCTGCGTGTTTGCGCTTTGCCCCGTCGATTTCGGGCATTAAGTTTTCCAGCGCACGGACAGCAGGATCCCTGGATTCAGTCTGCGCCTGCCATACACCCCACAGCCTAAAACACCCAGGCTAATCAGCGCTGGTGCTTTCTTGGATGCCGTGCAAAAGACTAACTTCCTTGTGAAACACATATGGGTAGTTATCAAAATTCAGGTCCCTTGTTGGCTACCCTAAATACTAGGTGCCGTACTGTATTAGGGACCCCTAAAGCGACCATAATTTTGACAACCACCCAGATTTAGGCAGCTTTAGTCGGCCTGGCTTGTGCTACGCCTGCGATGGGCTTCAGATTCAGGGGCACATCCATAAAGAAGGATTACCCTAAGGCTCCATAGTACTCTCTTTTTTAGTGTTCATATTAGAATTCTGTAAGGTATTCCCAAAAGGGATCTATGCTACAGAGCCTCTGGGCATCCATAAAGATGGACTAGGTTGCGTCGTTTACATGCTGTGCGGCGAATCTACTCCGCTTCCCTGTTGCAGGTCACTCTCCGGGCACGTCGCCGAGGGCCTGACCTAGACTGGACCACAAGCTTAGCCGCACGGCGATCGAGCTGAGCGAGCTTTGGGCGTTTTTGTAGCTCATAGCCCCAAATTCACCGGCAAACAGGCCCAGGCCAAACGCACACCCTGAGCCATGTAACTACAAACCAACACATCACAATGACATCGACTATGTGAGCCTTATCACTCGTTTGTATCAGCAGCATCAGGCTTAGAGTGAAAGTGAGGTGGGATGTCAGATGACGAGTGGTTTAAGGCTTCACAAGGGTGTAGGGTGGAAGGTTTAGGGATGTAGGCTTTAAGGACTGTTGAAGGTATAGGATCGACGGAGTGCGCTGGCTTTTGTAGCAGCTGGCATAAGCCCCAGCATTTGTTTCATGCTGTTTTGAACGTATTTCCCTTTTCAAGGGCTGCCGGCTGGTAAGCTTGTGAGCTCGAACCCTAAAGCCTGGACTTCTTAAACCCTGAACTTCTCAGCCCCAAA
Source organism: Symbiodinium sp. CCMP2592 (assembly GCA_905221615.1). Taxonomy (NCBI): domain Eukaryota; class Dinophyceae; order Suessiales; family Symbiodiniaceae; genus Symbiodinium; species Symbiodinium sp. CCMP2592. Next base: position 1,419,933 of record CAJNDT010004112.1, read on the forward strand.
CCTATTGGTTTACTCTTTCTTGATTCAGGCGCGCGCAGCTTCCACAGTCCCTCCGGGATCTGTGAGGCGGCGACAGAAGGAGCAAAGGGATCCAGCAAATAGCATCAAGAAGGGGTTTGGGTTCGCAGTTGTAGAGCTTATATAATTACCCATGTGAAGACAACTGGGGGAATCTATGCCTGGTTCCGGGTTATGTTCTCCAAGACTACGTGTTGAGACCATCCTGTCAAGCACTGTTTTCTCAGCGCGAGTTACCGAAAAGCCTCGCCTCAAGCCAGGTCTGACGGTCGGAATCGAAGTGGCCGTCGGTTTCGAAGTCAATGATGATTATAAGTGCTAGGCCCTAAACCTAAGCCCTCATCCTCAAATCCTTGGGATTAAAATGTGGCCTTCCTGCCTGAAGCAGGGGTTTCATGGAACAGGCTTTCGGGACACCAAGATACTGCAAGCAATGAGCAGAGAATCATACCCTTGCGTTCCTTGAAGTATGTGACTTAGGGTTCATATTATGTTCCCGTGAGTGTATATAGGCCTTCTTAGGCAGTGTAGAGTGTATGGGGGTGGGTTCTCATTACAACTAGTCCCCAATCCCTTACTGGAATCAGTCAGCCACCTCAATGATGCAGCTTGGCGCGGCAAAAACCAGGATTTTGTAGGGGTGTTGTCGGGATTATGTGAACCGATTAATGGTTGTCAAACTGGGGCCTACCTATAGTTTCCATTGTAGTTCCTTTTTTTGGCTAACCAGGTTTATGGTTAGGATCCTATATCCGAGATTTTGGGTAACAACAAAAAAGGAACTGCAATGGAGACTATAGGTAGTGAGCATATTGGCTGTTGGGGAGCCTCTTGCCTCTTTATTCTTATTCCCCAGCAGGAGCGAGACAGGTGGCGCGCAGCCCCTCAACTCCATCACAGTCCTGGTGGGGTGAAACGGTGAAACCTATCCTCTAATACAGTTTTTTGCTAACCAGGCAACTACTGCATTTTTTTAAAATCCTGTGTTCGAGGTGCACAACAATAAGCAACAACCGGAACTGCAAAGGGAGTATGACTAGAGGTAAGAACAGGTTTCGGGCGCGATCTTCGGCCATGTGGGTTGACTGGTGAGGGTTTTATGGTTTTATTTAGGCTAAGACCAGAAACGCGCATCCTGAATAACATTTTCGACAATGATGACACAAGTAGTTCTTTATTGTCGCGCTGGAAATGCAGACGCGCTAGAGCATTGAGCATCGCAAAGCGTCATCTGTGCCTGCTCGCTTTTTTCCGTACTGCTGTTCCAAAAAGTTGTTGATCTGCAATCAAATCTGTAAAACTTGTTATGCCTTAAGCCAAGATTTATCTAGGGGCCCTAGAAAGTACAGCAAAGCTTTCGGAACATATGAAAGTATATGTATATGGCGACTCTAGGGGGGGGGCAGTCCCACCAACGCCTTGAAAGGCAAGCCTACAAGTCCAACAGCAGTTTCTGTAGAATTCCAGGGCTTGCAGGAAATCACAAAATTAAAACCCTAAACCCCAAAACCCTAAACCAAAACCCTAAACCCTAAATTCTAAACCCCTACCTAAACCCCAAACTCCTGCAAGGAAAGCCCAAGATGCTCACAACCCGAAAGCTGAGGTCCTCCATGAAGCCAACGGCGGTCAGCAAAATCGGCGAGCCGTTCTTGCATCTCTCGGCGCGGAGGAGTTGGCTTCTCTTCCGTAAGCCGGTGTTGGACATACCCATAGGCTCCATAGTAGTTCCTTTTTGGGATTACCTTATAGGATCCTATATATGAACCCCAAAAAGGAACTACTTTGGAGCCTCTAGGTAGTTTGTGTTTTTGAATTGCCGTTACGTCTCTCACTTGAAAGGAGTCAGATTTTCCGATAAAGATAAAGTAGGCCAGAGGATTCTTCGGACTCTTAATTAAGGGACCTCGTGGTTCATGCACACGATTCAGCATAGCTTGGTACTTGAAGTTGTTATTGAATATGCCGGTTCGAGTATGGGCAGATTGCTATCAGCTCTTTCAGAGTTCAGGGTTTCAGGTGTGAAAGCTCGGCTGATATGCGGCGGCCGTGGGTTTGGGCTGGCTGCGAGGGCATCCGAGTACTGCACTGCCATGCAGATCGACATGAAGAGCATGCCGGAGCATCCGACGGTTGATGATATAAATCCTGCATTACCCATAAGGTAATGCAGGATTTATATCATCAACCGGAGTACTGCACTGGTCAAAGCTACTTCAGCGTAGAGTGTTTGTGCCCTGCGTCTCTGGTTGAATCACATGCAGCCAGACAAGCAAGTCCGTCATGAGTTACCCAGAGGCTCCATAGTACTTCCTTTTTGGGATTACCTTAAAAGGTTCTAAATATGAACCTCAAAAAGGAACTACTATGGAGCCTCTGGGTGCCAGCACCGGCAGCAGCAGCGGCAGCAGCGGTAGCATCAGCAGCCACAACGAACATGTTAAGACTGCCCGGAATAATCACAATAGGTGAGAACTCAACGTGATCAGTTCCAGGACAGCATTAGTCACCGACGCAAGGCGATTATAATCGTAGCCAGCCTGAGATGTTCCTGTATCTGTCATGGTTCCTCATCATCATGATCCTTAATTACTGTATCTCAAACTTTGATTGATTGAATTAGGGATGCCTGAGTGCGGGGAAGTGTACGTATCAGGCTACTAATTGATGGGCTCTATACCAGCTTCCCCTGTTCCCTGAATCAGGAGCGGGCGCATCTGCGGGCCTTTGTCAAGAGGCAGCTTCGGCGATACCAGGTCCGGGGTTAAAGCCAATGTGCAGCATGGACAGGCTGTAGGGTTTGCGTGGACCCTAAAGAACCTACCTTTATTAGGGTTCCCTAATATGATTTCTTTATATAATTACGTCCCTGAAAAGGTAGGTTATTTGGGGTTAAGGTAAGGCTTAGGGAGGGCTTTTGGGGCTTGAGGTTGGAGCTGGTTGCAGAATCATGGTTTTCGACCTCGTCTTCAGCAGCCTGCCAGGGAGACTGCGTGTCCGGGCCCACTAAGGTTTTCCCTAAGCAAGCCCCAAACTGGCTCGCTATTGCCATTACCCTAAGGCTCCTTAGTAGTTCCTTTTTGTGGTTCATATTAAGAATCTTCTGAGGTTAACGGTTATCCCAAAAAGGGACTACCATGGGGTCTTAGGGTATTCCCATGACTCAATTGATCCCGGAATCCTTGGCACAGAAGTTGCAGGCGTTGGCCAATGAGCTTTCCAGGCTCCAAGGCTTCGCCAGTTCCCGAAGCTGCAGTTTAGAGTTTAGGGTTTAGTCTGCGCAAAAAGGGTTCCTAAACCTAACCCTAAACCCTAAACCGGGCTTATGGAAGCTGCAATAGGGCTTTAGGATTCTAGGGCTTGGAGGTTTAGGGCTTTCAGGGTTTGGGGGCTTAGGGTTTGGGGGTTTTGGGTCTCAGGGACTTTGAAATGTGGGCGTATGTTATAGATTTTTTGAGGGTCTTGAGGTTGATGACTGAGGGGCATGTGGGTCTCGATGTGTGTGTTTTCTGGCTCCATGTCACTACCCAGTATATATATATATATATACTTATGGGCCTTAAAGTCCCCATATAGCAACCCCTTCAAGGCGTATTCATATAGTATGTTAAACCTGCTCCAAGTCCTTTTCACTCCACGACGAAACGCGCCCTAAGCCCCAAGCCCCTCCAGCCCTTACACCTTGTAGGATCCCGAAAAGAAGCCCTTAAACGATCCCTCTCAGCAACTTCACCTTCGATTCCGCAGTTAAAGACAAGAGCGCGTGCCCGAAAAAATCAGCGTAATAAGAAAAACCCTGTAATTTTACCTACCAAACCCTACTTTTTTGAAGGTCCTTACTATGAGCCCTAACATACGGAGTTTATAAGGACCCTACAAAGAACCAGGGTTTGGTAACGGCCGCACCCAGGGAAAGAGCGCCTGGCGAAGTTGAGTGTGGAGGACTCCCTGGTTTCCAAAGGCTCCATGTGCCCATAAAGTAGGTACTTAGGCCTTAAAGGGGTCCCTGTATAGGTACTTGAAGGCCGAAGTACCTACTATATGGGTACATGGGGTTCTTAGGGAGGGAATGGGGGAGTGGATGCCCATGATAGTGTCTTAAGGTCCCCAAAAGTAGTCCCAATAACCCATTCTGTAGAAGTCCCTTTCGTATCTTAAAAATCCCCAATAAGCCATTTATGATAGTGTCTTAAGCTCCCCTATAGTAGTCCCAATAACCCATTCTATAGTAGTCACTTTATATTCTAAAACCCCCAGGTAATTGTCTCCATGATCCATCTATGATAGCGCCTTAAGGTCCCGTATAGTAGTCCCATTTCCTATTCAGAACCAGACGGAGGATCGCGCGAACTTCCAGAGCTGGCTTCTGGAGCAGAAAGCCGGCCACCCTGATGCCAGAAGGGGTTTAGGAATGAGAGTGTTAGGGTTTAGGATTTAGGGTATCCAGATGCCTGGCTGCCTGGCTCGAAGATGCAAGGCAAGGAGCAACCCCAGGGCAATGTGCACCGCAGCCCCTGCTCAAAACAAGAGGTTGAGGGTTTAGGGTTTGGGGTTTCCGTCAGTTTCTTTTGTAGTTTCTTTACCCGAAACCCACCGGTTTCCAGACATTCTACGAGGGGCAATCAATGTTATGAATAGCTTACGGGTCATATCGAGGTATCAATTGCAAGGGTTACCACGTACTTTCTAGACTGAATACCATAATTATTGGGTACTGTGACGCCGAAGCTTGTTTCAGATGGAATAGAAATATCAACACGGACACTCATAGGGTGTAGAGCTTTCTGTTGATGATATAAATCCTGCATTACCTTAAGGACCCTAAGCTATGGGAATTATGGTATATTCCTTATTATGGGTAACGCAGGATTTATATCATCAACCGTTTGCGTTTAGAAGATTTCGTACTGTCCGGATCACGGTATCTGCCGTTAATGTTTTTTTGCAGTTTTTGGCATTACCCAAAGGCTCCAAAGTAGTTTCTTTTTGGGCTTACCTTATAGGATTCTAAATATGAACCCCAAAAAGGAACTACGATGGAGCCTCTAGGTACACCCTGCTGCCAGAAGAGATTCGACAGTATACAGGTTACTCTGAACGTTCTATACAGGTTATACTCGATCTTACAAGTTGCTCTACTTGACAATGCTGCCAGAAGCTGTTATTTCTCGGGTTCTCTTACCTTGACCCCGAATAACCGACCTTTTTATGGACTTATATGAAGACTTCATATTAGGGAACCCTAAAAAGGTAGGTTATTTTGGGGTCCTCTTAGGGCTTATCAATTTTCTTGGTTGCAGTATGCTGGCTGGGTCAGACCGACGACTCGGACGTCTAGCACCCGAAAGCCCGTCCAACTTTTTCCCAAACTCGAAAAAATGAAACCCCAGAGCCCTTAACTCCCAAACCCTTTAAACCCATGTGGGTGGTTGTGTCGAAATTGTGCTCCCTTTTTGGGCCCCTAATATGATACCGCACCTAATATGGGGACCCTTATTTTGATAACTGCCCATGTGGGAAATTCAATGCCCGAGCATGATCAGCGAAGAACTGAGGGGTGGCCTCAGGAAGGTTTCTGAGGTCTACATGTGATGGACGATGTAGGGGCGTGAGCAATTAGAATACGTTTTGGGGTATATGAAGCTAGTTGCATAGATTCGATTTGGGCTTTCAGGTCTGGGATTTGGGACGAATTATACATACGGTTTTGGGGTATATGAAGCTACTTGCATAGATTTGGGCTTTCAGGTTTTGGATTTGGGAACCTGCGACTCAGTCTTCGTAGTTGTCGGTGTGGTCCCGGAGTCGAACGTCGGGGCTACCCTAAGGATCCATAGTAGTTCCTTTTTGGGGTTCATACTTAGAACCCTATAAGGTAATCCCAAAAAGGAACTGCTATGGAGCCTCTGGGTAGTGTAGGAAGTGCAGAAAACGAGTGATGCTTTCCCCTAGGGCCTTAGGGTTCCTTCATATGGTTACACTACAGTACACCCCCCACCCCTGTTGCAGTTATAAAGGTGCCTATACTGTACATGGTACGTTGGCCTGCCTTTCCGTAGGGGCCACAATTCGTAGTAGTAGGGTTTCTACAGAGGGCAGTTTCAGGTAGGTCCTGCGGTTGATGACATCAATCCTGCATTACTTTTTTGGCCCCATGAGAAATATGGTATATGTGGGTAATGCAGGAGTTATATCATCAACCCTATCCCTGAGCTCTGCCCTTCCTTGCCATTGCCCAATTCCTCAGGTCTTCCTGCGAAGACAAGCGCGCGGTAGCGAAGGAATGATGGAGATTAGTTAAACGAGATTTCTTTCGTAGGTTGTTGTGAGACATTGTGTAATTTAGGGTAGGCCTGCCTTGGTCATGGCAGTTGTGCGCCGGCATGTCGATTCGCAGGTTGTTGAAGGCTTGTTAGCTATGGGGTTGGGCTTTAAATACAGATCTGTTTTGTAGGAACATCCGGCGGGGCGGTCTGCTAGCTCACGAAGTGTTGCAAGGAGAATGACAAGCCATGCAGACGGATGACCCAGGAAGCACAATCAGTCGCTGTGCCCACTAAGACTCTTCTAAAGAGCAAGCAGATCTGCTCGCTTTCATTTAAGTCGTGGACCAGGTCAGGCTCGATGCAAAAAGGCTGTCGAGCAAATGTCTTTCCATGCTGAATTCACAGCGATGTTCCTGCCTCAAACTGGGTTAGCACAAGGTGTTAAGCTACTGAAGTGCCATCACGTAATCGTGCAAACTGTGGGGTTTTTCAAATTGTAGCTACATAATATAGCGCGATCGAGTCGTCTCAGTTCTGAAGCCCGCGCTCCCCCTCTATATGTAGGTATGTATGTATATGTGTGTGTGTGTGTTTGTATATATATATATATGTATATATATATATATATATATCATATCATATCATATCATATCATATCATATCATATCATATCATATCATATCATATCATATCATATCATATCATATCATATCATATCATATCATATCAAATCATATCATATCATATCATATCATATCATATCATATCATATCATATATATATATATATACATATATATAGCAACATTCGTGCTTGATTGACAGGCTTTCATGCTTGCATGCAGCCTGCGGTTTGGCTTCCTGGCTGGCTGGCTGGCTGGATGGATGGATGGATGGATGGATGGATGGATGGACGGGTTTATGGGTCTCCATGGGCCGTGCAACCATCACCTTCGTCACTGACATTATCTTCTTTAACTGCGAGATTTACGTCAGCGTCCCGAAGGGAACATGCCCCTTCCTTGTAGGCACTCTGGCCTTCAGGGGAGTCCTGCATTTCAAGGGTCTGTGTAAGTTGTAGTCGCATCCCCTTACACTCCTAAGATCACTCTAGGTAGTATAGTCCATCAACCTCACACACCAAAGCTGATCAGTTTGAGGCCCCGATATTGCTGTCACGGCTTTCGTTGCAAAGTTATATGCCCCATTTCAACAAAACAAACCCCATGCTCTAAACTCTCCCCCCCTCCTTCCAAAACATAGAGGAAGAAGCAGCTTAAGATTTAGACCCCGCCAACTCAGAACTCGCAACTGGCAGATCATGGACGAGCAGGGCTTCACTCCAGGCATGCTCATGGACAGCCCGTCCCCCCAGCGTTTTGAGGGCTAAGGAAGTGTATTGTAGCTCTATAGGGCTTCAAGGAAAGGCTTTATAGGTTTGCGTTGCCGGCGCTGTAGTTTTTCTTTCAGCACGGGTGTTGACAACGGTGAAGTGCGCAGCTTCTACAGTGCAGAGGCTCGGAGTTCAGTCCTAAAGCCAGAGCTCCTTGACCTTTTAGGGTTTAGGGTTTAGGGTTTTGTTGCGGAGGCTTGAAGCCTGCATGTGGGACCACATGGGACTGGGACCAAACCTCATACCCTCGTCGCGCTCAGACGTCAGAATCCTCAGCCTTAGCATTCCTTTCCTTGCCGGAGTCCCGTGCGTTGGTTTTGGTAGTTTCCGAAAATTAGGGGGTACCTTGTGTTGGTGTCCGTATGATAAGAATCTTACTATTCAGGGTAATATTAGGGTCCCCGATTTTCGGAAGTTCCCGTTTTGTCGCTCTTGGTGAAAGTCGTTGCTCACGCCAGTTGCGGCCTCTGGCCCCTCATGAACCTTCCATCCCCGTGGCTCCCAAAACCCTGGGCTCTAACTCTCAGGCCGGAACCCTGCCCGGCCCCAAACTCCCACGAAACAGAAGATCCCGGTACGCATTTTCTGAATGGGGAGTTTCCGAAACTTAGGGGTACCTTATTTGGGGGTCCTTATAAGGAAGATCCTACTAGTTAGGGTACTATACTAGGGTCCCAGTTTTCGGAAATTCCCAATTATAAGTCCCCGAAGCCCTAAACCCTTTTCGCCCCCGACGTTACTGAGAACAGTTTCAGAACAAGAGACACTGCCCAGGTCCGAACAGGCCAGTGGGTCCGAGTGCCATCCACTGCTCGGGGTTTAGAGCTTTCGGGGATAAGGTTTTGGTTTTAGACTGTTAGAGTTTGGGATTTCGTTTTCAATTTCAGAGGTTGAGAGTGTCTGGTTTAAGATTAAACCTTAAACCCTTAGTTACCTTTTTTGGACTTTCGACTTCCGAGGTCCAGAGGTTAGGATGTGAGTGTGCGGGTGAGTGCATGATTTAGGGCCGGGGCTTCGCAGTGGCTCGCGAACCTGAGAACTCAGCATTCGGCAGCGGCGCACACACACACACCAACATCTACCCTTCGCGGTAACTTAACTACCCCGCTGTGACTAAAACTGAGCCTTAACCAGCATGGCATCCAGATGGCTTTTGAGAGCCCTCGTTGTTCCTGGAGACTTGTATTTTCTCTGACCCTGCGTGCCCATGTGAAGTTTTGCACTGCGGCAAACTGCTCGCGGAAATGGCCTCCCTAAAGGAACCCTGAAGACAAACCCTAGGCACTAAAGCCCAACAACACATCCTAAACTTTGAGAACCCATACCCTCAAAGGAATCGTTTCAGTAACCTATAAAAAAAGGCCTCTATATAGGAACCCTAATCGAAATCTTAAGCCACAAAGCTCAACAATCTAAAACCTAAAACCGCTTACAACCTATACCCCTAAACGAACCCGTTTAGGAACCCGTAAAACCGACTTCCTAGAGGACCAAACCTAAACCCCTAAACCCCTAAGCCCCTAAACCCCAAAACCCCTAAACCGCTAAACCTTAAACCCCTCAACCCTAAACCCCTAAACCCTAAACCCTTAAACCCCTAAACCCTGAACTTGGTAGCTGAGTGGATGCACTTTACACTTTTTGGGATAATACTACGCACTATAAAACATACAAGTGTACACTTTTGGGGGATTACGAACTCAGCAACGAAGTGGACCCTTGAGCTTCACAGGTCCAGCCGACCCTTGAGCCGTGAAGCGGTGAAGGCGCTCTCAGTGCCGGATGGTGCCTGGCCTTGCACCTTACGGTGTAGGGATTAGGGTTTAGGATTTAGGCTTTAGGGTTTAGGATTTAGGGTTTAGGGTTTAGGTTTGGGGGTGCTTGGCCTGAGCGCACGAGTCGCTTACTCACTAAGTGATTGTGGTCCAATATTCGTCCTGGCGGAGTCGCAGCAGGCCAGTTGCAAAAGGGATTAGGGCTTAGGGTTCAGGGCTTGGGGCGTTCCGGGTTTAGGGTTGGCCTTGCATCTTACGGTTTATATCGGGTTTAGGGATTAGGGTTCAGGGTTTAGGGTTTAGGTCTTTAAGGGTTTGGGATTAGGGTTTGGGGTTTACGGTTATGGCTTGGAGCTTTTAGGGTTTAGAGTTCAGGTTTGGGGGTTCAGGGATTAGGGTTTGAGGTGTGAGCTTTTAGGGTTTAGAGCTTAGGGTTTAGGTTTGGGGGTTTTGGGATTAGGGTTTGGGGTTTACGGTTCAGGGCTTAGCGCTTTCAGGGCTTTTAGGGTTTACGGTTTAGTGGGGGATTAGGGGTTAGGGTTCAGGGTTGTCAGGATTTAGGGTTTGCGGGCTCAGGGTTTGCCGGTGGCCCCAGAAACCTGTTTCTTTACGGATTTATGTTTAGAAGCCATAACAACAAAGAACCTTAGAGATGTAGGTTTTGGAGCCATCGTGAGATTCAGGCTTCTATAGGGTTTAAAGATGTTCAGATTGAGGGTTTTTGAGTTTAGCAGTGGGCTTACAAATGAAGGCTTTTGGCTTCTGTCACCAAGCAATCAGGCAATATACCCTGTGTCGTAGTTTCATCCTAGCAAGCTGGGAGGCGCAAAAGCACATGACGTTTGGCTTTCAGGCTTGGGGGTTCGGCTGTAGAGTTCCGTGTTTAGAGTCGCAGTTGAAGATCTAGAGCTCCAACTCGAGCTTTTGGTGTTTAGGGGAGGCGGGGGAAGGTGGGGGGGGTGGGGGGGGGGGTAATGCAACAACCTGATTAAGAAACCTTGGGCCTTTATTAGGGTTCCTTATATGAATCCTAGGATTTTGGTGTTATAGGCTATAGTCCCAGGGTTTCTTAATCAGCTTCCTACATCTACATCAGGGTACTTTCTGAAGCTGGTGCACTTCGTAGCTGAGAAGGTCGGAGCTGTCCATGAATGGAAGGGATCCTTGCAGGGTTCCCCAGAGATTCCAATACCCCTTAATTATTGAATCTTAAATCTTAAGGAATATACCCTAAATTATAGTAGGATTCCTGCATGTGAACCAGAGGTCTGGTCTTTATCTTAATAGTTGTTGGAGTAGGGTTTGGGGTATTATTTATGTGTGTATATATATATATATATATGACATAGATAGGTGAAACCTTTACTCTTCACCCCTTAGACTCTAAGTTCTAAGCCCTTGGACCCTCAACGCTTAGTTATTCTCTCTATGTTGCGGTTATCCAGTGTTGGACTTCTGGGCGGGCCTGAACTCCCGTTGGTTGGTCCACTTCCGCTTCAAGACATACTTCGCGTTGTAGGGTTTGGCGGCTTTAGGGTGTACTGTAGGGTACATGTTTCAGGCATTTTGGAGGGTTTCGAGTTTCGGGGTATGCGGATTAGGACTTATGGTTTAGTTTTTATGGTTGGGCCCTTCAGTCAGGCTTGACGTGCCGAATGGTTGGGAGAACGAGAGAGAGAGAGAGAGAGACAGAGAGAGAGAGAGAGAGAGAGAGAGAGAGAGAGAGAGAGAGAGAGAGAGAGAGAGAGAGAGAGAGAGAGAGAGAGAGAGAGGGAGAGAGAGAGAGAGAGAGAGAGAGAGAGAGAGAGAGAGAGAGAGAGAGAGAGAGAGAGAGAGAGAGAGAGAGAGAGAGAGAGAGGGGAGAGAGGGAGAGGGAGGGGAGGAGAGGATGAGAGAGAGAGGAGAGAAGAGAGGGAGGGAGAGAGAGAGAGAGAGAGAGAGAGAGAGCGAGAGCGAGAGGGAGAGCGAGAGCGAGAGCGAGAGCGAGAGCGAGAGCGAGAGCGAGAGATGGCTAATTAGTGGTTTAGGATTTAGGGTTTGGGGTTCAGGGTTAGTCCAGTGACAAAAAGGGTTCAGGGTTAGGATTTAGGGTGGGTGACCAGAGGTATCAAGTTTGTGGAGACCGTGCTTCCCATTCTGAAGAACGAGGCGAGGGAGGGGGGAGTGCAACATTAACGCCAAGGGCTGAATCCGACAAACCTCCAAAACCAAAACCTCGCTGAACCGACTTTGGTATTTCGGGGGCGGTTTAAAGTTTAGGGTTTAGGGCCTCCTATATCATAGCTCTTTCATCTTGCAGGTGCTAGTGGTATGCGTGTCATTCCAGGTAGTGGTGGCCTTCTTTTCTCTGCGGGCAGACATAGCGGGTCATAACCGTACGACCGGGCTATGTCTTACACAGTAGATGATGACGGTGATGATGACAGTTTTGGTGGTCAGGATGGTGATGACAATTCCCAGTGGTGCTGCTTTCCTCACGATGTGGTCCTGCTCGTGGCGGCCGTGGTGACGATGACGTTGTTGATGACGGGCAGCAGCAGCAGTAGCAGTGGCACTAGCAGAGAACGGGAATTCACTGGTGATGGTACCATTGCCTGTCGATCTAGCTGCTGCGATAGTAGCAGCGGTTCGAGCATCAGTAGCAGTAGTTGTTGCTGTTGGTGGTGGTGGTGGTGGTGGTGGTGGTGGTGGTGGTGGTGGCGGTGGTGGTGGTGATGTTCCCTCCAGAGCACTGTGTACTTGGTGGTGGTGGTGGTGGTGGTGGTGGTGGTGGTGGTGGTGGTGGTGGTGGTGGTGGTGGTGGTGGTGGTGGTGGTGGTGGTGGTGGTGGTGGTGGTGGTGGTGGTGGTGGTGGTGGTGGTGGTGGTGGTGGTGGTGGGGGTGGGGGTGGTGGGGGTGGTGGGGGTGGTGGGGGTGGTGGCGGTGGTGGCGGGGGTGGCGGGGGTGGCGGGGGTGGCGGGGGTGGCGGGGGTGGCGGGGGTGGCGGGGGTGGTGGGGGTGGTGGTGGTGGTGGTGGTGGTGGTGGTGGTGGTGGCAGGTGGCAGAAGCCACAGGTGGTGGTAGCAGCAGTAGGCGCAGCAACAGCAGCAGCAGGTCGTCGTCGTCATAGTAGCAGTAGCAGTAGTAGTAGTAGTAGTTGTTGTTGTTGTAGTACCAGCAGCAGCCGTAGTCGTGGTACTAGTAGTCTTGGCAATCGCTTCTTGCACATCTGCAGCATCGGACTGTCTCAGCAGGCCATGTCACCCTACCAGAAGGTCGAAGCACTGCCCGGCACTCTGCTACTGCATCAGATGGGAGTGTCAGAAAAGGCATGGAACTGAATATCGCTGAAGCAGGGTCGGCAACCTCAGGACACCTCGAAGCATCTCTTAAATCTCAAAGACCTGTGCAGCCTCGCTTTGATTGCGGATAGGGACACGGGTTTGCAGTTTCAGTTCGGTCATTGGAGACTATCTCCCTGCCAAGCTTTCATGTGAAGGCGTGTAACCCTCAACCCTAACCTCTAATTCTCAGAGTTTACTCACGACTGGAGCTTTCAATTTTGAGCTATGTCTTTGTATGTATACGGTACACATATATACAAATATATATATATATATATATATATGTATATATATATATATATGTATATATATATATATATGTATATATATATATATATGTATATATATATATATATATATATATATCGGTTTTCACAAAAAACCGAGATTCAGAGTTCTGTTTCGGAGTCTGCAGTGCCGGTTCTTGATGCTGGCCGATGGCGTTGTGGTTTTCAGGGTTTCCATACATACACTTGTAGAAGGAGACTGCGCCTGCAGGCTGTAATGGCTTGAATGCAGACTGGACAACCTGTCAGTCGCCCTCGCAGCTGCTTAAAGGGAACTCCAGAAAGTTGGAATATGGTTTCAGGGTAGGATACCTTATAATTTACCATAAAAGGTTTAGGATAATCATATTCCAACTTTCTGTGCTTTTACTTTAACCTGGAGGGTTCTTGTGCGACTGCCAATAAAGTCTGCGCCCCGGAGCATACAGAGGTGTGCAGGAGGGTCGCCAGAACATAAGGAGCAACTGTAACCTTCAAGCACCCTGCTTGAATCCTGAGAATGTCCGCTGAAATACAATAACGTAGGACTTTATAGACTTCAGCAGATGATATCTGCAGGGAGAGTATTGACAACATTTCGTTTCGACGGAGGCCGTGTCTTACTTGGTTACTCACATCTTTGCGACTGCTCAACTATCGAAGCTCCCTGTCTCTGATACTGCTTATGCTTGTTCGATGCTTCCTATTTTCGACTGATGCTGGGGAATCAACGCACACTGTACCTTCCCTCTAGCAATAACAGCACCGGCACAGGAAACTGCAGCAACAAGAACAGCAACAAAATCAACAGCAACGAGAACAATCACAGGCGCACCTGCATCGACAATGACACAGACAATGTAATAAGAGCTACAGCAGCGGTTGCAGCAGCAGCACCGACAACAACAAGAGCAGCAACAACACCACGACCGCTGCCATTTCCCCGCCACCATCACCAACAAAAACTTACTGCTACTGCTACTGCTATCGCAACTTATCGCTACCGTCACTGCTAGTGCTACTGCTACTGCTGCTGCCGCTTCTGCTACTGCTACGACTGCTTCGGCTTCTGCCGTCAACTAAAACGACGACGCGAAAACTGCTGCTTTCGCTACTTCGACGACGACTACCACTGCCCCTACCCCTAACCCCCATCCATGCTGTTCCTGTTACTACTACTGCTAGTTCTACTGCTACTACGACTGCTGTTGCTGCTACTAGTTACTACCCTAAGGCCCGAAAGTAGTTCCTTTTTGGGGCTCATATTTACAATCCTGTAAGGTAATCTCAAAAAGGAACTACTTTGCGGCCTGTGGGCAAACTACAACTGCAGCAGAAACAGGCTGGATCTGCCTGGCGTGGCAGGCTTACCCTCTAATCTGAGGCGCGATTCTCCAAGGTCATGCAACGGGTGTTTTCGGGGTTGCGGCTGAGCGCTTTCGGGGTACTTGGAGATTCATGGTAGTTATAAGTGGGTTATAATTAGGGCAACTATGGTTAGAACCGCTATCAGTGGACTTCTTATTCCATTTATAACTACCCATGAACCTCCAAGTAGGGCTTGCAGGGTTTAGGCACCAAGGTCCGAAAGACTCGAAGTTTCGATGTCCTATGACACACCGAATTCCCTCGCCCTGAAGCCTAATGCCCGAAGTCCTGCAATCGGAGGGGTGATCACCGATTTGTGTAGTTGCTTTTTGGCCTGGAGTCCTGTAGTAGAGTTTAGGGTGTCGATCTGGTTTTGCTTGCGAGTCTTTTGGTTGAGATGTCTTGTGAATTATCCGTTCCTCTCAAAGCCTTTGCTGCTCAACCCTTGTACTGAATGATCACACCGCATGTACCTCCAGTATGAAAGACCTTGTATACTTCAATTTCATCTTGCATCGCTGAGTGTTCAAGGCTGTTGGAGCTTTTTTTGGAAGTCTGCACGGAGGTTCAAGGAATTCAACTCTTCCGTCAGTTCAGCCGAAAAGCAGGAAAGCCCCAACGCGCATATGAGCAGCCCCTGTCCCTACCTGGGTTTGCATTGCAGGGGACAAAGTTGAAGTAAGCAAGAGGTACCCAAAAAGAGAGCAACCTTGCCTCGCAAATCCTAAGACAATACGCCCTAAACCAAAGAAATCCTCACTAAGCCGCGCTTGCAGTGTGCGGGTGTGCGAGTCGAAGCGTAATAAACCTCAATATGCCGATGTTGGGCTTAGGGGCTGAGTAGATAATCTCTAACCTTTTGAGGCTTATATAATCCTATTATGATTCGAAAGGTTAAACCTTTTTGGGCTAGGGTATTCAGCCACTAGGTGAATTTGAGGATCGAGCCGTTTGATGGTCGTGTGGCGAATCACACCTGGGGTGCTGGGGGTTCCCAAAGACTCCACTATCACATAATTAAGGAATATACCTTAAGTTATTATAGAATCCCTAATATGCTTTAAGGTATATTCCTTAACTAAGGCGTATTGGAGTCTCTGGGTTCTTCAGGGTCCTTACAATTGGACAATAAGCTGCAGTTCCCCTAAACCCAAAACCGCTAAACCCTACAGCGAACCTCTCAATCCTACACGCTTTTGCCTACTGCAAGACCTAAACCCGTAACTCTTTAGACCTTGAACTTTACAGTGGTTACGAATAGCACACCCACGGAGTTTAGGATCTATTTTGCACCATTCTTCCGGAGCTTTTGACCCCCAAGTTGCTGCAGTTAAAGGTTTAGAGGATTAAAGCTGAAGAGCCTACGGTTTGAGGGTGAGATTTTGGGAAGAAGTTTCAGGAATTTGGGGCCCCAGCATTCAGGAAAGGTACATCAGGACTTTGCTGCCGCGATTGTTGCCCAAGTTTTACTTGGGGTGAACATGCCATGATGTGCACACAAGTAACGTTTCAACCCCGAATTCCGTCATTATCTGCATTTGTTTGGTCCTATCATTCTTGTTTGTGCGTTCTGGTTGCAACCAGGTGGAGCCAATCGGGGTCGTGATCTGTAAGTGCGAGGTTTGGGCATTCACAATCTATAGGGTTGCTTTCACGATGTACCGGTGTACCGTACAAGTAAGTTGGTTTACACAGCTAGCCACTCGCCGAGCCACAGCTATCCAAAGCTACTCGCGTCGGGTGCCGGCTGGTCGCCACCATGAAACTTGGAGTTCAATTCATGTTTCAGTCTTGCGGCTCTGGTAAGACGAAATATCTGGGGCCTTCCATGATCAGAATAGGAGTTTGAGTTTGGAGTATCTCGTTTAGACCCAGGAACCCCAAGGAAGAATATTATGTTTTGTTCAGCTCCCCATAGCAACCTTGCCTGATCGAGGCTTGAAGCGTTCGGCTCCCGGATTTGTGCTAGCGAAGGTTTCTTGTCAGCGTATGGGAGAGCTGTACTTCATCGTACTCCGATCATGGGTAACTTGCTCGAGCAAGCCTTACACCCTCAACTGTAAACCTTAAGACTGTGCATGTCTTGAGGCGAGCGCACACTGGTTCTCGAGGGGGTTAGTTTCTGTGGGTCCTAATTTTTTGGGTTGTTATAGGACCGGAGTTTCACGGTTCTCATGTCGCATCCGCGAACCCACCATCTCCAAGACTGTAGCTTTGTTCCGATGGTATAACAAAGACCCTAAACTCTAAACGCTAAACCCACAAGTCTTGAAGCCAGGCATCTCCCCACTCTTGTCGGCAATGTGAGCTGCTTTGTGGCCACTGGTTCTCGAAGGCTGTGCCGTAGGGGTCGTGAGAATGAGGATCCTGGGTCCTCGACCACATCGTGTAAGACCTTGATACATGAACCACCAGTACTTACTGGAAGACCCACAACATGAACTTTGAACCCTCAACACCAGACCCTAAACCATTGAAAGAAAGTTATAGTTATGATCGTTCAATCGGCCTGAATTCGGATTTGTTGCCCTCGCCACTCTTTTGACCCCTGACAACTGGACCTAGACCCTTTAACCATCAAGCCCGAAAACCCAAAAGCTTAGCCCCTCTAACCCTGCACCCGAACCCCCTATACCCGTACCTTCCTATAGCCTATACCTTCGAACCACTGAGGCCCTAAAGCTTGACTCAGAAATAACGGAGCCCAATTGAGACCCGATCCTCATGCACAGACCCGCGCAAAAGGAGCTGCTTCGTCGACCCATGCAACCCTAAACTCAACTCCCTGAGCCCTAACCCGGTAACCCTGAGCCCCATAACCCTAGACCCCTATAACCCAAAACCTAGCAGAAGAGCCCTATACCCTTAACCCTGGGTCCTCTTACCCTAAACCCTGAGCCACGGTTTAGGGCTTAGGGTTTAGAGTTTAAAACTACCAGGCGTCCTTGCAAGCAAGCCTGCAGCAAAAAAGGGTTTAGAGTTTAGGGTCTAGGGTTTATTGTAACCCAAAATACTGACCCTCACCTTCAATGGCGGCCATTGCGCCGGGTCTTCTGCGCCTGCGCCCGCCGGACTCGAAAGTCGAGCCCGAGCTCGGTGCGAAAGAGGCCTTTCCCATCGGGTCCTACGGTTGATGATATAAATCCTGCATTACCGTAAAGACCCTAAACTATGGGAAGTATGGTATATTCCTGATTATGGGTAATGCAGGATTTATATCATCAACCGTAATGAGGCCTTTGGGGTTTAGGGCCTTTCATTAAGGCCTTTAGGGTTTGGGGCCTTTAAGCCTGTAGGGTTTGGGGGAGATTGCGAGGCTCAGGGTTTTATGGGTTTGGGGATGTTGGGGGTTTCTTTATGGGGTTTTGTGGGTTCTGTGCGCAAGGAGGCCAAGGAGGCCTTTACTAGGAGGTTATGCTGTTTGTAGGTTTTCGGGTTCTGAGCTTTGGTATTCTAGCAGGAACGAGGAATTGCTATTCTGGTTGGGAGAAGTATCCCCCATCTGGATACGTCGAACTTTCTGGACTTACCAGGAGATTGTGGGGTTTGGGGCTTACAGGGTTTTGGGGTCTACGATGGTTTAGGGGTTCAGGGCTTATAGGGTTTTAGGGTTTAGGGCCTTTGTGGCCTGTCAGAACCTCTTGTTAAGGCTTACCGTCTCGGCTTCGGGGCTTGTTGATCCTTACTGGGTTCATCAGCATTTTTTAGCCTGCATGCTCTTGGGGGATGCTCTTGAAAGCTTGATTACTATAGACTGCCTTGACGAAACTTGCATGGAATGCTTTACCCGAAACCCCTAGTTCACTTGCTGAACCCGAGCTTGTACTCAACACTGAGCCCTAAAACCCTGCGCGTGGACGGGAGGCACGGCCTGCACGGTGAACTCACACCAAACAGCCACCCCGGGCAGCAAAAAGCTGTTCAACAGGCCACCTATATCCTGCAATCTCAATGTTCTGGAGTCTTTTAACCCTTTCAACCCAAGACGAGCCTTTGGCGCCCAAGACCCGAAACCCGAAGCCCACCCCCAAATCCAAGCCCGAAGCTTAGTTCCCCATCGGAACCCTTATCATAACCCTGGTAATGGCACCCTGTAACAGCCAATATGGTCACCCTAAACCCGAAGACATAAGCTAGCAAAAAGCGGCTTCCCTTAAACCACACCCTGAATCGTAAGACAGGGGCGATCTTTCTACCCACCACCGAAGTCGCAGCGGGCCTCGTCTGCGGGGCTGCTGCCCCCCTCAGATCTGGAGGTGAAGACGTCCGAGGATTTTAGGTTTGAGGGGTTCCGCTTATATAAAGGGTTTCGAAACGGGCTGCAGTGGTTGAATTAGGATCCTTAGTTGTGGTCGGGATGTGGAGTTTTGGGGTTTGGTGGGATGCTTGTAGACGGGTTCTCTCAAGGGTTTCCACAAGTTGTTGATGGGGTTCTTAGCAGGATATGCCTTTGAGGGAGCACGGCTTCAAGCTTCAGAGTCAGGGGGGTTAAAGTTTATGTGTTTAAGGCTTTGGGGTTGAGGGCTTGAAGGTTTGGTTGTTCAAGGTTCAGGGTTGGCGGTTCAGGGGCTCGGGTTTCTGGGCATCAGGGCTTTAGAGTTTAGGGGTTTGGGGTTTAGGGTTTATCGGTTTAGAGTTTAGGGTTCAGGGGGTTCAGGGCTTGAGGGTCAAGGCTTTAGAGCTTTGGGTTTAGGATTGAAAGAAATTTGAGCGGTCGGGGTCGCTACGTCGGTTCTACTAGGGTTCCTGAAAGGTAAAGAGGATTAAGAGTAAGAGGGCAGGATTCAGATGTCTGCGTTAGATTGATGAGGCTTTCGGATTTGGGGTGGTTTCTTGTGGCTCGCATGCATCATACTGCCGTTCCCCTTCCTCTTGTTGTCTCTGCCCCTAAACCCTAAACCCTAAAGCCCCTAAAAGAGTCTCTGCCGTTTTCCTGCTTGTCTGTATATCTGCCTTGGTGCTGCATTTCAGAGCGAACCGCCTGTGACCCCGGCGGAGTTGTTGCCTGATCTTTCGACTCTGCTCCTTGCATTCTGCAGGAGTATAGGGATTAGTGACTCTACCTTAACCTACCAAACCCTACAAAAAAGTAGGGTCCTTATAAATTCCATATTAAGGTTCAATACTAAGAACCTACAAAAAAGTAGGGTTTGGTAGGCTAAGGTATATTGTATGTAGAGTTGTTCACTCAGGCCTCGTTGGTTGGTAACAGCACTGCACAGCATAGTCCGCTTAACCCTAGTCAAGGAACCTCTTCACACGATTGACCTTTTCCGTTTATAGTCGCTACATAACTATGCAGTACAATCACCATGGTGTGTATATGTAGACATATGTCTACAGAGATAGATAGATAGTGCCGGCGATGTGAGAGGGACACAAGACAGATAGACACAAACGTTCCTGAACGCATGCATCAGAAAACACTGTGTACATATATATATATATATATATATTTATTTATTTATTTATTTATTTAAAATACATACTCAAATGTGTGAGTGCATATACCAATGTACCCAGAGGTTCCATAGTAGTTCCTTTTTGGGGTTACGTACCTTACAGGATTCTAAATATGAGCCCCAGAAGGGAAGTACTATGGAGCCTTAGGATAAACATCACACTTCCCAGCGCCAATGCTAAAACCCTAGAGCCCTACAAGACTCAAGCGCAAAACCTGAAATACGATCCAATTTTACTACCCCAAGACGCGGTCAAATCCTGGCAGGAGCGGGGCAAAAGCCCCGTCAAAGAAAGTCCGAGCAAGTCAACACCGACTGCGGCCAAGGAGAGCGAGTCTAGGCTCTAGGGCTTGGAGGTTTAGCTGGTTTCTCTGGCCTTGAATTGAAGAGTATATGTTGATTGTGTTGATGAGTTGTTTTTTTGTGATCTTCTTGTTGGCTTCAATTTTATGAATAACCGAGGTGGGGGCCTTGGGGTTCAATGATTGGTGCGGGTGTAGCGGTCAAAACCCACAAAGGAGCCAAGTGTTCAAGCAGAGACGAAGTCTGCAACATCCCCACTGTCTTCAATGCGAAGAATGATCCGATGTTTTGGGGGTGTCTTTGCGATGTACGGTTCTTGTTTTCTGGTGCCTCTCACTGTATCCCGAATAATCTGGAACTCCTCGAAACTCCTCAACCTGGCAACACCTTCGAACGGTGAATCCTAGTTCAGGCACACCAGACAGCCAAAGGCACGAGAGTGTTTGATACATCCTACACCGTACTATACCTTAGCTCAAATCAAAGCCGAAGCCCTGCATAATTTACGGTGCATGTCCGTATGGAGGATGAATTTCGGGTTCGGGTGGCAAAACCCCCTGAACCTCACAACGTCAAACCCCACACGACAGCCTCAACGCCAAAATCTTAAGTGCCAGAAACCCTAAGAGCCGAAAACCTAAACCTTAAACCCTTAAGCACTTAAATTTCACTTAAATCATGAAGCCCGACGAGCCGAACACGTTAAACCCTGAATCCCCAAAAACCTTCCCAAAGGCTCCATGTACCTTTATAGGGTTCCTTTAGAGGGTTCCTTTAAGGTTCCTTTAAAGGGTTCTATGGGGTTTAGGAAATAAGGGTCCATGGTACCTTTTTAGTAGATACTTAAGCCTTAAAGGGGTCCCTATATGGGTACTTTAAGGCCTAAGTATATACTATATGGGTACATGGAGCCTTCGGGCTTGGGCCTGTCTCGGCGTAAGGAGCCCAGGGCGCGGGAGTTTGCGCTTCCACGTGGCCGGAGACCTCCGGAGGGCGCCGAAGCCACTTGCGTTCTATCAGGGCTTGGGGTCTAGGGTTTGGGGTGGTAGGGCGTGGGGTTTTGTGGATTTAGGGTTTGGGGTCTTAGGGTTTGGGGTTTAAGGATGTTTGAGGTGAAGGGGTTCTTGGATTCTGTCAGGGATCATGTTTAAGCACTCTAAAAGGGTTGTATAAGGGGCTACGAAGGTTTTCTGTCGAGTTGGGACTCGTCTCTTGAAGATCTATGGTCTCGAAGGGATTGAACGGAGTTTGCGGTTATAAGATGCCTTGTAGGGGAGGTGTTGACCGTCGAGACTTTACTGTAGGTTTGGATTCCTGGTCTGTGGGAACTCACAGCTTGGGGGTTTAGACCCTGAGCCGTTACTTAGGACTTCCGGTGCGGGACCTTTATTTCCAAAACGCCTTGTTCGTCTTCGGGATTTGGGGTAGAATGTTAGAGCTTATCCGGCATGGGGGGGTGGGGGGGCATCCAAGCCTTTTCTAGAAGCATGGGTTCCAAAAATGATTTATGGCTTAACGGTTTCTGATGTTGAGGCTTTATTGCACTTGGGTGGTGGAGTAAGCCAGGAAATGCTAGATAAGTGACGCTGCACAGCCGGTCCGAGTGTAAGGCTACTGATATGAGAGAATATTGGGGGGAGGTTCCTTACTATAAGTATAGTACAGTATCCCCCCAAATCCCTGCTGAAATTATTAAGGCCCCTACATTACACTTGTTTTGTTGTTGCTTCGGTGTCTCAGGGTTTATGGTTTGTTCTACTGTGGCCGTACTATTCCGGCATTGAAATCTGTAGCATCCGGAGTAAATGCCAAGCGTATGGAACCTGTATCCGATGCTCGCACACACGCACAGCTTACAGAGCATTGCTCCTGAAATCCAGACCCTGGACAGCGCCACCTTACTTCTGCTAGCATGTTGCTGCATTCAGAGGTAAAACAAGCTCCGCCGAAACACGAGAAAGTGGCTGACTTGCGGTCCAAGCTGCAAAAGGTGCTTTGGGTTCAGGATTTCGGATTGCACCACCCTAAACCCTAAGCCCTAAACCCTAAACCGGTCGTACCCAAAGCAAAGTGGCGCAGCGAAGTTGCTGCGGGCGACCCCGCCCCAGTTGCACGTGATGGTAAACCTTAGGGGCTGAGTAGGTAACGTTTAACCTTTTGGGGCTTACATAGTCCTACTATGATTCAAAAGGTTAGCCCTGTTTGGGCTAGGGTACTCAGCCACTAAGAAACTCTCGTCGTTTCGATCATCATTTCGTTTTTAAGGCCCTGTGCCTTGACTTGCGTGACACCTTATCACGACACACACACACACACCTAAATGAATTCGTGAATCAGTATAATTATACTCCAGGTTACACAGAGGCAGCGAGGCACGATTAGGATAGAAATTGACCTATTTCTATGTGTCCAGTTGTTTTGTGTGAGTGAAGTTTCACTCCAGGCAATGACAGCCCTAAACCTTACTAAACCCACATACTCAACCCCAAACCTCAACCCGAAAAGCCCACAAGCCGGAGCTCTTAACCTTAAACCCCTAACTAAACCCCATCCTATTTGCCCTAAACCCTGTAGACCCTATATACCCACAAGACTGCCAATCTCCGGTGCTTAGAACATGGGCAGTATATGGTAATGTAGACTTTGGAAAGCTTGTTACAGTATCTCATTACTCTCCCTATATACTCATACTATGGAATACTATAGAATATACAAAAATGAAGCTGCAGTTGTTCTGGCCCCTATGCCTATTGCCTATCGTGTGCAGTTCGCACGGCCCATCTTCAGCTGCGCAACACTAGGAAAGCCTTTGCCTAAGCCGCCCCATCGACAGAACAGGGTTCCATTCGGGGTTCTCAAAACAGGTCTAAAATGCTCCCTGCATGGGATAAACAGGTTTAGCATAGGGGCATTTAGTTAGATGAGCAGAGATTGTAGATTTGGGTGGTTGTCAAAACTAGCCTCCTTATTTGGGTCCTTATTATAATACGGCACCTAATATCTAAGGTACCCAAAAAGGGACCATCATTTTGACAACCACCCATTTGGGGATGAAGGACGTGACCCGAAATTTGTCAGCAAAGTCTGAGCTGCTGGTACTGCTGATGGACAAAATCCTGCATGACCCTAGGGACTCTAAGCTATGGGAACTATGGTATATTCCTTGTAATGGGTAATGCAGGGTTTTGTCCATCAACAGTATGTGCAGAGGCGCTCCTCGAGACGGGCCGTGTGTCATCGGCGAGCGCGGCTTATCTCAGTTCAGAGATCAAGCGAAGGTCTCTTTAAACCCAAAGGCCCCAAAGTAGTTCCTTTTTGGGGTTCATATATAGAATCCTATAGGGTGATCCCCAAAAGGAACTACTTTGGGGCCTGTGGGTAACCATTACATGCGAGTCTGAACACTTTGTATTTAAATCTCCTCATGATCCCTATATGCCTATGCTGATACTGTCTTAGCCTACACCCGACATCCTATTGGACTTGTTCAGGGTCCCAATTTCTTTAGGGTGGGTGTTTCGAATTGTGCCCCGTGATGACAATGGTTTCCAGCTGCACGAGGGCTTTTCTGCTGACGCTTTTAGGTTTAGGGTTTTGGGTGAGGCTGTTAACACAAAGCGAAGCAAAAGCAATACTCAGAGCTGTGTTCACTGCGTTGTACAGCAGGGGCGATACAGGCGGGAGAGCTGCGAAACCTTCATCTGCAAGGGTCCCTGCTAGACCCTAAACCCTAACCCCTAAACCCTAAACCCCTAAGCCCTAACCCTTAAACCCCTAAACCCTTACCTTTAAACCCTAACCCCTAAGCCCTAAACCCCTAAACCCTTACCCTTAAACCCTAACCCCTAAGCCTTAAACCCCTAAGCCCTAACCCCTAAACCCTAAACCCTTAAACCCATACCCTTAAACCCTAACCCCTAAACCCGAAACCCCTAAACCCTTACCCTTAAACCCTAACCCCTAAACCCTAAACCCGAAACCCCCGAAAAAGAGCCGTGTAAAAAAAAAAAACCGAAACCCCTAAACGTCCCCCATGCGAGGAGTCAGAGCTCTCGCTGCGCCGCGGACAGCGGCCGAGGCAGCCGCGTCTCCGAAAGTTAGCATGAAGCACTCGGTTTAGGGTTAGAGTTTAGGGTTTAGGGATAGAGTTTAGAGTTTAGGGTTTAGGGTTAGATAGAGTTTAGAGTTTAGGGTTTCGGGTTTAGGGTTCTGAAGCACCATTACAGTAAGCTGGCGCTTAGGCAGGTAATCTGCAGCCTTCTGTAACATCGCCATCTTTGCTCACTTTTTGAGGCAGTGGTGAAGGAACCAGGGCTGCTATTCAAAGCGGTTTGCATGTTCGTGGGTTGATGTTTTGCGGGGCTTAGGACTTACCCTGATGCTCCTGGACCCTTGTAGTGAGATCCCAAACCCTAGCCCCTAAAGCCGAAAGCCCAAGACCTTCTTGGCGGCCTTAGGGTAGGGTTTAAGATTCATGTGTTTAGGGAATCTTTGTGTTGAAGCTCTTCATCATGCTTTGTGACTTGACTGCCCAAGCTCCGCGTAGGGTTGTCTCGCGAGGAGAAGCTTTAGCATCTTTCGGGATGATTAGAATAGGCTTTTGGGGCCCACTATACTATAATTGCAACATGGAATCCCCAAAATAGTATCGGTAAGTATTAGGACCTTCATATTAGGTTAGATCATGCTGTCAGGCCACTCAAGTCGGCTTTTTCCAAACTTTCCCTGAGCTCCGAAGGTAGGTGGTTGAAAACTGCACAAGAAGCATACTGTTTCAATGAATGCCTCGGCCCAGCAAGCAGGCACTTTTGCAAAGAAGGTCCTTCAGCCGACAGCTCCAAGCAGAACAGCTCTACGGCGCTCAAACCCCGACTGGTCAGAGGAGATGTGCGCATGCGCTACAATTCGTTGTTTAGCTCAGGGTTGTTTAGGAACACATCAGTATTCGTGCCCTAAAACAAATCCTCAATAGCCTAACGGCCAAAACCTCGAAACCCTAAATCCCTAAACCCGAAACCTTCCATCGGCGGTTGAATGCGCCGAGCGTGAACACATCGCCAGGCTCCGGCCACGAATGCGTCGCCAGAGCCTGGGCATGACTAGAACAAAGACAGCTGTCGGAATACTGAGACTACTTCCTACGGTCCCCTATTGAAAATATCCTATTCTTTCCCCAAACCCAGATCGAGTTATTTGAGGCCCCAGTATTGCTTGTTGTCATGCTAACAAATAGAAGCGCCTGTGCCTGTACACAAACGTCTACATGTACCGGCTTTTGAACACTAAGTACTATAGCATGCAGAAACCAGGCACTTATAATCACGGGGAGCCCAAGAAGCACCCAAACATAAACTTTCGGAGCGGATATCCCTATCTTATTGGTTTATTAAAGAGGGGTTTCTGCGATATCCCTTTTTTGTTTAGGTCCTTATCTGGGTCCCTATTAAGAAGAGCTACGAGAATCGGTTGGAAGCAGAAGCATCGAGAGCTGCAGCAATAAAGTTGCGCTTCAGGAACGAACCCTAAAACTCCAAATTTCCAAACCCGTAAACCCTCAAAGCCTCGCCTGGATTGTCCGAGTGTGAGAAGCCCTTGA
Organism: Symbiodinium sp. CCMP2592; assembly: GCA_905221615.1. Taxonomy (NCBI): domain Eukaryota; class Dinophyceae; order Suessiales; family Symbiodiniaceae; genus Symbiodinium; species Symbiodinium sp. CCMP2592. The sequence goes on from CAJNDT010004112.1 coordinate 1,445,702, forward strand.
AAGCCCTAGACCCTAAACCCCTTGGTGCTGGCGTTTCCTGGGTCGTGTCTGACAGCTGCCCTGTGAGTGAACCGACTTACAGGGTCGTTAATGAGATTCGTCGAACCTACTTCTGCAGACCTTGCCAGGCTTGTCCGAGAGTGAGTGTCAAAAAAAAAGCCCCTAAACCCTTAAAACCCCTAAGCCCCCTAAACCCTTAAAACCCCTAAAAAAAAACCTTAAAGATCTAAGCCCCTAAACCCTTAAACCCCTAAACATCCCTAAACCCCTAAAGCCCCTAAAAAGCTCCTAAGCATCCCTAAACCCTCAAAGCCCCAAACTCTTAAAGACCTAATCCCCGGAACCCCTAAACCCTAAAGCCCTTAATCCCTTAAATCCCCTGAACATCCCTAAACCCCTAAACCCCTAAATCCCCAAGCCCTAAACCCTAAAACACCTAAAAGACCAAGCCCTAAACCCTTAAAACCACTAAGCCCCCTAAACCCGAAAACCCCTAAACCCCCAAACCCCCTAAAATCCCTTCAACCCCTAAACCACCAAACATCCCTGTACTCCTAAACCCCCAAACCCTTACACCCCTAAACATCCCTAAACCTTTAAACCCCCTAAATCCTTAAACCTAAAGCCGTAAAGCCCTTCAAGACCTAAACCCCAAAACCCTAAACCCTAAGCGAAAAAACCGAAAACCCAAATGCTTCAGACAGCCTATAGGTCATATTATCATTAGTCTTTTTAGGTATATCTTTACAACTACATTTTAGGTTTATATCTATAGGAGATCTCCTTAATGGTCTTTACATCTAGATCTTGGTATAACATCCCCAGGAAAGCCCCAAACCTAAACCCTTACACCCCTAAACATCCCTAAACCTAAACCTAAACCCTAAAACCCTAAACCCCTAAAGCCCCTAAACATCCCTAAACCTAAAGCCACAAGCCCTTAAAGACTTATACCCTAAAGCCCTAAACCCCTAAAACCCATAAACATCCCTTAAACCTAAAGCCACAAGCCCTTAAAGACTTATACCCTAAAGCCCTAAACCCCTAGAGCCCATAAACATCCCTTAAACCTAAAGCCACAAGCCCTTCAAGACTTATACCCTAAAACCCTTAACCCCTAAAGCCCCAAAACATCCCCAAACCTAAACCCCCAAGCCCTTAAAGACTTATACCCTAAAACCCTAAACCCTTAAAGCCCCAAGTGCTTCAGACAGCCCAGCCTTATACCCCTAAACATCCCCAAACCCTTAGAGCCCCTAACATCCCTTAAAAACCTCAAAAGATCCTTAAACCCTTGAAAAGAACACCCTAAACCCCTAAACCCTAAACCCTTAAAGCCCCTAAGACATCCCTAAACCTAAACCCCCAAGCCCTTAGAGACCTAAACCCTAAAACCCTAAACCCCTAAAACCCATAAACATCCCTTAAACCTAAAGAACACCTTAAACCCCTAAAACCCTAAACCCCTTAAAGCCCCCAAGTGTGCCCAAAAGGAGCTCCTCGGAGCGAAGCTCCAGCTCGGGTTGGGCCGGAGGTCTCCGGTCGATCGCTTCGGAGGCTCTGAGACTTTCCTTGTCCTTCGGAGGGCTTAGGTGCTTAGCATTTAGGGTTTAGGATTTAGGGCGTAGGATTTAGGGCTTAGGATTTAGGGTTTAGGGTTTAGGATTTCTGCCGGACAACGAGGCCTGCTGCAAAACGGATTTAGGATTTAGGGTTCAGGTTAGGGTTTGACTGTAGGGGGTGGATTCGAGTTTAGGGCTTTAGGGAGGTGCTACAACGATTCCTTCAAAGGTCCCTATAGTGCAGTCTGTATTCAACCCTACTTATTCTACATATATCTCATTGAGCCTTCAAGCCTGCTCTAGGGTTGCTTTAGGGCTTATGCCGCTAGCTTGTAGGCCCTAGTATACTATGTCTGCACTTCTTTTCTATACCCCGATGTCCTACTCTACTACATATCATCAACGGCCCTACTTTAGCGCATGTGTTGGTCGGCTCTCTCAGCCTCCTTGCGTCACCCTGGTCTGGCCAAGGCTGTTTGGGCTTTGAGGGTTCTCAGGCGATGACGCGGGAGATGTCTCTATCGCTTAGAAGCTGCCCCACCCTGTAATAGTGACTATAAGGATGATATTAGGGCCCTAGTATATTCCTATTATACCACTATTACAGGGTAGGGGCAGCTTCTAATCTATTGCTTTTGTTTCTTCTTTCTCTACCCCCTCAAGCCTCCGAGTTGCAAGTGGCCCTAAACCCTAAACCCTTAACGAATGTGACCGTAAGTTGGCCATCCCTCCTGGCCTACTGGCCTTCTTGGAAGCTGCTGACTGCTGCTTCGTGGAAAAAGTGGGAGTTTCCGAAAATTAGGGGTACGTTATGTTGGGGTCTTAAAATAAGGATCCTGCTATTTGGGGTACTATATTAGGGTCCCCGATTTTCGGAAACCCCCAAGTAGCTAAAAAAAGGAACCTAACGAATACGGGCTGTTGCCTCGGGCAGAAAGTCAAAGCACGCCGAACCACAAAGCTTCTAAGCCGTATCCACAAGTCCTCGACCAAACATGATGCGGCAAAAGGCACAAACCCAACATCTTCTTGACTGAATCCCTAAATGCATCTAAACTCTAAACCCTGAGTCTTGGTGCTATGTCGCACAGACTTTTCATCCCGAAAGCCGAAAGCCCTTAAACTTCGAACCTAAATCTCCATGGATGGATGAGGCGAGCTCTACCTCGGCCCCTCCACGCAAGGGCAAGGGCTACGGCAAGGGCAAAGGCGCCGTGAGTTTAGGGCTTGCAGGGTTATGCTGGTGTTGCAGGAGCGCATGGGGATTAAAGTTTGAATTTCAGGGTTTAGGGTTCCATAAAGGGCTCACGGACCCTTAACCTAAAACTAAGCGCCGAACAACAAAGTCCAACGAATCTCAAACTTACACCCGTAACCTGCCGGACTATCCCCTAGACATCTAACTTGATACCTTCTGAACTGCGAAAACTAGATCCGAGAATACCCTCGACCCCATCCCTACCCCGCCCCCCCAATCAAAAAGATACCAGATTTGCAAACGAATCAATATACACACACTAATACAAAGTCAGAATAGCAATGAAACGACCAAAAGTTAAGCATTGTCTTGATCCTAAACATTATTAGAGCATCCGCACGACACCTAGCGATATCATGAGTCATAATCATGGTCATAAACTAGGATGCCCAGTAGTACCCAGCACCAGAAAGGGAGCCCTTTTTATTCCTAGGTTACTGGGCATACTAGCAAAAGACGACTTCCACCCTTCCACCCAAAGACTCCAATATCCCTTAATTAAGGAATATACCTTAAATTATAGTAGGATCCCTAATATGATTTAAGGAATATTCCCTAATTAAGGGGTATTGGAGTCTCTGGGCAGGTCTCGTGAACTTCCCTGGGAAAGGCGCCCAGAGAGTCGACTCCGAAGATTCGGAAGCTGAGACACACGGGCCGGTGACGACGTCCATTGAGGCCCTCAGCGTTTTACGGTTTAGGGGTTTATAGGGTTTAGGGTTTGGGGGTTTAGGCTTTAGCGCCCTCAGCATGACCTTTCGGTGGGTGTGGAAAGGGGTTCCATAACTTAGGGGCTAAGTAGTAGCCTTTTGACCTTTCTGGGGCTTATATGATCCTACTACAATTCAAAAGTTTAACATTTTTTGGGGGCTAGGGTACTCAGCCACTTCAGCCACTAAGATAATGTAGACTCTAGTAGGCTCTGCGGGGACTCATCAGGGGTGGTATAAGGGTTGTTTTGGGGAATCCGTTTAGAGCCGCCATGGTGGGCTTTCAGGAGGCTTCTTTGCAGGGCTCTGCTGGATTCTACAAGAGAATCGGCATAGCGGTTTCGGATTTAGGTTTAGGTTGGAAGGTTTTCGGGCTGGTGGTTTATGAGGCGGATTTGGGTTGACCCAAAATGGTTCAGGGTTGCGGTCTTTGAGGTCAAGAAATTTGTGGTTTTGGGCTTATAAGGGCCTCAGGGCGCTGGGTTGAGGGTTGTCAGGGATTCAGCCTTTCCCTGCAGCCGCAGCTTTTTGCATGGTGGGGTCGTGTTGGTGGATTCTTCTTGCAGTTTGCCGTTTCGGCCCAGGTGACGGCTGTCCTGCTCTTCCCTACATCGTTCTCAAACTCTACCCTCGTATACCACCCTGATACAACCCTTTCATCCCAACCCAAAGACCTGAAAAATAGTACACTTTACATTCTAAATTAACCCCCCCCAGCCCTAAACCTTAAAAGCAGTATAAATAAGTACACCTTACATGGACAAAATCAAGCGTCCCGAGCTTTGAAGGTCCCACTGCGTGTCCTCCGCCGCCCCTGGCGGGGCCAGGTGGCCGAGGCATCCGTGGCTCAGGCCTTGGAATGGGAGGTAGAAGGTACTTCCCCAAATCAAAATTTACTTGCACTTCTTAGTATAGAAACCCTACATTCGACCCTCTAGGTCATTAGGAACCTTTGGGGCTTAAAGAACGTAATGTAGGGGCCTTATAAGAAGAATTGGGTTTTGGGTATGATTATACTATCCTTCTAATCAGGAACCCTAAGGTAAAAGCCAGAAAGTTGGAATATGATTATCCTAACCCTTCCATGGTAAATTATAGGGTATCCTACCATGAAACCATATTCCAACTTTCTGGAGTTCCCTGTATCATTATTAGGGCCCCTACAGTACTAAGCAGGGTTCCCAGCCTTCCGGCCTTTTCTGGAGGGCTGTTGGACGTAGGGTTGGGGTCTTAGGGGATTTGGTATGTGAGTCAACAGTAGGAGTGCAAATGGGACAGCCCAACTACGTAGCATATAGAAATAAGTATGTATATGTATGTATATACATATGTATGTATATATATATATATGTATGTACACATACTTTTCACCTCGCTGCCTGAAAGCCTGAAAGGTTTATGGGTAGCAGCGGTTTCAGGGTTTGGCTCTGCTTTTTTATAGTGTGAAACCCCGAAACCTAAGAGCATCGCTCACAGGTTGAAGTTGATGCATGTCGGCGTGAAGGGTACGGACGCGTGACCATCACCGGTGGCTGGTGGCATCGTGTCTGTGTTGTCAAGCTTTTGCTGCTTTTGGGGGCTTCACGGACATTCCGATTTCTGCCGAATGCTGCAGTGTCTCACCTCAGCTCTACCCTAAACCTTAAACCTCAAACCCCAAATCCTAAACCCTACCCTAAACCCCCAAACCCACCTAAACCCCAAACCCTAAAGCCCAAACCCTAAACCCCAAACCCCGTAACTTAGAGTATAATGGGCCCCAAAACCCTATTCTCATGATTAAGAACCCCATATATTAGAGTACCCTTCTAGTATCATTAAAGGGACCCTAAACCCCAAACCCTAAACCCCAAACCCCGGACCCTAAACCCCTAAACCCTATGGATCCCTTATAGAGCCCATATGGATCCCTTTAAAGGAACCCCTATAGATCCCTGTAAGGAAACCCGCAAACCCACCTCAGCCCTGGGTCCGGCAGCCTTCACGTCCACCCCACAGCCCTCGGCCAGGAACCAGACCCGAAGCCCTACAACCCAGTTTAGGGTTTATGGGTTAGGGCTTATAGGGTTTAGGGTTTAGGGGTTAGGGTTTATGGGTTTTGGGGTTAGGGTTTAGGGGGGGGGTTAGGGTTTCGGGTGTAGGGGTACCTTTAAAGATCTATAAAGGTTCCTTTTAAAGGCTTCTATGGGGTTTGGGGTACCATATGGGTGGTGTTTACCCAGAGACTCCAATATCCCTTAATTAAGGAATATTCCTTAAATCATACTAGGGATCCTATTATAATTTAAGGTATATTCCTTAATGAAGGGATATTGGAGTCTCTGGGAACTGCGTTGGGGGTTTCAGGTTTAGGGTTTTGGATTTAGGGTATAGGGTTTATAGGGTTTAGGATGATGGGTTTGGGATTTAGGGTTTAGGGTTTAGGTGCACCCTAGAAGCCCCAAGCCCAAAGGCTCCATGTACCCTTATAGTAGATACTTAAGCCTTAAAGGGGTCCCTATATGGGTATATACTATATGGGTGCATGGAGCTTTAGGGCAAGCCATCAAGTCCATGACTGAGGCAAAGCCTCGCAGCATACCAGTGCCTCATTAAGCTGCTTGGTTCTACAACGGAGGATCAGTTTTCACAGCAAGAGAAGTCCTTTCCTTGTGGCTTGCTCTGATAGCTATGGTTCCTTTCAAAGTGCATGATACATCATCTCTGCGGTTGATGATACAAATCCTGCATGACCCATAATAAGGAATATACCATAATTCCCATGGTTTAAGGTCCTTCAGGTAATGCAGGGTTTGTTTATACCATCATCCCTAGTATGGTAGTCTAGGTAAACTCAGGGTTTTGCCCAAGCTCTGAGGCTCTTTTCCACGTTGGAAACATCGGTTGAGCCGGCACGAGACGCAGTGCGCATCTGGCGCAGCAAGGCATTGGACCAGAAAAGGAGCAGTGTTTTGCTTTGCTGAGTTGTCCTTTGGTATTTTTTTAACTTCCCCTACTATTTTACTAGTAAGTAATTTTCAGAGGGCTTACAGGACAACTCGGTTTGTGTTTAAAATTTGTTAAGCGATTTGGGGTGCAAGATTTTGGGGTTTTGTCTTCGGGCTCGACGCACATAGCAGGCGTTAGTGCTTACTTTGATGCCAGCTACCGACCCTCCCTCTCCCAAAGGCTCCATGTACCTCTATAGTAGATACTTAACGTCTTAAAGGGGTCCCTATATGGGTACTTCAAGGCATAAGTATCTACTATACGGGTACATGGAGCCTTAGGGTCTGCTCTTGAATTGCAGCGTAGGACCTATACCAGCCGGTATGCCCCTAAATCCAAAGCCCCAAAAGCCCTGAACCCTTTCGTCAACCCCATTATCAGCCTGGTACCCGAAACAATCTAAACCCTAGACCCTATACACCCTTAACCCTATAAAGCCCGAATAGAGCCCAGGAAGCTGCTAACAGCCAATCTTTGCATGATCTCGCCTGGCGCCTTGGCGCAGGGTTTCATGGTTCAAAGGTTTCGGGAACTTGCGACCTCAAGGGGTCTTCTCACAGGCTTACCCTTAGGCTCTAAGGACTCATATTTTATGGCTTTTGGGCCCAAAGACCCTACTATATATGGATTTTGGGCTATTTTGAGCCTTAGGGTTAGGTTTAAGGGATTTGGGGTAAAGTGGTTTTGGTGTTCAAAATATGAGAGTGTGGGGCTTATTTAAGATGGTTCCCGACCTGTAGGCTTGTTAGGCTTTCTCGCCAGGCAGTTTGCATGAGGTCGCCCTCTGTATTCTACTGACAGAAGCATGGAGTGAAGGGATGGCGGTATTGAATGCAGCAAGCAAAACTTCTGACAGGAATTTCAGCTATTCTCTCGAAATGTGGTGTGGGACGACTTGCGGGCATTGAATCCAATCAGATTGCAAGGAAGAGTCTTGCAGTCGATGGTTGGTGGAGACTAGCTGGAAAGCTTCCTGAGATCGCCCGACATGTGTGTCCAACGGCACACAACAGCACAGACTCTTCTTCAGAAGTTCCGGCATTCTCTTGCGCGCCCCCGCATGCACACCACCCGAACAAGGCAATCTCAACGAGGATCTGTAATACGTCGAATGAAATCCGAATCGTAAGGACTTAAAACTTTCAGTGCGTGATCTATGTCGGAATGATTTGTACAAATATGTCCCTTATTTTCACCATCTACTGATACAACAATCATACAAACCCGACTCTAAGTCTTACATACCCCCATATTAAAGCCGCGGTGACCGCGTAGGTGCCTGTGTGAAGCTCTCCGTGGTGTTGGGGCTTGGTGGCCTGGCTATTGCCGTGATCCTCCTCGTCACGCAGAGCTGGTTGCCGCCGGGCCAATCCTTGCTAGGACCTAGAGTAGGCTTTTGAAGGGTTCAGGTTCCCTTATAAGCCCCTTTAAACCAAAAAGGACACCCTTTGTCTTCCGAGGTTACTCTTAGGTCCAGCTTGGGATGGCCGATTTTCCTTTAACCGCTTGATAAGCCCCGATACCCAAAGGCTCCATGTACCCTTATAGTAGATACTTAAGCCTTAAAGGGGTCCCTAGATGGGTACTTTAAGGTCTATGTCTATACTATATGGGTACATGCAGCCTAAGGGATAAACGGGAATTATGTATATTCCTTATTATGGGTAATGCAGGATTTATATCATCAACCGTCAGCCCCGATAAACACCGAAGCTTGAAGGCAACACCCCGAAACCCGAACCCAACAACACAAGCCCCCGAGGCCACACACCATGAACGCCGAGAAGCCATCCTAAGCCCCTCCGTGAGTTTTGGGGATTACGTACACTGCTGTTGTATCATACATACGTGACGCATAGTGCCTGCTGAGTGGTGGGCTTTTGTTCTTCACCCAACGCACGGCCTGCAAGAGCCCAGTCCAAACCAACCCCCAAATCACTCTCAAAGAACCTTCATCTTATAAGGTTAAGTCCTTACACCCTAAGCCCTAAACGCGGGCTCCCTTGGAGCTGTCTCACTCAGCAGACTCCGACCCATATGCCTCGCCTGGATTGTCCGAGTGTGAGCGCCGAAACCCGGGTTTCGGCCGTATAATTTTCAGTGAAGGTGGCAACACTCCGAACTCTCAAGTCCCCACCAGAGGGTTTCGGGATCTTGGGTTTGGTAATATGGGCTTCATTGAAGGTTTGGCAATGTTTGGCAAATTTGGGGGTTTTGGTAGCTTAGACTTTTAGGTTGAGGGCTTGGGCTTCAGAAGTCGGAGGGTCGTGTGGTGTCAGTACGCCCGGTTTTGATAAAAGGTTTGGGGTAAAGGTCTCAAGACACCAACAATTGGGGTACTTGGGATTAGGCTAGTAGGCATGCAGGTTTGCATGTTGGAGCGACTAGTTCTTGTGGATCTCAGTGGGTTCAAAATATGAAAAGCAGGATACATGAGTCCTAAGGCACACCCAGCCTACAGCCAGCTCCCTTCGCACTGGTTTAGGGGTTGCTCTCCAGGGTGTTCGTGAGCTTTCGATGTTTTGAAGTTCGGGCTTAGCCCCCTTCCCTATCTTGCGAATGACTATCCAAGGGTAAACGGAGGGACCCTTAATAAGGACCCCTAGGTTTATACCCTTAATATAGCTATTATATACCCATTATATAGCCCATTATGGGGTCCTAGGGGTCCCCATTAAGGCTCCCTCCTTTTTCCCTTTGAGACTAAGGCAATGGCTGGTGTCCGGAGCTGAGGTTGACTTGATGTTTCACCGTTCTCTCATGGGTAGCCGGGTCGGGTAGCCCTCTAAATTCATTTTGCCTATAGTCTCCATTGTAGTTCCTTTTTTGGTTAACAAGCTTTATGGTTTGGATCCTTTAATAGAGATTCTCTCTTATGGGTAGTCCTCTAAATTCATCTTAGGGTCCTTCGGTTGATGATATAAATCCTGCATTACCCATAATAAGGAATTTACCAAAATTCCCATAGTTTACGGTCCTTAAGGAAATGCAGGATTTCTATCATCAACCGTTTGAGAACTTCCCATAATGGGCTTCAGGATTCCCTGTGCCGGGTGCTGCCGTTCAGTTTTCAGAACCTTCGGATCCATGCGGTGAGTTGCAGTTACTGTCCGTTAGCCCCAAACACACACTTGACAGCGTTCACCTGTTTAAGTAGCTTTTTTACGGGCGAAACGGGGTTTACGACTCCTTAATCATAGGACATCGTCGCATTCTTGCCATGTAGTTGAACCCAGGGCTGAAGTTCTACTGTCAAGTTCCAGAAAGTTGGAACATGGTTTCATGGTAGGATCCCCTATAGTTTACCTTAAAGGGGCGATGATAATGATATTCCAACTTTCTGGCTTCTACTGTAGAAGCCTTTTTACGGAGTCTTGATGGATGGTCTGAGGGTGAAGCTTAAGTCGTCTTCTGTTGATCTTTCGGTTTGAGGTAGCGGCCGGAATGATTGAAGATCAGCTACGGCCTAATCGAGCCTAGCCCCAAATCCGTGACCGTTATCACATGTCTTGTGTTCGTGTGTCTGTGTGTGTCTCTGTGTGTGTAGATTGAAATCGGTGTTTACACCCGTTTTCGTTCAGCCATGCTCAGGCTTCTGCTGCATAAGCATGAAATCATCTCAGTTGCTATTGTAACGATGCTGACTTTGATGAAAGACCTTGGAACTACGATCTGCTGAGGACGAAAACTAGAGATGATATGCCTCTAGTTCTCAGTGCATGCGAGGTTGAAGATCCCCTATCCAGGATCAATCTGTGGCTCGGTGTCAGGGGGGTTTAGGGTTTATGTCAGGGCATGAGTGGCGGAAGGAGTTTCGATTCGGGCTCAGATTTTTTGTTGCTGACGTTGTCGAGCGACGTAGATTTTGGGGGACTTGGCTTGCAGGGCGGGTGCTGTCAGTCGGTGCAATCATTTTCAAACTCTTGGTCTCGCCGCAAACCTAAACCCTCAACCGCAAACCTAAGCCTAAATATAGGCCACTCAGTTGAGCTCCAGACTCAGAGCTGCTATGCCTACCCACGGAGTACAGTAGTGCAGATCCGGCATTCCTTGTGTGCGACCAATTCGCCATGCACACCCGGCCCCATGACACCAAGATCCTTCTTCCGAACAGGGAGCCAGGTAAAGTTTCAGACTCCTCGGTACTAGTATTTATTTAGGCCTCTAAATTAACCCTAAACCCAGGTCTTCAGTCGAGGCTATCGTAGTGCGATTGTCCGGCATCCTTTGCACGATCAAGACTACAGACAGCTCGGAGCAGCAAGGATTTATGTTTTAGTGCTGGGACCTCCAGACCCCAAACCTTTGTCATAGTTGGGTAGCATTTTACATTTTTAATGGGTGCTTAAACCCAATAAAGGAATAAAAGTGTACATTTCTAATCCTATCCCGACAATGAACTAGAAACTCCATTGCCGCAACATGTAAACCGTGGCTCGGACGAGGCTTCCTTCTGTACTTCCTCATCGGAATGCGCGTTTGCTGTGTTCTCCTGGGCACTATGCGTGTTGTGAGCGGAGGCCGTAGCATGTCCGATGGAGGTTTGAGTACGCAGGTTTTCAATGCTTCCTTTCCCGTATTTACCCATTCCTCGCAAGGGTATAGAAGAACAAGCGAGAGTGCCCCACAAAGCAGACATTCGAACTTGCATTGCAATATGCCCACAAACCTATACCAGTTATTGGGGTTTCGGGCTGAGGCTGATAGTGGGCACGCTTCATGTACAGCCGTCCGTCAATCTTCAGCATGCAATGCTTCGGCAAATCGTTAACAAACACCTCGTGAGGCCAATACCGCTGAAGGAGGCTCTTGTTTGTGGCATCGGGGGTTCATGACCTGCATGGATTCTGGTTTTTCGGGCCTAGCTCTTCCTTGGGGTTTTCGGACGACAGTTTGGATTGACTTAGAGAGGCGTGCTGCTCACCTTGGTGGGCGCGGGCGTCGTGAAGACCATCGGAACCTTAGTGGCGGAATTCGGCAAAGTTGATTTTGTCGGTGGCGATGTGGCACCCTTTACAACATGAGAGCTGAGCAGCTTCAACCATTTTTTGTGGTGCAGTATATAAGTTGACTGCTGTTGAAGAATGAAACCTTAGACGCTTCGTGGCAAATACCCAGAGGCTCCGTAGTAGTTGCTTTTGGGGATTACCTTATCGGATTCTAAATATGAACCCCAAAAAGGAGCCACTACGGAGCCTTAGGGTAACACACCCTAAACCCTAAACTCCCTAAAAACCCTAAAGTTCACATTTTGTAGAGAACCACAGTATTAAATAAATTTCAAGGGGCTTAGAGGACAACTCAGTTAAACTGGGCAACCAAGGAACCAGCATTCTTGGAGCCATGTCCGGCCCCCTTGCTGCAAGAAGGGCTGACGTTTGAGGATGGGTGGATACAACTAGGGTACGTGTATAAGTATGTGTATGTGTATATATATATATATGAACAATTGAGAGAGAGAGAGAGAGAGAGAGAAGAAATAAGCACACAGAGGCGGGGAGCAAGCCACACAGCAACATGTCTTTAGATGGGGTCCTTATGAAATCTACAAGTCTGTGAAGATGATTCCTCCACCCGCGCGGCGCAGTCATTATGTTCACAGTCAAGTCCCTTATGCCCGCGAGACTCGGAAGTCGCGCATCCCATTACAGACGCGGGAGCCCACGGGCGTAGAAAGTGGCTTACTGTTCCTTAAACCCTATAAAATCATACTAAATACCCATAACACAGCCACCCAGTCTATAGGCAACTGAGCTCCTAGGAAAACCCGCAAACCAAACCTCTTCTGAAACAATTGACATTTATCCAGCCCTTATCACATTAGAAGCCTTCCATGTCAGTTCCTTTTTCGGGGGGTTACTTCATAGTATCCGATATATATATATATATGTATGTTTTTTGTTGATTAAACCCAAAACAGGAGCCACAATGGAGACTTGACTGGAGGCAAACATGTACACCTCAAACATTCTTAAGACCAGACTAAAACAAGCCTTGTTAAGTCCTTATTATCGGTATTAAGGCCCCCTACCCCCCTAGCCCTACCCTAAACCCTATAAACCCGACACCTGCAACGTCCTTGCCAAGTAGGGGGGAAAATACCCCCCCCCCCCGGGAAGGGTCCCTACCGTTGATGATATAAATCCTGCATTACCCATAATAAGGAATATACCATAATTCCCATAGTTTAGGGTCCTTAAGGTCGTGCAGGATTTATATCATCAACCGTAGTACTCTTAGGTGTTTACCATGGGAATTATGGTATATTCCTTGTTATGGGTAGTGCAGGATTTAGATCATCAACCCTATTAGCTTACCAGGGCTTGGCTTCCTCTACATCGCCATGATCCCCATTGGCCAGCTGCTGACTTCGGTCGCTTGCAAGCGATCGTAAGGTTTAGGATTTAGGGATATTTAGGGTTTCGGTGGTGAAGGATACTTAAGGTTTAGGGTGTAGGCTTTAGGGAGATTTAGGATTTAGGGATATTAGGGTTTAGCAGTTTAGGCTTTAGGGATCTTTAGGGTTTAGGGTTTAGGCTTTACATTACATGGGTCGCTTGCAAGCGATTCCTGAACCTGGCGGTTTCGGCAGTGCGGGACACCTTTGGTTGCGGAGTCCTTCAGGGTTCCCAGAGATTCCAATACCCATTAATTAAGGAATATACTTTAAATTATAGTAGGACCCCCAATATGATTTAAGGAATACTCCTTAATTGAGGGATATTGGAGTCTCTGGGTTAACCGGTCGGTGAGGCTTTAGGGTTTGGGTTTAGGCTAGGGTTTAGAGTTAAGGGCTTAGGGTTTAGGGTTTAAGGTAGGGTTCAGGATTTAGGGTGTAAGGTAGGGTTTAGGATTTAGGGTTTAGGGTAGGGTTTAGGGTTTAGGGTCAGCTTGGGGTGACTTGCGGGGGCAGGCATAGGCTTGGCAACAATGTCGTCGACAGCTATGGGCATCCTCAACGACATCAGGATTTTAGGGTTGACGAAAGCAAATTTGGCATTGCTCACTGTACTAAGGACGTACCACTGAAGTCGTCAAGACCCTATATAGAAGCCCTAAACCTAAGTCCTTGCCCTTGATCCCTGTCCTCTAAAGCCATAGAGCCTTAAACCACTAAATCCCTTACACCCGATTCCCTCCCTGTACCCGATTCCCTCAAACCCTGGAGCCCTAAGTCCCTAAAAACCAGACTAGAAATTAGAAACTTTTATCTCGGAAGGCCCTCTTCCGACCCTGGGCGAGGGTTTAGGATCAGGGCTTTAGGGTTTAGGGGTTCGTATGGTTTAGCAGTTTGGGCTTTTTAGGGTTACGGCTATGAGTCTTGGGTGGCTTCAGGAGTGCGATCTGACAATATCCGCCTGAAACCATGTATTGATGCTTGATTGGCTTAGTTCGGCTTAAGGAATCTCTTCTGTCAGACATGAATGCTTGGAAGCCAAGATTATCCGGCGCGTTGCGCCGCAGATTGTGCACGATGCTCAGGACAGTTCAGGGATGTAGGGTCGTCACCGAAGGGCAGGTCTTTTGTAGATGCCCTTGTGTAGGACATACCGGACATAGATACCGTCATCGAAGAGGACAGTGTCACGGTCTGCGTCCTCTTGTGTTCTGCTAGTTGCCAAGAGAGGTAGGTAAAGACAAGAGTACCGTCAGCAGACAAGCTTACGTTAGAAGTCCAAAAGTTGGAAACCCAATAGCCTCGATCCGTAAGAGTAATGTACTAATGTATAGGGAATCCCAGCACTATTTGGCCTTAATCCGGCTTCCAACTTTATGGGGTTCATTGTAAAGCGCAGTATGGGGGGGGTGGCCCTCGAAGCCCTGAAAATAACACTGGCTTGGCCCAAGCATGTTCACTCCTCCGACCAGAACCCGAAAAGAGCAAAGCACGAAAGACTTATATGAAGCCTAAACCATCATTCTACGTAAGTAGACTTTCACTGTTTACAACTCAGGGTGATTATGATGCCTACGTAACCCTGGCAGTTTACGACTCATGTTCTGTGTGTGCATACATGTATATATTCAGATGCACATATTTGCCGGTCTGCATATACATATACAGACGCACACGCAGCTACATAGACAAACGAAAAACAGCCGTCTGCCTGCCTGCCGGCTGGTTGTTTGTCTGTCTTTGAGTGGATCTTCCCGTCTGTGCGTCTATGATCGTTTATGCCTGTGTAAGAGGTATTGGGATGGGCTGCTTTGGTTTGGGACTGGCTGGCTGTCTGTCTGTCTCCGTCTTTGGGTGGATCTTTCCGTCTGTCCGTCTATGCTTGCGTAAGAGGTGTTGGGGTGGGCTGCTCTTAGTTTGGGACATGCGCTTCTGCCGGAGATTCGACACGGTCTGCAGAGACAGCTTGGAGGGTCGGGGGACTTAGTAAGTAGGTAGTAAGTAGACTTATAAGTACCCTAAAAGGGACCCTAATTGGGGTTATGGTACTTATAAGTCCCTAAAATAACCAATTACTAAGTCCCCCGACCCTCCAAGAGCAAGATAGCAAGGAGAAGCGCATGCAGCAGTTTTTACCACTCCTGCCGGGCTATGCGACTTGGTGAAGCGATGAAGCTGTGGATGTAGAGCAGCTGATGGTCCGAAATCGGGGTTTTCTGCATCTATGTATGCATATTATAGATGTATACATATAGACATATATGGTAGATAGAGGCTGAATAAGTACTGCTTGTATCACTTGGGTTACCTGAAAATGCTTACAATTTAATGTTCCCCGGACCCCATTCTAATGATTTCGCTTCCCAAATTTACTTCGTTGGTACCGAGGGTTGGGCGAGCGTTCAGGGAGACGGTGACTTTACAATAACGCTGGGGGCTGCTGTGTTGATTGTTTTTTTCGCTGTAACTTGCAGTTCCTTTTCGGTGTTACCTTTTTGGATCCTAAATATATATTTGGTTCAACCAAAAAGAGGAATTACAATGGAGACTATAGGCAAGGCTGACAAAACCCGGGGTTTGGGGCTTGGTGTGGTGTTTTGAGCGAGAGGACCTACGGTTTAGGGTTTATAGGGTTTAGGGTTCAGGGTTTATAAGGTCCCTAAACCGTTTAGGGTTTCAGGGTTTAGGGCCTGGGAGGAGAGGGTTTAGGGCTTACCTACTTTGTGTGAAATTTGCACATAAAGTCGAAACCCTAAATCAAGCGGGCTCGTCACAGCTGCTGTTGAGCTGCTGTTGTGAAGGGCGGCTTCGGTGTTTCCTCAGGCCGATAACCCTCGCTCCCTGCGTTTCCGCGGGATTTGGGGTTTGGTTGAGGACCTTTGGGTTCAAGGTTACGATGTAGGGTGCACCCACAGGCTCCATAGTAGTTCCTTTTCGAGGTTCATATTTAGAATCCGAAAAGGTAATCCCAGAAAGGAACTACTACATCGCCGGGCCGAAAGTTTCGACCCACTTGTGCATCATCTTACATACAAGCTCTTGCGGAGTAGCGGAGTACCTCAAAGTGCCGTTTACCCTAGCCAGGCCAGCGGAGTAATTACTACGCCGTTTTACTATGGGGAAGCGGGTGGAGGCTCATGTGTTGTAGCATGTTGAAGCTAGTGGGTCGAACTATCGGCCCGGCGCAGTATGGAGCACCTGGGCAGGGGCCAGCAATCATGACAATGGAGACCTAAAGCCTAAAACCTAAACCCTGAAACCTAAACCCTAAACCCTGAAACCTAAACCCTAAACCCTAAACCCTAAAGCCTAAATCCTAAACCCTAAACCCTAAACCCTGAAACCTAAAACCTAAACCCTAAACCCTAAAACCTAAACCCTAAACCCATGCTTGCGGCTCAGGATATCGTCTGCCTCCAAGAGCTCCTCGGCTGATCAGCTGCTGCCGTGAACCGGGTCGGGATTCGGGCTCTACCTGGCCGTTAAGGAACCTACCTAGGATGCCCAGTAGTACCCTGATTCCCTTTTTGTAGTCCTAGGTTCCTTATAAAGTTGCCCAATACCAAAAAGAGAGGCCTTTTTATTCTTAGGGTATTGGGTATCCTAGTTACGTTTTTAGGGCGCCTTCATAGGATTTCCTTATATGAGTCGTTAAAAAGGTAGATTATTTGGGGTCCAGGTACGCAATCTCTGACTCTAACTAACCCCCTGGTGCCGAGTTGGGGTTCAGGGACCAGTGTCGGGATTCGTATCTACAAGTTCTGCTGCGCACCAAAACCGTACACCAGTCATAAAACAATTCACGAATAAGCCGCAGTCGTCGTCATTTCTGCAATCCAAAACACGAAAGCCTACCATGCACTGATTGAGAAGTGCACCCTTAGCAACATCAATCCCTGAACCCCAAATCCTAAGCCCTAAACTCCTTGCACTTCTTAAATTCTTAAACACAGACAATATTGAAGCGCTAAGCAAGCCTTACTCAAAGCGAAGTGGGAGTTTCCGAAAACGGGGATCTTAATGTAGCACCCTAAATCGCAGGATCCTTCTTTTAAGGACCCCAAATTTTCGGAAGTCCCAA
Source organism: Symbiodinium sp. CCMP2592 (assembly GCA_905221615.1). Lineage (NCBI taxonomy): Eukaryota > Dinophyceae > Suessiales > Symbiodiniaceae > Symbiodinium > Symbiodinium sp. CCMP2592. Next base: position 1,462,698 of record CAJNDT010004112.1, read on the forward strand.
ACCTTAAAGCCTAAAGTATAGCTGGAAGGAACCCTTATAGATCCAATTAAGGAGCCGCTTCTTTTCGGAAAACCCCCCCAAGTCCTGGCCAGGCTGACCGTCGCCTGGGGCCAGGATGACTGGGTGACTGCGCTTAAGGACTTCGCCAAGTCTGCTGGGCACCTTGGATTTTCGGGCGTAATGTCGGAACCTGATTCGGAAACCTTGGGCCTTTATTAGGGCTTGCGACTTCGCCCACTCCATGGGTAGGAGCCTGATTAAGAAACCCTGGGTCTATAAGGCCAAAATAGTAGGATTCAACTAAGGAACTTGTTGCAAAAAGGTTCCTTGGAGTGAAGGCCTCGAAATTTCATCGGTGACTGTAGATTCAGCAGCCAACTACTTGTTTGTAGGGTTTGATGCCACACAAAAGCCCGAGAAAGGACCAATGGGGATGCTGCAAGAGTAGCTTTATGGCAAACTTCAGGTTGCAGCTCTTAAGTCTGTTTGTTTAAGTGCAAGGTGTTTCAAGTTTTGATCTGCCACATGCGCATGGAGTGAACCACGCAGGCTGCGTTACTTTGCTTCCAGTGGGAAGTGGCCGCAAGGCTGCAATCAGCCAGGTTTTTGCCGTTAGGTTGTTTACACATTCGACGCAGCCGAGGTTTAGTAGGAGTCAGACGGCAGCTACGGTCTTCGGAACATACCTAAACATAAAGCAACGAAAGCCCAAAACCCCATCACCCTAAACCGCTAAACGCTAAGACCTCGAAGGGCTTAGAACCTGAATCACTAAGTTCACAAAAAAGCCCAGAACCCTAAACTCCGTGAGTACTTCTGATTGCCTTGCTTTCGCAGTTCGACTTCCTGGTATGTGTATAGCTTACGGGGTGCACGGATGAAGTTCGAGCTTGAAAGTCCTATGTTTGATCCGACCTTGGTATTGTAGCTGCAGGCGTCGTGTAGCCCGAGAAATAAGCCCCCAGCCCTAACCCTAAACCCTCTAATTCCTAAATCCCAAACAAACCTCGTCGCGAGAGTCTGACCCCGAATGCCCGAAGCCATGCCAGACTCCAAAGTCCAAATCCCCATGCCCTGTTATGCAAAGCGTAGTAAACCATATTAGCCCGCCAAAGTCCCAAAAGTCCTGGGGCGATTGTTGCAGCTGATACAGGGGCATTGACTTTTAGAGTAGGGTTTGGGGGGTATATTAAACTGTAACTGTAAATTATTCATGAACCCCTACAGTAGAATTGGTACTTGTCTAGGCCCCCATATTATGAGGCCGCAGTTTCCTGCCTTCTTTGCCGCCGCCGGCCTGGTAATCCTTTCGAAATACAACATCAAAAGGCAAGCGAGTGGTTTGAGGGGGACTTCGGGCGGGTCAAACAAGGGTGGTTTTCAAAATTGATGGTCCCGTTTTGGGTCCTTAGTATAATACGGCTTATCAATATTATGGTCCCTTTTTGGGTACCCTAAATTAGGGTACCCAAAAAGGGACTTTAATTTTGACAACTACCCAAACAAAGAAGTGAAGGGCTTTAGTCCCACAGCCCCGAGCCTAAACCCAAAAACCCGCAAGCTCTCAAGCCCCTAAACCCGAAACCCTGAAACTCTGCAGTTCGAAAAGGGCCCAATACAAAAAACAAAGTTGAAGCAACAAGAACCTGCAAGCAAAGCCTTATGAATTCAGTGGTCGTCAAGACAGAATCGGTGAGTTCAGGTGGCGTTGTCGGGCTGGAGGCTTTTACCCATGGGCCTCAAGGGTGTTATTTATCTCAAGAATAGTAAGAATGATAAGGGTAACAAGACTTATGACAATAGCTGTAGCCATAACAGTAGTAGCAATACTAGTAGGAGGCCTATACCCAAAACTCCTAAGTCCTAAACCTTTGCATTAGGCACAAGATCGGTAGATGACCATGGCTGTTGCCTGGAACATCCACCAGCTCGGGAATCAGATTCTTCAACTAGGGTATAGTTTAGTGTTGTAGAAGTAGGGTTAAAGGCGTTGTGATTGTGGTTGCAGGTGTTGTAACAATTTTGGGTCAAGGTCTTATGTATGGGTAGGTGTCAAGGTTGTATATTGACCGTCTCTCTTGCTCACACACAGCATACACACACGCAAGCAAGCGCCCACTGTCTCTCTGTAATATGTGTCATTACGTTTTATTTGCAGAATTTTTGTGCGTATATGTATATAATATATATATATATATATATATATATATATTTTTTTTTACTCATGTATATATATATATATATATATATATATATATATATATATATATATATATATGCATCTGCATCATCTGTATGACATGAATCTATCAGTCTATAAGGTTGTCATGAGGCTTATTGTGCGTGTGTGTGACCCAGGACCCTCAGCCACAGATATACATAGGCACGCACCCAGCCGAGACCTTCCTAGCCTCAAGTCGTAGATGCTCATGCCGAAGCCCTACCAAGACGCCCTAGCAGGAGCGAGCTCTTGACCTTCTCTCGCCAATCATGGTTCGAGTGGAGTGCCGTCCAGCGTGGCGCTCTCATGGTGGATGCCCTAGCTTTGGGCGGAAGGTAGTGTTTGTGTGTCTTTTTGCGCAGCCCGCTGTCTTCACAGTTCGTCCTGACTCAGGTTTGTTCTGCTAGGTTTTCAAAATCCTTGAACTAAGCTCAGGCAGAGCTGTGGGATTGCACGTGACATCACTCAGCTAATCAGACTCTCGACGTGGAAGTGACCGACTTGAAGCCAAGAGGTGCTCTCATGTCACCGACGGTCCCAAAAGTCAACCCTGTTTGGTGGGATCGGGACAAGATCCTGCAAGCCAACCTCGAGAGATGGCAAAGCAATTAGGAAATCTAATAAATGTAATGTAGGGGCCGAATTCTGTACCAATTCTATCGGGGGGGACGGGGGGGTCCTTATTATAGTTATAGTACGTAGAACGGGCCCCAAAACCGTATTCTAACTATGGGCCCCTGCAGTATTCACTTATCGGGCCGAAAAAACGCGTCTCACCAAAACAAGCGCACACATACACTTCCCATGCATAAGACACCACCCTGTCGCTCCATAGTAGTTCAATGTCGGGGTTCATATTTAGAATCCGATAAGGTAATCCCAAAAAGGAACTACTATGGAGTCTCTGGGCAATGAACCCCGAATCAGCTGACCTCCAGGTGGAGTTGGAGGGACCGCATCTTGGATGTGAATACGTGGCAGATTGAAATTGCCCCGTAGCTTGCTGCGATTAGGACCCGGAGAACCTGCAAATTGGCAGCTGTAGTGCAGATAGAGAGAGAAAGAACAAGTTACGTTGCAGTTCAGGGTTTCGTGTTTTGATACACCCCTAAACCTTAAACCCCTAAACCCCATTAGAATTTGATCATTGATAACCGTGTTGGATCTGCTTGAGTCTTGATCCGCTGGGTTCTGATCCAACAGCCCTCGGCGCAAATCTGCATCCTAAAGTCCAACAGTTGGAAGCCTCTGACCCTAAGGCTCCATGTACGCATATAGTATATACTTAGGCCTTAAAGTACCCATATAGGGACCCCTTTAAGGCTTAAGTATCTGCTATAAGGGTACATGGAGCCTTTGGGTGAAGGAAAAATAAGAAGATCGCCGTGATCAACGTGCACACCACAGCAGGCTCGGAGCCAGAGGGTTTAAAGTAAAAGCCAGAAAGTTGGAATATGATTTTCCTAACCCTTCTATGGTAAACTATAGGGTATCCTACCATGAAACCATATTCCAACTTTCTGGAGTTCCCTGTAGGGTTTAGGGTTAAGGGGCTTCGCATGGGGTATTCCCAAACTCAATGAAGAGTCCTTGCATCAGGGCTCCTGAATCCTACCCACCACCCCACCCTTCGGGGAACTACTCAACTACTCACAGAAACCAAGCAAGATCCGTAAACTTTCCTACTTCTACCTGAACCCTGAAGCCATCTTTGTATGGATTCCTTATTGTGACTTCCTTGTCTCAGCCCTTGAAGAGGTAGGTTCGTTAGGCTCCAACCCTAAACCCCTAGTCCCCGAAGCCAATGTCCTAGCGGTTGATGATAAAAATCCTGCATTATACCTTAAGGACCCTAAACTATGGGAATTATGGTATATTCCTTATGATGGGTCATGCAGGATTTATATCATCAACCGTAGCGGTCAGAGTTTCCAGTTTGTGGGTGTTCAATCGTTTAGTGTCTAGGCTGTTTGGAATCTGCGGCCATGGTTTCAAACGAAAACTACCAGAATTCCGTTCTAACCTTAGCACCACAGACCCCTAGAGCCTCAGTCCTTAAACCCGATAAACTCTACCCTATAATATACACCCTAAGCCCTAATTGAACTGTCTATAAACGTGCACCGGACATGTCCTAAGCTGACCGCTGTGCCCGAAGCTCCCGGAGAGGTCCGAGAAGAAAACCACAAAGCGATAGATTGCCAGACAAAGCACCCACTCAATGCTTATGCTATCTCTCCATCTTAAGGTTAAAGGTTTCGGGTTTGAGGTTTAGGGTTCATGGTTTGAACAGGTGCGACACATCCAGGCGGGATTCACACATGCGTGTGCCAGAGGGTATGAAGACCTTCTGAGACCCTAGTGTATCACAAGATACTGCAAGATGCGACGCCCGGAAGGACTCGAGGTCGTCCGAACCGGCATGCATCTATCGAAGCAAGTTTCGCAGGGCAATGCCAAGGCAGGTTAAGGGTTCAGGGATCTTTTAAGTATGGTAAGTATGGGTACCGGAACAAATGGTACCCATGTGCTTTCATAGTCTTTATGATAGGACAATATGCCATTGTAAATTGACGAAATACGCCCAAACTCTACCCTGAGTTGTGTGCTCTTATAACGAAACACCATTCTAATTCTGAAAGCCGTTGTATAGTCGCGACCAGCTCCCCTGAATTAAACGAAGCACCAAAACCTATCGACGGATTGAGAGGCTAGGGGGTTGTGGAGTTTTGGCTGCGGTTCGGGGCTTAGGAGTCTTGGCTTAGGATCAGGGCTTAGAGGCTTGGGTTCAGAATTCGTGGGGTCCAGGCATAGGATCAGGGCTCATGCCAGTTTCGAGGAGTTCTTATGGGCTTCTGCAAGGCTTGCTATGAGGCTGTAGGAGTTTTAGTGTTCAGTTGGTTGCGGGCTGAGGGCTCAGAATCCTAGCTGCAAGAGTTCATACAACGCATGTGGGGGAGTTTAACTTTTGATGAATATTCTGCATGCCCTGGACAAAAGCAGCAATTAGCAGCAGTGTGTGAAGTTCCCGCTCTTCGTTTCTGCCATGCAAGATCCCTAATAAATTCCATTCTGGCCTTACTTAACCTTAAAGGTTCAATACCAGCCAAACCTTAGGCGTGAAACTTCTTCTTCATACTGCTCTACTAGTGAAACCTTATAAGTCCAAGCTTGTAGCTCTCAGAAAGCAGCTGAAGATCCGATGCTTCTAGCCTACTTGCCTGGCATTCATGCAGAACCTTTAGGGAACCCTGTAAGCCCTTACAGTAACCCTTATAGCAACCCTTAAAGCATCTCTTGTATAGCAGCCCCTACAGGAACCCCTCCTAGGTAATATAGGGCCGCTGCAGAAAATAGAAAGCCCTTCCTTTAAAAGGATCTATGGGGCTTCTATGAGGGGAAAGGGTATAGCGCCTACTAGGAGGTTCATGGGTGGCTATAAATGGGGTTATAAGTCCCCTACTTGGGGTTATAACCATAGCTACCCTAATTATAAGCCCACTTCTAACTATCCATGAACCTCCAAAAATGCAAGCCTCGGCCAGAAACAATAAGCCCTCTAGCGTCAACCCTCAAACCCGGGCCCCTGAACCGTACAGCTCAAGGGTACGTCCCTGAGCTCTGTTACCCAAACCCCCAAACTAAACCCCAAACTTCCCGAAACCCCAAACTAAACTCTAAACTTCCCGAAAACCTCAACCCGAACCCCCAAACTAAACCCTAATCCATGCTAAACCCTAAACTCCCCGAAGTCCCAAAACCCTAATCCCTACTTTTCAGGTGAACCCGACTGGCCTGAAGCAGCTTGAGGAGGCCTCCGTGGCCTAGTATGACGGCTTTAATGATTTCCCTGGGCATCAACAGGTTCAGGGTTTGGGCTTAGGGGGTTTCGGGTTTCGGGAGCCCAGACGCCTTTTTTTGTGTGGTCTTTGGGCCCAATATATGAATCCTTAGAGCCCGAAAGTTTGGTATTTGCCAATGTTTTCCCTGCGGGATATACTCTTTATGTTTCTGCGATAATCGACCTGCCAAGACTGAAAACTTATCCCAACAACCAAGGCCCCATATTCCCTGGTTAATGTAGGAACCTGATTAAGAAACCCTGGGCCTAGAACGCCGAAATGGTAGGATTCATGTCATGAACCCCACTAAAGGCCCAAGGTTTCTGAATCGGTTCCTACATTATCTAAGGCTCCCGGGGTTGAAGCTATTCGCGTCGCTGAAGAGTTTTTGTCGGCAGGTTCTTCGGACACTGAGAGCAAAAAATGACATCCTGGGTTTATACGGTTAAGGATTTAGTTTAGGTTTTTATTCAGGCTTAGTAGTTTAGGGTTTTATGGTTTCTGATTTTAGTGGATTATGGTTTAGTGGATTCGGAGTGGTTGCAGGCCAGTTGCATAAGGGTTTATAGTGGTTTAGGGTGCAGTGGTTTAGGGCTTATTGCTTTGGGGTGTAGCGGATTAGGGTTCAGTCGACTAGGATTCAGTGGTTTAGGGTTTTCTGGCACGCAATCCAAGCCCAGGCAGGGGTTTGCCCCATTAATAGGGTTCAACGCAGCTTAACACTGCAAGAGCCTTGGGCCCAATGCTATGGGAGAGACCCCGTGTACCGAAGCTTCCGCCGCAGGACAACAGCCTCCGTGGCGGATCACATGGGAGAAGGGAGTCTTAACATTTCGATGATACTGAATGTAGGGATGCTACTCCATACTCGGGTCCCTATGCCCTAAATCCTAGACCCTAAACCCGCAACCGTAGCCCTTAACAACCCTCGTCCCTTAACGCCTTAAAGTTCGAACTATACAGCGAAGATTGGCATGGCCCCTGCGCAAGGATGACACGCACAAATCGATAAGAAGCGCCCAAACCCTGGAACCCTGCCAGGCCCTCCGACGATTCGAAGAGTTCTCGAAGGGTGCTGACCAGCGCACATCAGCTTGACTTAACATCTAGGCACGGTTCGGGGTTTATAGGGTATGTGGAAGGTTCGGATAGAAGGCTCTACATACTAAGGTTCCTGCCCAGAGAAAGGTACTTCTACTAGGATGCCCAGTAGTACTCTTATTCCCTTTTTGTAGTCCTAGGTTCCTTATAAAGTTACCCAATACCAAAAAGGGAGGCCTTTTTATTCTTAGGTTACTGGGTATCCTAGTCTAGTTGGAAGAAGCTTCCGTGTGCTTTTGGGTGTTGGACGGGGGATGTACAGCCCAGACTGATCAAGCAAGGGATGGTTAGCTCCTTACAAAGTTTGTCTCTTGAGGGTTACAATTAGGGTAACCATACTTATAACCCCACTTAAGGTACTTATAACCTTATTTGCTAAGTCCCATGATCCTCCAAGTAGACCCTAAACCCTAAACCCTATAGATCCCTTTAAGGAACCCCCATAGATCTCTTTCAGGGGCCCTTTAAGAACCCTTAGTAATTGCAGTTTTCGGTTCAACAACCCAGGGCCGCTCCCGCGGCCCCAAAGAATCTGGGGGTAAAGACAAACTTAGTAGCTGAGTTTAGGGTTTAGGGTTTAGAGGATACACTTTACACTTTTTGGGATTATATTACACACTATAAAACTGAAAGTGTACACTTTTGGGGGCCTATGAACTCAACAACTGAGAAAAAGTTGCTGTCGCTGATGCTTGTTCTTGGCCCGTTCAAGGCGGGCAAAGCTTTATGCCGCAAGCCAAGCCTGAACTCGAATTGAGTACAACGATCAAAGCCTGAACTCGACATGAGTACAACGATGATCTTGTGCAACTCTTTGACATTGTGCGTGTAGGCCATCGGGCTGCCTTCCACACGAAGTCCGCATTAGCTGTCAGCAGTACTTCGGAGTTACCCTGCAAAGCGGGCTTGGTCCTTGTTAGGTGGGATGGAAAAGACACCCTAAACCCGAAACCCTGTTCAATGTTTGGGCTTCTGGTCTGCTCTAAATAGGGTTTGGGTCAGCCAGGGATACGTATGGCTCATGGACTCTTGCACCTGCTTTTCAGTAGCCTTACGGTTTTCGTGAGTCTGAAAAGGGAGATCCCGCAAATTTGGGAGCAGCCGGCTGGTTGCATTGCCATGGGGACTCTAAACCCTGAACCCATAGTTTGCACAGCGGCAGGGAGAGCCCCGAGCAAGATAACAATAACGAAAGGCTAGCCGCGGTGATGTTGACAAGAAGCTTTAATGTAATATCAAAGGTATAATATAATATGAATAAATAAATAAATAAATATATATACACATATATATATATATATATATTACATATTACCTAGTGTAATCTCAAAAAATACATACTATACCGATGCTGACGGTAAGGGCGGGCACTTCTGGCAAGATCAATCTGCGCGGCTCGTCCCGTCAGTCTGCTCAGTTGCTAGTTAACAGTTAGATAGCCCGGTTTAGGGTTTAGGGTTTAGGGTTATTAGATAGCATCCACAACCGAAGCATTATCTTTGGTAGCTGCGGGGAAAATCATGATTTCTTCAGAGCCCTAGCCCTCAGGCCTTGAAGCTCCTGCACCCTAAGCCCCCAAATGCTAATCCCAAACCCATTGATCTCGATCGCACATGCCTCGAGGAATCTTCTGTGGCGATTTCAACTTGAGCAAGGTCCCAGCTGCTGATATGTTGGCTTATTATTAATTCTCCTATAACATGTGAAGTTGAGAATGCCACGGTGTGACGGGATTAGACCTGTCAAAAAAGCAGTTGCAGTTTCACATGCAAGATTCTTGTGGGAGGTGCAGGAATTGTGGGGTAGGGCTCCAGTTTCATAAGACTTCTTCTATCAAAAGTAAAGATTGTAGGACTCACCTCTTCCCGAGCTGACAAATATTCCAAGCTATGCACCCTGGCCCCTGTCATGGCCATGTGTTTCAACGGTTTCTATTTGGATCTTTGCCCCAAACCTTACCGATAGTCTCCATTGTAGTTCCCTTTTTTGGTTTAACCCAAAATATAATTAGGATCCAAAAAAAGGTAACCCCGAAAAGGAACTACAATGGAGACTATAGGTAAGCCTTAAAGCCCAAACCTTAGTCTGCCGACTTGATTGCTCCGGCACTGGCAGGGGCCTCCAGAAGTGGAGGGCTTCGGGGCTATGTTGGGTATTCAACTTTGGAGACATGGGTAGTTGTCAAAATTATGGCCCGTTTTGGGGGGTACCCTAAATATTAGGTGCCGTATTATTTTTAGGACCCCAAAAGGGACCATGATCTTGAAAACCACCCACATGGGTTTGGCCGGCGAGGCCCTGCACATAACCTCCCCCGACCTCGGGATGTCTTCTTTTCTGCAGTTGGAAAAGGGCCCGCCCAAAAAAAGAGAACACACCTTACACTTATTTTTCGGGGAGCTACAATCCTTAAGCTTGTTTTTGTGGAAACCCTAAACCTTAAACCCTAAACCCTAAAACGCAGGGGTATTTAAAATCATGGTTTGGCAGTGGTTAACCCCCCCTGGGACTTGCGAACCTGTAGTGTAAGTCGACTGTCAGACGACCTCCCTGCGGTGCGACTTTGTCAGCTGTGCGGGTGGGAAAAAAGCTTAAACCCCTAAACCCTAAACCCTTAAACCCTAAACCCTAAACCCCAATCCTTAAACCCTAAGCCCTAAAACCCAATCCTAAAACCCTCAAGCCCAATACCCAGGGGTTTCTGACCCGGTCGTTTGGAGGACTCGGAGTCCCTCCAAAGCTTCTTCGAGCAGGCGCGCCTCGGCTGCAAGTCCTCAGGGCCCCCAGAGACTCCAATATCCCTTAATTAAGGAATATATACCTTTCAATCATAGTAGGATCCCTAATATGATTTACGGGATATTCCTTAATTGAGGGGCATTGGAGTCTCTGGGTCCATGCGCCAAACTAGGGCTCCTTTCAACTATAAGGGCTCCTTTAAAAGGATCTATAAGGGTTCCTCTAAAAGGATCTATAAGGGCTCCTTTAAAAGGATCTATAAGGGTTCCTTTAAAAGGATCTATAAGGGCTCCTCG
>CAJNDT010004112.1:1477896-1495396 GCA_905221615.1 Symbiodinium sp. CCMP2592
ACTCCTAAACTTCATGAAGGGTGTTGGGAAGAACATAACACAGAGGAGCGAGTTATTTTTTGCTATGATGGGCTCATTGGATCCAGGTGGGTAGATATTCATTGGAATCGCATGAAGCTTGGCTGGTGAATGCTTCAACGTGAACTGCTGAAAACTATAAACCTTTCCTTAACCCTGAAGAACCTACCTGTTTAGGGCTCCTTGTTATGATTTCTTTATACAAGCCCTTGAAAATGTAGGTTCTTCGGGGTTAAGGTTTGCAACCCTTCCAAGAGATCCACAGGTCCTGCTCACGAAGCTTTGGGAGGTGTCCTTGCCTTGGCTCGTGTTAAGCTTGTTTTATTTCAGTTTACGTTTTTTTGGTGGGCATAGAGGGTTGTTATAAGCAATGAAAAACCTCTGTGCCTTTTGCTCGGTAGGGTCTAGGGTTTTTTGGAATCAGGCTTCTTTCGGGGTCTATGGAGTTAGCGGTCTTCGGCATTTTCGGTTTTCGTTTCTGAGTTTGGACAATTACGGTTTAGGCTTGAGGGTTACAGGTTTCCGCATGTGAGTGTTTGATTTCGGTGTTGTCGCCGTTCGGGCTTGGCTTCTGGGCTTCCCACAGCAACCTTTTGCAAGATCCCTACTATTCGTCTTTTTTAGTCTTGCTCCCTGAAGTACCGATAACCAGCATAGAACCCCCCGAAAGCAACCCTTTGCAGTAACACTGCTATTCTTCCTTATTCTTGCTCCCTGCAGTACCCATAAAAAGTATAGACCCCCCCAAAAGCAACCCATTGCAGGAACCCTACTATTCCTTATTCTTGCTCCTTGCAGCACGCATAAACATTCATTATTGCTCCTCGCAGTACCCATGACCAGTATAGAACACACCAAAGCAACCCTTCGCAGGATCCCTACCATTCCCCTTTTTTCTTGCTCCCTTCAGTACCCATCATAACCATTACAGAAGGATCCCTGCTATTATTTTAAGCCCTAAACCCTAAACCCCTGTCTGAGTGTGAGCACCGAAACCCCTGTCCGAGTTGCAAGAGCGTAAACCGCTAAACCCTACAGTAGAAGCCAGAAAGTTGGAACATGGCTTCAGGAGGATTAATGCTAGGATCCCTTATACTTATACCTTAAGGGTATGAGGACAATTATGTTCCAACTTTCTGGCTTCTACTATAAACCCGTCAGTACACGGGAGCTGACTGAGGCTCGGGCGCCAGCTCCTCCCTCGCCTGCGCAACGAGAAGACCGAGCTGAACGACAACGGTACCAAGGCAGGGCTGCGGGGGCTTTAGGGTTAGAGTCGGTTAGAGGTTCACTTACCTTTGGTTAGTAGGGAATGGAAGAATGGTGGTAATGGTAGTTATAATTGTACCCCATTCCTGCATTCCCTTCTAACCAACGGCAAGTTTAGAGTTTATAGCACTTCGGGTTTAAGAGTTTAGGGTTCCCTAGCCCGGAGGCAAAAAAAGTGTAGGGTTTGGGTTTGGCAATTGAAGGTTTTGCTGAAAGGCTCTTGCGAGCCTGAGCTCCAAGAGCAGCTTCGTCAGAAACATCGCGGAAATCCTGTCCAACGCTTCACCCAGCCCTCAACAGAGGGCCTTATCTCAACCGTTCTGAGACCCCTTAAGTTAAGCCGTAGACTCTAACTGCTACTACTATAGGGGTCATCATAATTAGAAAATTGAAATGGGGTGTTGGCGCCCATTATACGATAGTTATAACAAGGAACCCCCAAAACAGTATTGGTAATTATTGAGGCTACACTAAACTCCCGATAATAGCCCTAAGTCCTAAACAAAAAACCCTGACAAAGGATTCAAGCCCCTGCTTTAGAAGACACTCCCTTATGTCTGGCCTCTTTGGTTCATGAAACTCGGATCCCAGGACGCCACGTACTGGGACCAGCAGCGGCCCCCGGGGATGTGTGCCAGGGTTTGGGGTTTTGGAGGTCTACCAAGAGGCTCCATAGCAGTTCCCTGTTGCGGATTACCTTTTGGGATTCTATATATGGGACCCCAACAAGGAACTACTATGGAGCCTTAAGGTAGCTGTAGTCTGCACTGAAGTTCCTTGTTCCGTTACCCTTATTCGTCCGCCAAGGCAATTCTACATGATAGGATCCGAACCATTGTAATTCGGTGTCCAAAAAAGAGCTAAACAATAGAAACTATAGGCAGGGTTTCGGCTTTACCGGTTTCCGGGACTAGGGTTGACCTTTGGGATGCTAAATCGGGTTTCGGCTCGAAAATAGGCTTGGGGTTCTAAGTCAGGGTCTAGCTCGGTGGGTAAGACGCTGTTCGCTGAATATGTGTGAGAGAAGAGAGCGAGAGAGAGAGAGAGATACAGAGAAAGGGAGGGAGAGTGGAATCAAGATTATAAGGGTCCGTCACTGCTTTCATGACTATGAGTATGACGTGGGTTGGAGGGCATGGATAGTGTCTCAAGCTCAAAACCCGACGCCCTGAACCCTAAAGACTATCGACCAGTGCACAGCCCTTTGCGGTGTCGTGTTTATGTTTGTACTTTGTTTTGTTCTTTGTTGTGTGGCTTCGCCTGGAGTACCCGCATAGACATCGGCCTGGGGCTAAGACGTATCGGTATCGAGCACCACCAGTCTGAAGTCCATCATGCAGTGCACGGAGGTGGTCCGACATAGTGTGAAAGATTGATGGTGAGTTGGTTTGGGGTTATAGGGCTCTCGTGCTGTAGGGCTGTATTTCTTGGCATGCTTCAATGCTATAGCTAGCTGTAGCTGCTAGAACTCTCAGGAAGGATTTTCGGTAATACCGACAATTGGAGCACTTACGAGATCTAGGTAAAGCATAGGCGTAGACTCTTCGCAATAACCTCTTCGAACCTTAACTTTATAGCAGCCCTTAATGAAAGAGGCCTCATCGTAACCTATGTAGTACCCTTCGAAGGCTTGGTACGGTTGATGATATAAATCCTGCATTACCCGTAGTAAGGAATATACCATAATTCCCATAGTTTAGGGTCCTTAAGGTAATGCAGGATTTATATCATCAACCGTAGCATCTGACTATCAGTCCCCCGGGCGAAGACCGCGAGCTCTTACCAGACAGTCCTGAACCCGAGAGTTAAGCTTTTGGGTTGAGGGTGTAGAGTTTGAGGGTTCAGGTTTTAGGGTAGGGTTCAATAAGTAGAAGCAGTTTTAGTGACGCCGTCGCAGTAGTAGCAGCAGTGGCAGTAGCAGTAGTAGTCGTCGTCGTTATAATGATCAGACTGCTGTTCGGGTTAATAATAGCAACAGCTGTTGTCATATCGCGGCCGCGCAGTCCCTAGCATGACACGAACTAGTACTATGTTGAAGGTTCTTCAGGAGCTTCCCGCTTAGCTCTAGTGTCTGCAGCAACAGCAGCTGGAAGTGGACGTTCATGTTGAAGCGCCCCAAACTTTAAAAGTAGACCTCGAGCCCTAAGCCGTTGAATGAGGGGCGCCAAGAGCACCTAAGCACAGACTATTCAACCGAATCTTGCCTTCAACTGTCTAACTTGTGTGTTCTTTGGGGGATCCCTTTGAAGCAATGCAAGCAATGCCGGGTCAAAGAACCCTTTCATGAAAACTAGCGGCCCTGAAGCCCAAACCTGCCTCGTGAGTTTTGGCTCAGAGCGGCAATCACGTATATGGGCCGACCGCAGCATGTGCTGACCCCACATGACGAAATCGCCCGCACTCGGACAGCTTCCGCCTAAGCCCTAAACCTCAGGGGGTTTCAAAACTACGCAAATCAACGGTCCCTTCTTGGAGCTCCTTCTATCGAAGAGGACGTTAGTTTGGGGCTGCAGAACTTGTTCTCGTTGCCTGAAAGCTCGGTAAACAGAGCACAACGGCTAACATAGAAGGACCGTTATTGAATAATGGCCCCCCCCGGATGAGATTGCGAGTTGCAACTACTTGTTCCCCTTAGCCATGAACTCCAAAGCCTGCACTGAAACCCTCGAACTCGATACCCAGAGTGTAAAGAACAACTGGACGCGGCCTGGCAAGTTGCCGGCCAGAACCTAGCAGCGTTTTGACTGCACGCTGGGAGACCGAAGAAGCAGTCCTCTTGTCGGGCCTCTCGGCTAGATACAAGCGAAGTAATACATCCGTAGTAAAGATATGGATACATAGACAATAAAATGCTGATGCATATGTATACATACATATTTTGTTATAAACATGGATCGAGATGCAGGTGAGTAGGTATACCTAGGGATCTAGGTATATAGGTACTATAGGTATGTAGATGTGTAGGTATATGTAAATATAGATACAGACATAGATATGGATATACAGATATACAGATATATAGACCGGTAGATATAGATACAGACAGAAAGGCATAAATATGGCAGGTGTGTGCCTATGTTCATTTCTACGCGGGTATATTTACTCATTCATTCAACTGTAGTGCGGGGGGTTTGGCAAGTCCGCGGTGTCCCGCCTTCGCCCTCAAACCTGAACCGTCGGTTGGGTTTTTCAACCAGGACGACCCAAGCCTCACTAGTAAGTCGTGACCCTCCGCTTGTCTTATATTGAAGGCACCTACAAGGAACTCCAGAAAGTTGGAATATGGTTTCAGGGTAGGATATCTTATAATTTACCATAAAGAGCTTAAGATAATCATATTCCAACTTTCTGGCTTCTACTTTAATGTAATTGCCCTACCGGTAGCAAATTCTTACGAATCATCAAGGCCGCCGTTTCGGTGCGGGTATTCATCAGTCTGAGAACCCAGAGCCCGAGGGTTTGGGGTTGATAGCTCTGAGCTTACGAGTCTTGGGTTTAGGAGTTTAGGAGTGTAGGGTCTAGCGTTCAGAGTTTAGGAATGTAGTCGGGTTTTAGTGCTGAGGGTCTACCCAAAGCCTTAAACCCTGAACCGTCATCAGTCTCAGGCCAGGGTTGTGGGGTATGTTACGGTATCAGCAAATGGGGCGATAATGGAATAGTAAAAACCAATGCCTCAAAAAGCCCCACAGCCTAAGCCCTGAATGTTGAAATCGCCAAAGACGAAAACCTAAGCCTTTCGAACCTTGGAAGCGAAGATCCTACCCCCACACCCAAACTCCAGATCCGACAGTGAGCCCTGAATCCAACAGTTTATCAGGCTCTCAGGACCTACACCATACAGGACCTCCACTACAACCTAAACCCATGAACCCAACACCTTTGATTCAGTAACTTGCGCCAGAGCCTTTACGCCCTGAACCCTATACAGCCGAACACCAAGCACCAATAATGTAGGGCCTCAAATAATTACCTATACTAATTTTGGAGGCTCCATATTGTGACTATAGTATAATGGCCCCAAAACCCCATTCGAATCATTGTACCTTCGCCTCGGCCCAAGGGCACCCGCTGAGCAGCTTCAGCGGAACTTTTCCCCGGACCGGTGATGGAGCATTCTGCTGGCACTCTTTGACTTTCGGGTTTCCGTTTAGGTTTCTATAAAGGTGTGCATCAGTTTTAAGGTAAAAGGCTTAGGCCTACAGGGGTTTGTATCAACGATTTCATCGAATTGGTTGCAAAAGAACTACAACGAGGCTATGACAGATAGCGTTAACCTCTTCCATGCGGCATGTAGGTGGTACTCCATGCCTTGTTAGGGTGGTAGGAATGCAGATGGTGTCGGAGCCGGTTCACATGATTAAAGCTCACTGAGCCCAGTCCTGTTTCCTTACTTGAAAGACCAGGAGGACTTAGCGAGCTGATCAACGTAGAGCTATAACGATTAACCTATACAGTTCTACTATGTTCTACCTGTGGCATACTTTCTGCGTCCCCTGATCCTCTAGGTAGCCCCGCCCTAGATCCGAATCCGGCGTAAGGCTCAAGGCTGGCCCAAACTGGTTCAGCTTTCCGTTCAGCTTTCCTTCGGGCCTTAGGAATTAGTTTCGTTTTTCCAGAAAAGTGACCCGACCGGCTATTACACGAAAATGTATTCGTGTTGTGTTGTAAGTCTACGAGGCGGCTGGATTGTAGCTGAAGTCATGAATAAGGGGGCCTACTGGGGGGTTTCCTTTTTATACTCAGTCATAGTATAGTATGCTCCAGAACCCTATTCTAATTATAAGGGCCCCTATACTAAACCCTTAAAGGAACCCTTATGATACCATTTAAAGGAACCCTATTCTAATTGCTAACGGCCCTATATGATCCCGACACCGGCTGTAACCAACCAAGGACACGGTCCGAATTTGAAGGTTGCCTCTCTGTGCCATGGCGACAACCTGGTCACAGTATCATAGGGCTTGGCTTCGGTTAGGGTTCAGGGCTTAGGTTTGCAGCTTATAGGGCATGAGGTTTTGGGGGATGTTTAGGGCTCAAAGTCAGGATTAGAGACTTCAGGCTCAAAGGGGGTCAAGATCAGAGACTTCGGGAATCTTCAGGACATGGGTTGCTGCAGTAGCTGAAGGTAAGCGCATTTGAGCTTCCCGGCAACGGCTCGGGTCTTTGCGCGCACAGCCTGTTTCCAAGCCTTGCTTTCATGTCACGGTACGGTCAGAACATTACAGCTCCGATAAATCCCCAGAGCCCGACACGAAACACCATGTCCAGCAGATATTGAAGCCTTACAGTAGAAGCCAGAAAGTTGGAACATCATTATCCTCATTCCCTAAGGCAAAGTAGAGGGAATCCTAGCACTAATCAAATCGAAACCCTCGAAGCACCGCAGGTTCGAGATGGTCAGCTCAGTATCTGCATGCAATCCAGACAGATGGACGACAACAAGATCCACAAGTGGTGTGTCTAGTCCGGTTTAGGGTTTAGGGTTTAAGCTTGGGATGCAGAGAGTTTCGGTTTGAGATCCACAAGTGGTGTGTCTAGTCCGGTTTAAGATCAGCCTTGTCCTTTTTCATGGTTCCCCCTTCCTACTAAGGGATACAGGTATGGGGCTCTGTCTATTATTTCTAAAAGGACAAGGGTGGTTAAGGGTTTATCAAAGGGCAAAAGGTGGGACCCTTAATGGGGACCCCTACCCTAGAATGGGCTATATAATGGGTATATAATAGCTATATTAAGGGTATATACCTAGGGGTCCTTATTAAGGGTCCCTCCTTTTACCCTTGGAGGTTTAAGATTGGGATGCAGAGAGTTTCGGTTTGAGGGGTCCAGACAAGCTCGCGCGCGAAGAGCCAGAGGTTCGGATGCCCAGAAGCCCCGTCAAGCTCTCTCGGCTAAGAGCTGAGGAGTTAAGGGTTTAGGGTAACTGTGAACCCTAAACCAGCAACGTATGCCCTAAACCCGCTTCAGCACATGCTCTGCTGGGCCGTTGTTGGTGTGCCCTGCACTGTGGCACCCAACTGTAGATAAAGCCTCCAAATGTGTGCGTTTTGCCTGCATGGCTCTCAGTACTCCTAAATACTGACGCCTTGTACTGCATACTGAAAATACTGTAACCTAATCGTAAACAACCATCGTTTTTGGTGGAGGCTCCTAAGGTTTTAAATATTAAGCCTACAACTTGAAACTCCACAGCAGCACAGCTTCTTCAACTGTTACTTCGGAGTTACCCTGCAATGCAGGCCTCGTTCTTGCTAGGTAGGAGGGAAAAAGAAGCGGAGTTTCTTCGAGACGTTCAGGCCGTCCCTGCACGTGGCAGCCTAGAACGCCTGGTCTAGGCCTTGGGTTTAGTATAGGGGCCTACAAGAATGTGAAAGGCTTTGTTAAGGGTTTATGATGTTGGGGTATGTTATTGTATAGGTTTAATAAGAGAAACCATATTATGCAGGCCTCTATGACTCTATATTAAGGTTCCGGGTGTTCCGGCTGTAGCCTTCAGGGAGAAGCCCTAACCCAAAAGGTTCTTGGGTACAGTTGTTGTTATCAGTATATCCTACAACAGAAACTGTCTACTCTATCTATCTACCTGTCTATCTATTTATCTTTCTTTCTATCTATCTACACATATATACATATATTTGTAGGAACTTCGATTCCAACCCTTTGGCACATATATATATATATATATATATATACAGAGAGAGAGACAGAGAGAGAGAGAGAGAGAGAGAGAGACAGAGAGAGAGAGAGAGAGGTACTTAGGACCATTTGGCAAGATCACCGCGGTTGTCTCTGAGGCTCCTTCCCTGAACAGCGTCGGCCGCAGTTTTAGTGGTTGAGATAGGGGTGCCAATAGCTGGCAACAGTATGCCTCAAGGGTCCCTTTGACATTTTTACGATGTTTCATGATCATATGCCCTGAAACCCTGGCCTAGTAAGTAAGGGCCTTCTACTACTTTGACCTTGCTTAGGCAAGCATGGCACGTCTAAGCTCCTTATAAAGGAAAGGCGGCTTAACTGAGATAATACCAATACCGCCAGCGCTCCTCCATACACAGACCCCCAAACCCCTTACCTGCACATCGTTCCCCAGTTCCTTGAAAATGTCAGGAAGATTCCTTAAATCCCTATAAGAGAATCCTTGAAAGATCCTTGACCCTTGGACCCTAAACCCCATAAGAGAACCTAAGCGCTTGTGGGGTCCCGGGCACCACCCCAGGTGCATGGATGGAGGAAAGTCTGCCAGATTTCATCGAAACGAACCGACTGCCTCGGACGAATGGCTTCCTCCTATGCCGCTGGGACAAGACCCTAAAGGGAACTCCAGAAAGTTGGAATACGGATTAATGGTAGGCTCCCCTATAATTTACCTTAAAGGGGTTACGATAATGATATTCCAACTTTCTGGCTTCTACTGTAAACTTAGGGACCCAAAAAACAAATAGGCATAAGCATTTTCATAGGGATATCCCTACCTTAATGGGCTTCATTACAAGGGGGTTTATATGGGATATCCCCATGCTTATGTTTGCTTATGTGTTTTTTTCGGGCCTACAAACCCTGAACCCTAAACCCCAAGTCAGCCCTGCTCCGAATGAATGTCGCAAGTTACTAGATATCCTTGGTGTAGCAAGCCGGTTCGGTGTTGAGGGGTTGGCAGAGAGCAGGTGGAGTTTTTGCATGACCTATCCGGGTGTTCCCGCCCTACGGGCATCCCCAGAGACCTAGTGTTGTGGGAGAAAAGGAGCGACAAAGCAAAAGAACCTAATCCCCAAAGCCGCTGGGACAAATTACCCACCGGTGATGTCAGCACCGATATCCTGTTTGAATGATGCGGGGGCTTGGAAATTCAGTCGAGTTTGTTCTGTAACTACTGGTTTATGGGGTTATCCTACTTATCCATCGACTTGCAATTTACTTTCTGAGTCCCCTCATCCTCTGAGTACTCTCCCACTAGCTCAACATGGAGCCCCGATGCTCTGTTTTGAGGCTACCTTAGCCCCAAGTATCCCACTTTCCGAGGGTTTATACAAGGAAGTCATATCAAGGAACCCCAAAATATAGGTTTCTTAGGGTCCAGGTATTCCAGCCCCAAGCCACTTCTCAATCCTCGGTTCCAGCGTTTCCTTAAGAGCGCAGTTGCTAGTTACTGTGTTGTGGGTACGTTTCTGCGGTAGCTAACTACGGGTTGTATGGTACACAAAAGTAGAAGCCAACCAAACAAATAAACAAAGGTCTGTATCTGCACATACACACACATATACATACATACATGTATGTATATATATATATATATATATATATATATATTCATATATGCATACACACACATATAGGTAAACATAGACTTATATGTGCATGTGCATGTGTTGTCAATGTAAGTGGAATACACACACATACATATATATATATACATACATACATACATATGTATATATATATATATATAGATATACGTACAAATATGTATTTAAATACACATGTATAAGTTTTTGGTGGACACTAGATCACTGTACAATAAATTGGCTTCTCGGCTTGTGTGCTTCTGAAACTCTTAGGTTTGGTGCTGTCGTACTGTCAGATTTGCACGGCCGCAAGGCTGTCACTATAGGGGCATAAATCATTGCCAATACAATTTTTGGGGTCTCCTTATTATGGTTATAGTATAATGGGCGAAAGCCCTATTCTAATTATTAAGGCCCCTAATTACATTATTCATTATTGTAAATTCCGGGTTTGGGGTTTCGGGAAGGGAATAGGGTTTAGGGCTGAAGGGTTGTTCTGTAGACATCTTGTTAAGCACACTTCTGCAGCCGAGCACTGCCTCTTCAACAGAGCAAACCACCTCGAAGCCCGCACTATAAGGGTCCACGTACTTCTATGGCATATACTTAGGTTTCGAAGGGTGCCCCATAAAGTATCCGTAAGGCATACGTGGATTCAGCTTCCAAACATATGCAGTCGGAAAGCAGCCGGAGTAGAGAAACTCTGAAGCTTTGAACCTTAAATATGTTGGCCTCAAATCTTATCTTTGATAATTCCTGTCCTGAGCCCTAAACCCCACACGGTATCATGGAGTGCGTTTGGAGTTTTATAAGGGTTCGGAAAGGGGATGTTGGGTATGCGGTCAAACGAACCTTGTTGGTTGTGCTCTCACAATCTCCAAGGCCGGGTAAGGCTGTTGTTTTTCGGTTGGGATGTCCTCTGAGATTTGGGTCTGCTGATGTTGGCTTGCTTGTTTTCTTTGCTGGTGTTGCTTTGCTTTTTGGGTTTATGAGGTTGTGTACATGTCGGTGTGCATTTGTTTTTTGTTTTTTCTGGTGTTTTGGGCTCTGGTTGTGGGTGTCACTCCTTTTGTTGGTTGTGTTTTTAATTGTTTTGAGTTCCTCCATGATTTTGCGTCTTTGGTCGTTTGGTTGTCTGGGATGTTGATGTTCGTTGTTGACTTAGGCGGCTTGGATTTCTTCATTTCCTGGCTCGGGAATTCCTTTGGTGATTGTGTCCGTTGGTCTTGGTTTCTTTAGGTCGTTGTTTATGTCGTTTCTTGAAAAGAGCTTTCTTGATTAATTTCATTCGATCTCACCCCAAGCCCTAAACCCTGCAGCCCCAAAGCCAGCCAGACGCCCTAAGCTCCACACCCCGGAGCCCAAACCCCAAATCCTGCAACCCTAAACCCCAAATTCTGCAACTCTCCAAGCCATAGGTAGAGAAGTGAACTTTGCCAACAACAGCTTGGGCGATCGTGGCGGTCTTGCACTCCTGCGGGTTCTGTACAACAATCAGCTGGTGGCCGTGGCATTACATATGTATAAGGGTTTAAGATCCCTAGGGTTCGAATTGAGGGTTCCGGGTTTCGGGTTTGGGAAGAGGTGTACAAGGCCTCCATCGTAGTGTTTTGTTGATGATGTTTTAGTCGCCGGATCCAAGCCATGACACAGGCAAACCGAAACTTTGATCAGTGTGCAGAAACCCTAAGCCCTCAATGCCCACCGCTCGACTCAAATCCAGAGCTTGGGTACGTGTCTGGAGTTGTGCACTTGTTTCAGTCGTTGCCAGGTTCCTGGAAGTCTGTAGTCTGCTCCGTGTTTTGAAGGTCTTGGAGGCATGGCTGGGGGTTGCTTTCACATACGCACGATTTCATCACCAGGCATTCGGAGACATTACTCTACTCTAGTTTGAAGGCTGAGCTACAGATGATAGTAGCATCCAAGCTTTCCTGACAGTGGCACTCTCGACTCTTGCAGTGAGCTAGGTTCTCCAACAAGAAGTAGCACAATTCACGATCCGGGTTGTGAGTGTAGCAGGCCCAGAATTCATTACTTCACGTCACTTTCGCTGACTCAATCTAGGCACCGACATGCATGTGGGTTTTGAAGCAGGGAACCTGAACCTTGCACTTGCCCCTAAACCCTAAACCCTCAAACCTTGGTCAAGTTGGAGCTCCATACGTGCGATGCACAGGTCAAGCCCCTCAGTGTAAGAGTCTTACTTCGGGTTCCCCTGAGTCTCATTCCGAAGGCCTCTGGTACCAAGCCCTACATCGTTGTTGTACCCCTTTCGCTAAGGCAGTTCGGATCATTAAACTCTTCAAGAACCAGCTTGGCCGAGCCTTCGCGAGCTCCATGATGGCGTCTGGCCTGAACATATCGCTGCCCTAAGACCCAACACCTAAGCAAACGATAAGCCCCTCGCCCAGGCTTGTCCGAGTGTGAGTGCTGCAATCCCAAACCCTCAACCCTAAACCTTTTAAGCCTTCTAACATGTTTTATAAGGCTTTCCGGAGTTTTGTGGATTAGGCTTGTGGCTTCAGCTAGTTGCTCATACAACTGCTCCCCTGATCACCATGCGAGCTTGCATGCTGTTCTCACTCGCAGCTTTTGCGGTGCACTGGAACCATACGCCGCCCAGAGCCCAAGAGCCCCAGGACTGGCTCAGGAACACGCCTGTGCCTGCCCAGGAGCAGCTTTGGCATCAAATTCGAGAGGGTTTCTGAGGAGGTTACAGTGCATGTCTTCTGGCAGTCGCCAAGTTCGAGTTCCGGCACCCACTTCCGACCTTAAATTCCTAACTATGTTTGTGTAATTACCTCGCCGCGGTATTGTCAGGCTTCACGAAAGCGTGCGTCAAGCGTATAGCTCATCATGAGATCATCTACTATTCAGCCCCTTGAAGGTCTTGATTCTAGTATGATATGGGCCTGCAGTTGCAGGCCGATTTCTCAACAACCCAGGCACGAAAGGAACAAACAATAAAATGCATGCCCGCAAATCCTACAGCCCCTAAGCCGCTCAATTGGCCTAAGCGCGTTTGCGCGTTTTACAGAGAAGAAACCCAAAACCAACCTCCTATGTTTAGGATCTTACGTTAAGGCTTAGAAAAAGAGTTCGGGATTTTTTACAGCTTATGGCTTTACATAGGTCTTGGGGGTTTGGCTTTACATAGGTCTTGGGGGGTTTGGGTTTAGGGCTTTAGGGTTCTGGGTTGTAGCACCGACCCCCACAGAAGTTGAACGGTACATCCCAAGTGGTCCTACGGTTGATGATCTAAATCCTGCATGACCCATAATAAGGAATATACCACAATTCCCATAGTTTAGGATCATTAAGGTAATGCAGGATTTGTATCATCAACCGTACGGCCTTCTTTTTGCCAGAACCCTAAACCCTAAACCCTAAAGGCAAACTTCACTACCCTATCCGCCCTATCCCTCCCTCCTCGACCCTGCTGCCGATTTTTGGTTAACCAAAAAAAGGGAACTAAAATGGAGACTATGCTTGGAGGGCCGGGGGACTTAGTAGACTTATAAGTACCCTAAAAGGGACCCGAATTGGGGTTATGGTACTTATAAGTCCCTAACATAGCCAGTTGCTAAATCCCTTCTGACATTCCTAAGCCTAACAAACCCTACCTAGTGCCCTGAATCCGAGGCTCCACTTGTCTCACAATTTCATCCCGCGGGAAGGGGCCGTGGCACCGCGACTGCAGACGGATCTTCATTTTCGGTGTTCGGTCGGAGGGTTTCTTTGAGATTTCCTCCGGGCTCCCTATAAGCGCTACCGCCCTCCGCCAGAAAGCCCATTACCCTTTTGGGAACCTTTGGGTAAAACTTAAACCCCACATGCAGCCCACATGTGTGGTTGTCAAAATTGGGGTCCCTTTTTGGGTCCTTAATGTAATACGGCACCTATAATTTAGGGTACCCAAAACAGGGACCCTGATGTTGACAGCCCCCCCTAAACCCTAAACCCTAAACGGAGGACATCCTCAAAGCTGTGGCGCACAATGAAGCCTTCGCCTCGGCAACCGAGGGGCCTGCTACGGTTGATGATATAAAATCCTAGGACTCCTTTAAAGGGATCTATAAGGGTACCTTTAAGGCTTTCCTTTAAGGGATCTATAGGGTTTTAGGGTTTAGGGTGATATAAATCCTGCATTACCTTCAGGACCCTAAACTATGCGAAATATGGTACATTCCTTATAATCCTATGGGTAATGCAGAATATATATCATCAGCCGTGTGTCTTGAGACTTGGGTGGGGAGCTCGCTAGGGGCCCAGGGTTTAGGGTTCAGGGCTTAAGGGTTTAGAGTTTAGGGTTTCGGGGTTCAGGTTTACTTCAGGGTTTCCGGCAAGTCACTGGACCAACAGAGAAAGAAGGTAACCAATAACAGCACAATAATCAAACTAATATTGGTAAGACTGATAGTGATACGAATCATCATCTCCATCATCATCATCATCCTCATCATCATCATCCTCATCATCATCATCCTCATCATCATCATCATCATCATCATAGCTTTTTATTATCATCATTACCATAACTGAAAACCCCCAACCCTACGGCCCTAAGACGATCCAGCACGTTTGCTAACCTCTGGGCCTCAGATTCCCCATTTTCGTGTGGGTCCTTTATAGTTACCTATACTAAGTTGTGGGTTCCTTATCTAGGTAGGGCTTTGGGACATTTTATATTTGCCCTTATTGGGCTTAAGAGGATCTTATTTACTAATATTTTGCAAAGGCTTTGAAAGCCCCACCTAGTTATTCCAAATATAGTAGAATGGTCCCCAAAACTCTATTGAAATTATTAAGACCCCTATATCATCTTCAACTTATGGGGGGGGGGGCAATGTATCGAGCGGTTGTCCCTCCTACAGGACTCCGGCGGTTGATGACATAAATCCTGCATTACCCATAATAAGGAATATGCCATAAATCACATAGTCTACTTGGAGGGGCAGGGGACTTAGTAAGTAGGTTATAAGTAGAGTTATAAGTACCCTAAGTG
This sequence comes from Symbiodinium sp. CCMP2592, assembly GCA_905221615.1. Classification (NCBI taxonomy): domain Eukaryota; class Dinophyceae; order Suessiales; family Symbiodiniaceae; genus Symbiodinium; species Symbiodinium sp. CCMP2592. The sequence goes on from CAJNDT010004112.1 coordinate 1,492,468, forward strand.
GAATTACCCCAATCATAACCCTACTTATAAACGACTTACTAAGCCCCCTGCCCCTCCAAGTAAGGTCATAATAGTAATGCAGGAACTATTTCATCAACCGAAGTTTATGTTATGGTCCTCTGGGCTTCTTACTGTTCCATGGCCTGGACCTTCTACGCGTTCGTTGTTTTTGGGCTTGCGGGCCGTGGCGTTTAAGGGGATTAGGTTAAGGGATCAGGATATAGGGCTTATGGACTAGAGTGTTTGGGTTTAGCGATAAGGGTAAATGTCTTAAGGCTTGCATTTTAGGATTCCAGGTTCCTCCCTAAGTTTTACAGGTTTAGGAAAGCGTTCATCGTTTGGCCCTGCAGAGGAAGCTCCTTCAGAATTCAAGTATATAGGCCATAAGAGCCGCGAGGTGTACCCAGCTGTGCTGAAGGGTGGCTCACGGCAACCTCTTTGGCTCCGCCTCGAGCAGAACATGGTCGACTCGCGGCGGCAATTTCCAGTGATGCGGTTGATGATATAAATCCTCTATTACCCATAATAAGGAATATACCATAATTCCCATAGTCTAAAGTCATTCAGGTAATGCAGGATTTATATCATCAACCGTGCTTCCGGGCTCTGAGGGCTTCCGGGATTCAAGACCAAAGGTGTAGTAAATATTCGTACAACCACACACACATACACTCACACACACACACACATTCGTGCACATACATACATACATACATACATACATATCTAAGTATGTGTGTGTGTATAAACTACATGTGTGTGTTTTCAGGGTGAGAGAGACTACAGGGTGTAGGGAAAGCCTCGGGTCGCTCATTAACAACCCTAAACCCTAAACCCTAAACCCTAAACCCTAAACCCTAAACCCTAAACCCTAAACCGAGACGAAGCAAAGAAACCTGGAAGTCCTTGGGCCCCAAGAAATGTAGGGCCCCTCGAGACTCCCTGGTTTCTGGTTTTGGGGTGTTGGGCTTAGGGGTTTAAGGTGTCTAGGGGTTTAGGGTTTAGGGTTTAGGGTCTAGGGGGTTTGGGTTTAGGGGTTTCGGGTTTAGAGGTTTTGGGTTTGGGGTTTGGTTGGGGTTTTGGGTTTCTCCCTGTGCGCACAGACCACCAAACCACTGCTCTCGTGGACGAATATCTCTGAGCCCTTGACCTGATACAGCCTGAACTCAATTCTTTGAGTGAATTGGAGTGTCAGGGCTAAACCTTACTTATGGTTAGGACACTCTATATATACACAAGCAGATATCCTAAGAAGGGGTAGACAAGGTATGAGCCTACAGGTAAGCCCTAAACTCTGAACCCTCGGACCTCGAACCCAAGCCTTAGCATGGTGCCGGATCAAAGGCCGTGTAGTGAGAGCTGGGACTTGCACCTTCCAGAATCATGGTCCTCGTCCGAGACTTCATACTTCCCTCGCTTCCTCCCTCCCTCCCTCCCTCCCTCCCTCCCCGCCAAACCTGAAGTCTACCAGAAATTTGTGGTATTATGTTCAAGGTTTCGTCTTTGGAGTGTCACAAGTCAGGAGAAGCCAGACGAGCTTCTCAAAGTCGCAGAAGAGCAGCTCCATGGCTATGCATTCAGAAGCCCACATCAGTTGCAAGCCTAAGTCAGGAGCTGTGACCCTAAACCCTAAACCCTAAACCCTAAAGCCCAAACCGGTCTTCGACCAATTTCGCAACCTAACCTCGGAGGCTTCAATCACGTATTGTGCATTGGCCAAGAAGCCATGAGAAGTGATGAGGCGGTGAGGCGAAGTACTTGCAAGAATCATCGCAGACGCTCAGCGACACCAGCCCTCGTCCCCACAACGATTCAGCTCACGGCTTCAACCCTAAACCCTAAACCCTAAGCGAAGCCCAGATCCAACACCCCCAAACCCTGAGCGCCGAAACCCTGCCCTGAAGACCAGACCCAACACAAGCAACCCCCCCATGTGATCTGAGTCTGGCGAAAATCGCGAAGCACAGACTCGGAGGCCGTTTGTGTGTCCACTGAAGTGATGGCTTTCGTGTTCAGGGCTTTGGGGCTTTAGAGTTTGGGGCCTAGGGCTTTGGGGTTTAGGCTTGGTTGGGGTATAGGGAGCCGTTTACTCAACAACTCGAACAATCAAAAACTTGAAACTCTAGACTTTCAATCATCATGCTGCCACGAGTGCAGCGGCTCTGAGATCCAGGCGGGCATATACAAGTCGGTGCAAAAGAGTGGTTGGGGTTTAGAGGTTTCCTTAACCCTGAATAACCTACCTTTCTATCGTTCCTTATTATGAATCCCTTATCTAAATCCCTAAAAAGGTAGGTTATCCCGGGTTAAGGTTAGGGTTATATCGAGGACCCTGCTGCGATTTATGTTTTTGTTGCTTCGCCGTGGGATTTCGGACTGAACCCTGCAACGGCAAGATCAGAGCGTTTATAGATCAGAAGGGGCCCCCACCTTGTAATAGTCACTATAAGGATTAGATTAGGGCCCCATTATATTCCTATTATACCACTATTACAGGGTGGGGGCCCCTTCTAATTTAGAGGACAATGCGACGCAACCCGTCCGCTCTCAGGTGACATGCTGAGCATCTGCAGTGTACCGAAGGCCATGAAAGAAGGTGAGTGCTGGGCTTAGCCTGCGGGGTTTAAGCGGCTGCGAGTGTGGGGTTTGGGGCTTAGGGGTACAGGGCTCACGGGCACAGGGGCGTTCAAGACTTTCGTGTTTAGTGGTTACAGAACATTGACGTTCAGTTTTCTATGTCCCAGACCAAGGACACAGCTAGATAGGATTCCATATTCCCATGGGGTCTAAGTATCATTATGGTATATACTTACAGGGTATCTTGAGGGGTCTAAGTATATACCAAAATCACACTTGGACCCTTTGGGATTGTAGGGTTCCCTACTGGTAGTATCTGCGACATGCAACCGAGGCTGTTGGGTTTAGGTGC
>CAJNDT010004112.1:1500396-1689616 GCA_905221615.1 Symbiodinium sp. CCMP2592
GCAACTAAGTAGTTCTTAAACCTGATTTCTGCAGCCTCATTCCTTTGCCGGAGCCTCAGTTCGCGTTCTTAAAATGGCACATTCGAACCCCGAGCCCCACAGGTGTTCGGTGTCTTTTTTTTGCGGTACACTGGTATCCTCAGCCCTAAAACCTTACATCCCAGAGCCTTGAACTCTGAACCCTGAACCTTAAACCCGAAACCCCTAAACCTCTAAACCCAAAACCCTAAACCTTAAACTCTAAACCTTCCCTGTTGCTTCTCATGATGACTACTTCCTTTAGTGTCGTTTCACTTACCAGACTCCGAACCATATGCCGCGCCTGGATTGTCCGAGTGTGAGTGCAGAAACCTTTGCTGAGTAGGAGGGAAAAAACCTAATCCCTAAACCTCAAACCCTAAACCGCTAAACCTTAAACCCTAAACCGCTAAACCCTAAACCCGAAACCCCACAGACCCTAAACCTCAAACCCTATACCCTAAACCTTAAGCCTTAAACTCTATAGACCCTAAACCCTAAACCTCAAACCCTAAACCTTAAACTCTATAGACGCTAAACCCTAAACTCTATAGGCCCCAAACCCTAAACCTTTAACTCTATAGACCCTAATTGAACCTTAAACTCTATAGACCCTAAACCTCAAACCCTAGACCCTAAACCCTAAAGCTCTGCAGAAAACGTCCGCTATCATAGGTCAAAAAAGCCCTAAACCTTAAACCTCAAACCCTAAACCCTAAACCTCAAACCCTAAACCAAACTCTATAGACCCTAAACCCTAAAGCTCTGCAGAAAACGTCCGCTATCATAGATCAAAACAAACCCTAAACCTTAAACCATAAACCCCTAAACCCCTACACCTCGAACCTGAAACCCTATAAACCCTAAAGCTCTAGGGACCCTAAACCCTAAACCCTAAACTCTATAGACCCGAAGCTCTAAAGCTCCCGTAGCCCTGAGCATCCCCGCCAGGCCCAGCAGTGGAAAGCCGGGCCTTCAGAGCCCAGTCGGCGCCGACCTCGGGTTGTCTCCTAGGGTTTAGGGCCCTTTAGGGATTACAGTTCAGGGTTTAGGGCTTATAGGGTTTAGGGTTTGGGGCTTATAGGGTTCATAGTTCTTTTAAGTTTGGGGGCTTATAGGGTTTGCGGTAGAAGCCCCAAAGTTGGAAACCCGGGTTCCTAGGGTTCCTATAAAGGGGTCTATCAGGGTAATATACTATAAGGGTATGAGAATATAGGGGTCTTGCAGTAGAAGCCCAAAAGTTGGAAACCCAATAGCATCAATCCTTAAGGGTAATTTATAGGGAATCCCAGCATTATTTAGCCTTAATCCGGTTTCCAACCTGATGGGGTCTACTATAGGGCCTTTTAGGGATTACAGTTCGGGGTTTAGGGCTTACAGGGTTCATAGTTCCTAAGTTTGGGGGATTATAGGGTCTTTCTAGGACTCAGAGTAGGCCCTTATTCCATTCTTTAGGGTTTAGTTTCCCTTATAACCCCCTTTAACCCAAAAAGGGCACCCTTTTTATCCCTAGGTTACTCTTAGGTCTAGGTTTATTGTTTATAGGGTTTAGGGCCTTTGAGGGCTTACCGCTTAGGGTTTGTAGGGTTGAGGGCTTATAGAGTTCATGGTCCCTAGGTTTTTGGGGATTATAGGGTTTATAGATTATAGTTTCTAGTGGTTAGGGTCTGGGTTTTAGGGTTTATAGTTTATAGGGTTCAGGGTCTGCGTTTTGGGGTTCATAGGGTTTAGGGTTTACGATTCAGAGTTTAGGGCTCTATAAGCCTTTGGGCGCCAAGAATTTACGGCCACAGAGCCCTGAACCCTGGACCCTATCTGAGAGTTTAGAGCTTTAAAGCCCTACACCCTACACCCCAAACCTCGTCCGTTTATAGGGCTTCTCCCCAAGGCCCTAGTAGAGTATGTCAGTGTCAGGGCAAAATACTTAGACCCCCAACGCCAAACCTTGAAACTTTGTGCGATCTTACAGTTTAGTAAGCATCGGAAAGTTTTACCTTGTATTTCTGTGGCTTATTAGGGAAGCAAGTTACCTTGAGGACCGTAAACTATAGGAATATACTGGTATTCCCTATAGATCCCTTCAGAGAACCGCTTAAAGATACCCTTACAGATCGCGGGGTAGTAAGAATTGGACTTCCCCTAAACCCTAAAACCTAAACCCTGGTCGCCTGAGCCTGGAGAAGCTGTAATTAGCTGTCAACGTCACAGCTTTGTCAACTGTTGCTTCGGAGTTACCCTGCAATGCGGGCTACCCTGAATCCTAAACCCTAAAACCCTAAACCCTAGATCCTGATCCCTGAATCCTAAACCCTAAACCCTGATCCCTAAATCCGAAACCCTAAACCCTGATCCCAAACCCTAGATCCTGATCCCTGAATCCTAAACCCTAAACCCTGATCTCTATACACAAAACCCTAAACCCTGATCCCTAAATCCTAAACCCTAAACCCTAAAACCCTAAAACCCTAAACCCTGATCCCTAAATCCTAAACCCTAAAACCCTAAACCCTGATCCCGAAATCCTAAACCCTAAAACCCTAAACCCTGATCCCTAAATCCTAAACCCTAAACCCTAGAGGTACCTCTCCTGGGTTTGGGTGTTGCTGATTTTTGAGGGTCTCGAGGATAGGAGCTCCGGGGCTTGAGGAGGCATTTGGGTTTCAGGCTGTTAAGGGTTTAGGGTTTAGGGGTTTAGGCTCTTTAGGGTTTAGGGGTTAAGGGTATAGGACCTAGTTTAGGATGTAGGGTTTAGGGTTTAGGGTTTATGATTTAGGGTTTAGGGTTGAGGGAGGCTCTTTGGGACCCAGAAAGTTGGAAGATTGCCCTCATGCCCTTGAGGTAAAGTAGAGGGCATCCCGGAACTATGCATCCTAAATCTATGTTCGAACTATTCTGGGGTTCATTATAGGCGAGAGGGTCTGTTCGAGAAGTGGGATCATTGCTTTTGGGGGATTGGGAGCTAGGAGGTGTGGATCCGGGAGTTCGGAACTCCTGTTTCTTAGCCCAATAATTCAGGGCGTTCTTTTTACACGGGTTCTTTAGCTCCTGCAGGTTGGACAGGGACCTCCAGCAGATAGAAGCATGACATAGATCGGTAATGGCCGTAATCTGAACCCACGCACCTGATGGGTATGGTTGTTTGATGGGACGAGGCTTATGTAGCGCCAATCAGCCAATCCACTCCTACTTACTGCCAGCAGCAGGTGGCGCGTCTCCATAAGTGCGGAGGTGGCGAAGGCAGAATTGGGGGCTGGGACCCGGTGCCGCTTGTTCAAGCTTTTTCGGCTGGTGCTTTCGGGGTTCAAAGGTTGAGGGCCCCTCACCCTCTCCCGCTGCTCCCCAGTCGTCTCCCCGCCCCTCCCCCCTTCGAGTTTCCGACTTTAGAGGTTTAGGTTTCAGAGTTGGAGGTTCGGGGTTTAGGGAGTTTCAAACAGCCTGGGGGGGAAGGGGGTTTTTAACACTTTCTACACTCAGAGGCCGGAATAATGCCCAATGCCATGTTTGAATGTTCTTTAATTGTACATAGACATGTGATGTACCTGTCTACGTAAAGGACCCTTTATTCAGCTAGATTGTCTGCATCTGCACCTGTTGCGAGAACTGCACTCTGAACCTTAGGCAGGACATAGTCAGCCTTAAACCCCAAACCCCTGAAGCCCAAACCAAGAACCCTAAACCCTAAACAAAAACCTAGACACTAAAAAACAACCCTGCGCAGGATCCTAAATATGAACCCCGAAACAAAGGAACTACTCTAGGGAGCCTTAGCGTAAGCCCTGAACCCTAACCTATAAGCCGCGAACTCATACGCCCAAACCCACACTCCACTCCACAAGCAACAAAAAGAAGAGCCCTGTTTCGCATGTCAAAAAACCCGCAACACTGAAACGCTGCACAGACAACTCGAGTAGATCTGGAGAGGTTGGAATCTTTCGTAGTCGTGTTCCCCGGTGTGTTCCCTCCACAATTACAGTGGATTCTACACCAAATCCCTATTAGTGAGGCTCCCCATATAAAGCACTACACAACTTAAGAATCCGTTGGATGCCTCTGCAGAGCCCTCTACAAGCAACCCCGACTTTGTCTTACCCCGGCTTGTCCTTCAATGGTCGCAAGGCACCGACCCCTTTCTTGCCGCAAAGGTCGCCTGGCCTGGCTCGAGGTTTAAGGTTCTTGGGTCAGGGTTCAGGATTTAGGTTTCCGGGTCTGGGGTTCTACTTTGAGTTTAGGGTTCCTGGGTTATAGGTTTCAGGATTTGGTTTCAGCGTTCAGGGTTCTGCGGTCTAGGGTTTAATTCGGGTGGAATGGGGTTGGGCGCGACGAGCCCTAAGCAAGAAGGTTCTAGCGGGGGATATAAGTGTCGTGTGCTGGGGTTTCTCTGAGCATAACCCTCCCTGCTTGTGTCACCCCCCCTCGTAGAAACTCAACAGTCTACAGTTGCCATGTGAGAGCACTCATGACTCATGATTTGTCGCTTTTACAAGTATCACTAGGCCACAATGAGCCGCCCTCAAGGGCACCTGCTCACATCTTGCATCAGCTGGATATCGACCAGCCTGGCAACAGATCACCATCATCATCATCATCATCATTGCAGGGATGGTGGTGCAGCTGCTGGTGTCGATGATGGTGATGCCTGGCGATGGTGCTGATGATCACATCAACATAATGATGATGATGATCATCATCATCATCACGCATCCTGCGCCCACTTTCAGAACGCTAGTCCAGACACTAATGAATTTCGGCTGATAACAAAAGAAGGAGGTTATAAACTCAATGCCAAGCACCGCTAAACTCGAAAACATTATCACCCCAGATCCGACACTGTCCGACGCAAAGAAATGATCGAAGGTCTTGTAGAATCCGTTCGGCCGAATCCGTTCTCCTAGCTGGGTGCATACCTGAGTAAAAATGAGCCATGGACAAAATGGAGGCCTTTCCCCATGACGCGCAAAGGCTTCCGTGAACTAAAGGCGACCCACGCCGAAGTGGATGCCCGGCATGAGCGGCATTACATGCGACGAGCCAGACCGCTGTGCTTAGGAGGTTGTTGCGGCAGGGCAACGTGAACTCAGTAGCATAAAGCAGCCGCAGCAGTACTTTGCTCTTCGGGCTCCACGGCCACAGCGCCAGAGCCAAGCCATCCTTCTGTTGGCTGAGGGCCCCTCGAGGCTTCACTGTGATACGGTTGATGATATGAATCCTGCATTACCCATAATATGGAATATATCATAATTCCCATAGTTCAGGGTCCTTAAGGTAATGTAGGACTTATATCATCAACCGTAGTGTTCGCCCGTGAATGATCTTTTGCAGGGGAAAATTCAACTCCGCCGTTCATGTTCGAGGGCTTTGCATTGGGAAGCCCTCGGAATTCTTAAGATAGGATTTAGCGGGTTGTGGTCCGGGGGAGCCAAAACCTGGTGCTACAGTAATTTGGGGTTTTGGAGGGCTGTAGTCTTAAGCATTCCGAGGCTTAATTACTTGGGAATAGTTCTATGTCGGGAGAGGTTTGTGTCAAATAGTCCCCAAATATAGTCTTAAGCATTCCGATGCTTTTTCGGGAATAGATCTATGTCAGAGAGATTAGTGTAGAATTGTGCGTAAATACAGTCTTAAGAATTCCGAGGGTTGTTGAGGGTTTTTGAGAACACGTTGATGAATGAGAAGTCTAGTTTAACATCAGGGTAAGCGGGTTTGTTTGTGCCTGAAACATAGCATGTAGTCGAGGTGCGCTGAATCTAGCGTCATGTTGCCTAAACGAGGCCGTTTGGAAGTTCTGCGAGTGCACTGCACGAACAGTTCCGAACGGTTTCCCGAACAGTTCCCGAACGATTCCTGCAAGGTGTGCTATATACAGTAGTACAGTATAGGCAGTATAGGTGTGCCCCAGACAAGGCCCACTAGTGCTGGGACTGCTTGTGGGCTGGATGCCGAACAGTTCCGAATCGGTTCCGAACAGTTCCGAACAGTTTTGAATGGTTTCCCGAACGGCTCCCGAACGATTGTTGAAGGATTCCTACAGGGTGTGTTATATAAGTCTGCCCAAGGAATCCTTCAAGAATCGTTCGGGAACTGTTCGGGCAACCATGCAAAACTGTTCGGAACTGTTCGGAACCGATTCGGAACTGTTCGGCATCCAGCCCACAAGCATTCCCAGCACTAGTGGTCCTTGTCTTGGGCACACCTATAGCCTATAAATATATATATATATATATATATATATATACATATATATATATATATATAGATATAGATAAAGATATAGATATAGCACACCCTGCACGAATCCTTCAAGAATCGTTCGGGAACTGTTCGGGAAGCCATTCAAACTGTTCGGAAACGATTCGGAACTGTTCGGCATCCAGCCCACAAGCATTCCCAGCACTGACGGTCATGGGACTGTCGGGGACTGCCCGCTTGCCACGGTTCGGCTGAAACCCTTTAGGCCTGCCAATCAATGAAGGGATGGAGTACAGCCGGCTGGGGGTCAGAGAGTGGTGGCGTGGGCGATAGCTCCGGGGTTGGGCACCAGCTTTCGTCAGAAAACAGTCCGGCATGCATGGGAGGCCGTTCGTTGCTCCTTGGTGCCTCTCTGCGCCCCTCCATCCCTCTCTCCCTCCCGCCCCCAAAGAAGGTAAGGTTTCAAACATCAGTTCAATGATATCAAGTCAAGTAGCAAGGCCCAACTGAGTCAACAAACCGATTCCAACACAGCTTTCGCGCCACTTTGGGGCAATTTCCCAAACAGGTTTCACGCCACTCTTTGTAGCCTTGGGAGTGGCCTTTCAGGAGTCGGCGGGCAGTTTCCAAAACAGGTTTCGCACCGCCTTTCGAAGGCTCCGGGAACAGATGCCCACAGGTTTTGCACCAGGAAATGCTGTAGTCTTAAGCATTCCCAGGGTTTACCAAGCTTTGCAAGACTGTCGCACATGCTGCCAAGAGTCTGCGTGGCTTTCTTCTGCAGGGCCCTGCTCGAGGCCAACTTGCAAGATGACCTCGATAATATTGCTCCCCTGCTCCGCGGCACCCGTTCGAAGCGCGGTGGCAAGAGACGGATGGAGGAGCGGGCCGGACCCCGGGGCGGTGAAGCCGCGAAGGGCGGAGCAAAAAAGGGTTGCAAAGGCAAATTGGTAACGAGACGGTCGCAGCCACAAGTGCTTTCCAGCAGTTGCTGGGGAAGGTCATCAAGCTCAGGCCCTGAATTTGTCATGGATGACAGCGGCGAGAGAGCGCCAGAGGACTTCGGAAGCGGCCTTGGGGCAGATTTAAGTGTTCCGCAACTCATCCAGCGTGACTGAGCGCCATTAGGCAGCCAACCTTGCATGGATGACAAAGAACATCGATGCCATTCTGCTTGAACATATTGAGAGCATCCTCGAAGCTGCCATGCGGATCCTCCCCCTGTCCAATCCTGCTTGACGTCTCGTTCATGCAGACAGCTGCACCTTGGGGGTTTGGGTGATCCCATTCCTGACCTGATAGCCTGTGTTCTTGTTTTCGTTCTGTCGAGTGCCTTGACTTTGGAAGGAGGCTGCACTTTTATCTTTTGCGCTTGTTCTGAATAGGTGAACAGTGAACAAGTAGTCGCGTCGACCTCCTGTTGCACATAAGCTGCAGTCCCTTCCGCTTGTTGCACCGTTGACCGGGTTTGTTCTCTCAGCTGTGCAAGATTCAGAAGAACTTTGGAGTAAAACGGCCTGACTGAGTGCTTCCGATTATAGTTTCATATGATATATTATATACATTTGGCTGAAATTTGTATGTATATTATTTTAGAATACGTGTGTGGGCTGATCTGTACGAGTATTGCGACATAAGAGCTCTCCAGAGATAAAAAAAGTGCCCACTGGGTACTTTGTTCTTTCGTTTTGGATGAATTTTTGTTTTCGAAAAATTAGCTAGCGTGTCCAACACCTTGGTTAAGTGGTGATTGATTTTTTTGTCATGCTGCAGCCTTCTTCCCTCGTTGAGGTGATAGGCGAGAAATTCCTCTTCCCACCCAGCCCACCCTCTGTTGGGAAAGGCCTGCTGCATTCTCCGGGTCAGGTGCTTGACCCACCCGTTTACTGAGCAGCCGAAGGTTCCGCTGGGCCATTGAAGCCAAGACTTTCGCCTGATTTCCCGCAAAGGGAGCCATTGGACTTTGTTGTGACAGATTAACCTCACTGAAGCTACAATAACGGCAGGACCACGGCTCGTAAATTCCCTAAGCCGAGCCTTGACGCCTGCACCGCGCCCTGAACTATGACTGCGGCCGACCCTAAGCCTTGCAGGCCCTGTACTTTAAACCTTACATGGACGCTAAAGAACCTATTTTTTGAAACGACAAAACAGCGAAGTAAGAATCAGGAACGCTAAAACTGTAGGTCCTTTGGGTTTCCGGATACCTATAGTCTCCATCGTAGCCCCTTTTTTGGTTATCCAAAAACTCTATTATAGGATCCTAACCATAGTATTGTTTGACCAAAAAAAGAAATGCAATGGAGACTATAGATTTGTCAAAATTATGGTCTCGTTTTGGGTCGCTAAAATAGTACGGCACCTATGATTTAGAGTACCCAAAAACGGACCATGATTTTGACATCTACCCAGATAGACCCCACATCTCTTGGTCGGCTCGGCCCACCAGTTCCCTCCGAGGGCATCGAGCAATTCCGAGCAGCCAAGACCGACAGAGGCGAGGAAACTTTCGAGTTTAGGAACGCGGGTTAAGGGTTTGTGGAGTAGAGATTACGGATTAGGTTTCGGGTTTTTGGATTAGGTACTAAGGATTACGGTTTAGGGTCTCAATCTGCAAATGTGCGTTTTGAGATTACGACGATACTCTAGTTTGTTTGTGCATTGGGGATTAGGCTTTAGGGAGTAGGGTTAGGGATTGTGGATTAGGGGTTAAGGTTTAGGATTGGGGTTCAAGGATTTTGGATCAGGGATTTGGGTTTAAGATTAGGTCTCAGGGATTCTGGATGACTAGGGTTTAGAGTTTGGTCGACAGAGGCGAACAACAACAAAAACAGCTCGAGGCTTGTATTTTCCTTTGTCATCGAGTATAGCTATAAAATAAATAATGGAGTTCATTTCTGTTTTTTTCATTCTGGCCTCAGAAAATTTCTGGTATTCACTTTTTATTTTGATTTATGCTTTGTTCTGGTGTTCGTAAGGTCGTCAAATGCTTTTGGGGTTTGTTGTTCACCTTTTTTTGTGCTTCGCACGTGGTCGTTTTTGTGTTTTTTTCAGCGGGAGGAGGCCCTCAACGCTTTAGAGTCCTTTAGAGTTTAGGGTTCGGGGTTCAGAGTGGGAGTTCAGGGCTCAGGTGTGAGGGGGTTTGGGGGGTCTACAGCTAAACGGCTCTATGAGGGATCTACAGCAGGGTTCTGAAATATGGGGCCTTATATAGAATGACTGGTTCTATGTTCCTTCATTCAACTCAGAATGCAGGTTATGACTGCAGATCAGTTCCACGTCTGCGTGGTTTTGGAGCCGTCGGAGTTGGGGGACGAGTCCTTCCAAGTGCATTGCAAGCGTTGCTTGATTGCCTAAGTTTTTTATGGTATATATTCCTCCGCAAATAATGAAACTCTCAATACCGAAATCTCCCCCTGAAGTGCCTGATCTGTCAACTCGGACAGGTGGGTGGCGAGAGAGAACAGGACAAGGCTCCGTGCTATTTCGTCTGATATGTCATCCGGTTTTTGCAGCGCAGTGTGTGGTGGTAGATACCGCGTGGAGCCCGCATCCCTTCGCCACGTACACGGATCCGAAGAGAAGAGAGAAACAAAGCGAGAGAGAGACAGCGAGAGAGACGGAAAGCCTGACAAAAAAACAGAGACACTGAACGAGAGAAAAAAGGGGTGGACTTTCTCAACGGCGGGCGGGCAAGCCTAAGGCCGAGGCAGGTAGACACGCAGGCACGCAGGCAGACGGACACACGCACAGACACAGACATAGGCAGGGAGAGAGAGACAGAGAGAGGGAGGGAATGATGGAGGGGCTTGGGAATTGCGTGCTGGATCGGACGTTGACGGTTTGGTGGTTTCTTCTAGATTTCCTGAAAATCTAGACACCATATCTAAATTTCTCGCTTGCGTTTTTGCGGTGCGGCTGTCGACGTCTCGACGTGGGGAGCTTCATAATTAGATACACAGCAACTTGAATCAGACCCCAAACAGTAGGATCCTAAACGTGAAGACCGGGCGCTCAGAACTTAACCCTTGATGAACCCGAATATTCAGACCACTCTGTTATTCTGACCTCTAACCAACAATCCTACAACCTTACACCTGGCCAAACACAACTCGGTTGTAACGCACGAGCCCTGTATGAATCCTTTAATCAGGCAACATTCCATGAAACATTGGAAGACCTGGATGCTTTATGAGTGTTTGATAGTGTTTGCACACTGCACCACGCCTTAAACTAATTGCGGCAAGGCTGAAATCCTAAAATGCCTTGGTCCATAATCCCAAACCTGCAATCCTAATGCCCAGAGCAAACCTTTGCAGTACCTTAGCGTGTGTAAGCCTCGCGCTGCTGAGCTGACACCTTGCCCAGAGGCTCATAGTAACATAGTAGTTCCTTTTGGGGATAAACTTACAGGATTCTATCTACTATGGAGCCTTACAGCAAAGAGTTAGGACGAAACAGTCGCAGATATTGTTAGGATTTACGTTCCCAGCTTGGTGTGTTTGGCCAGGTGTAAGGTTGTAGGATTGTTGGTTAGAGGTCAGAATAACAGAGTGGTCTGAATATTGCGCCATGCACCTCATTATCCCCGTGTCGCTGTATATGCTATGATATGCCCCACATCCCCTTTCACAAATGCGACTATATGCGAGGGTCTCCAATTTAGCATTCAGTGTTCCTTGAACCAGAGGCGCCAGTGCAAAATGCGACGGGCCCGGTCTGGAATGGCTTGCCTGCGACTGAACAGCTGCAGGCAGGTTTAGGGTTCTCGCCTCCGCCACCACAGCCGCCACCATGTCCATTAACCCTAAACCCTAAACCCTACATCTCACCAGTGTCTCGTTTCCGGCATAGTCGGCATCGAAACCATCCTCTGCATCAGCTTCAGGATGGACGTTAGGTTGACCCCCACCGCCGGATTGGTTCTGTTCATTTTCCACTGTATGCTGTCAGGTACTACAGCGCTGCTTCAGAACTGCTCCGGGTTTTCAGCCGTGCGCCCCCACCCACCCCCGGCCACCCCCACCACATCCTTTCATACATCCCAATACAAGACTTATACGCCCGGCATCCAAGACCTTGAACAACCAAACTCAGATTTTTCATGAAACCCACTATAACGCTTATAAGCCCTGAACACTAAACCTTCAACAAAACTCAGAACCCCATCACAAGGCTTATGTGCCCCACAAACTCTAGTTTAACAAACAACAAAACTCAGAGGTTTCAGATCCCATTATAAGGCTTTTAGGGTTTAGGGTTTAGGGTTTAGGGTAAGCTGTAAACAACTAAACGCACACATCAAGAAGTGTACCAAGTCAAGACAACCGGGTGGTTGTCAAAGTTAGGGTCCCTTTTTGGGTCCCTTGTATAGTACGGCACCTAAGATTTAGGGTACCCCAAAAAGGGGGCCATAATTTTGACAACCACCCAACTACCCAGAGACTCCAATATCCCTTAATTAAGGAATATTCCTTAACTCATATTAGGGATCCTTTATCATAATTTAAGGTATATTCCTTAATTAAGGGATATTGGAGTCTCTGGGTAAACACCACTCATATGGTACCCTAAGCCCCATAGAACCCTTTAAAAGGAACCTTTATAGATCTTTAAAGGTACCTCTACACCCGAAACCCTAACCCCTAAACCCTATAAACCCTAACCCCTAAACCCTAAACCCTAACCCCTAAACCCTAACTAAACCCCTATAAGCCTTAAACCCTAAACCCTATAAGCCCTAAACCCTAAACCCTAAACCCTATAACCCCTACACCCGAAACCCTGAAACTCCCAATCTGCAGGCGGCCTCGATAGCCCGAGCCTCCCAGTCGGTGTCTTTCCCTCAGCGAGAAGCCGAAAGCACACACGCCGGGGTTTGGGGGGTTTTGCGTTTTTATTTGATTTTTGTGGTGTTTGGGTTTGGCGGTTAGGTTTTTTATAGTTGTGTGTTTGGGGTTGAGGCTGTTGATTTAGGATTTAGGGCTGTGAGTTTCGGGTTTGTAACCTCCTAAGCAGCGCGTTTTTGGTGGACTCTTGGACTTACATGAACAAAGGAAGCCAGAATACCAAAAGCAACCAGCAGGTTGCATTTGAGAGGATTCAGTTAGGGTCCAGGGTTTGGGGATTGGGGTCAGGGTGTTAGGGTCTGGGGCTTTTAAGTGTCCAACATAGCAGCTTGAAGAATTCATAGGACCATTCGGCAGGGCTCCTGAGTAGAAGTATAGTATACCCAAAGGCTCCATAGTAGTTCCTTTTGGGATTCCCTTAAAAGAATTTTAAATATGAGCCCCAAAAAGGAACTACTATGGAGCCTTAGGGTAGTTGGGGATCCACGTAACAGTTGAAGCCTGAACTTCAGACTGCCTTATAGTCAACCCGATACAAGTTGGAACATCGATTTAGGATGCTTCATGCTGGGATTCCCTTTACGTTACAGGGCATCAGGCTGCTGATGTTCCAACTTTCGGGCTTCTACTGTAAGCCCTATAAAACCCAAGCCCTGGACCTTGGATTTGACCTGAAGGTGGTCTAGCACCCCAAAAAATTTGCCTAAACCTGAACCCTGAAAACGCTAAGCCTCTAAGCTATGTTTTTGGAATTCCTTATTTGGATTTCTGTCACAAGGTAAACCAATGGTAAACCCCCACCCTGAACTCTTAAACGGCGTGCTGCTCTAAACTCTAACCCTAACTTCCCAAATCCTGAGTTAGGCCCTAAACTCCGAGTTCCCTAATCCCTAGGCCCTAAGCCTTTGTCAACCGATGCACCCGGCTCCTAGTCAGGCACACAACCTAAATTCCCTAGACCCTGAACTGAAATTTTCCTAGATCTACAACCCTAAACTCAGGACCTTAAATAGCCTAAACCGAATCGAACTTTAAATTCCTAGAGAAGCCTTTACAGAATATACCCCCTTTTAACCCTGAGCCCTAAACCCTTAACTCAGATCAGGCCAGCGCCTTCCAGTCCGCCGGCAGCCAACCAGCAGGCGACCCCGTGGATACTTGCGCAGCTGGGCTGAAACTGTTGTTCATGTGTTATTTCGTCGTTTTTTGCATTTTCTGGTTTGTTTGATTATGTTTGTGATGTCGTGTGTCGGTGCGTTGTTGCGCGTATCCTGATTTGTTCGTAGGGTTTGGGGCCGTGAAGTATAGTGTTGGTGTTTAGACTTCAGCATCTAATTGTGAGTGCCGATTCTGGGGTCCAGCGCTTCTGGGGGGGTAGCTTTGGGGTTCTTGGATGAATGTTGGTTGATGAGGGCTGTGGCTATTGCAGGCTCGGGGGCTTTAGCCAGTAGGGTACACATAGAG
Organism: Symbiodinium sp. CCMP2592; assembly: GCA_905221615.1. NCBI lineage: Eukaryota > Dinophyceae > Suessiales > Symbiodiniaceae > Symbiodinium > Symbiodinium sp. CCMP2592. The sequence goes on from CAJNDT010004112.1 coordinate 1,513,914, forward strand.
GCATGCGTGAAGCGATACTCCAATTTGGTTTACCTTATGTACAGTTCTGCTTCTACAGTGTATACACTTGCTCCTAACTGTTTCAGTTTGTCTTGAAAGAGTTGTGTTTTACCCGGTGATGCTTCTGCGTCGTGTTTTGAGTTTCAGAGCTTCAGGAGCTGGTTTACTTAGGGTTGGGTTTTACGATGTTGTACGGGTTTACGTAAACCCCCACCCCCGGCAATTGGCCGAGTGGGTTCACTGTTTTCAAGGATCGCCCAGAAAAAAGGAAGTGTCATTTCGGCACAGCCAACTTGTACATCGAGTATATCCTACAATGATAGTGTCAGGCCCGAGATCGTCTCTGCGTGCGTAATATAGGGTCACAAAAAATGCAAAAATCAAAACCTATTCTAATTATGAATTAACACCCCCAGGTTATGCACGGCAGGGTACTCAAAGCTTCCCAGACCCTTGACTATTGAAGGTTTATATTCCTGCAATCCAAAGACGAGTCTCTCGATTCTGCATGGTTCTTTGGTGGGTTGCAGAATCGGCTTGTCGCTGGGAGTTGCGAGGCCAATACAGGCCCAAGAGCAAGGAACGCCACACAACCTATCGCCCGACACCACTAAATATCCAATGCTGGCACATATTTGCTGGATACTGCTTCACACACTGCAACAGTTGAATCATATTTATAGTTTCTCCCTCTCTCTCTCTCTATATATATACACATATTTATATATGTATGTATGGCCTTCAATATTGCCCCTCATATGGACTGTTGCAGGGTGGGCACGGTACATATCCGGACATGCAGCACCCTTCCAAAGGGTAGTGGTAACCCCTAGGACCCCAAAAGCTCAAGAACCCTAAAGTCCTAAGTCCCAAATCATCCGAAATATAAGCCTTGAAACCCTAAACCCTAAGCCAACCCACAACACGGCAGACTAAGGCGAGGGGAGCGGCTGATTCCCGGCACCTCCTTTGCAAAGCATTGGGTTCCAAGTAGATTGCCCAAAGGGTCCAAGTACCATTATAGTATGTACTTAGTAGGTATTTGGGCCACAAAAGTATATACAATACCATTACTTGGTACCATTACTTGGACCCTTTGGGTTGTAGGAACCTGATTTTTTGAATCCTTGCGGGCTGTAGGCACCTGATGAAGTGCCTTGGATCGTTGTTAGGTTCTTGTGTATGGGGTTGTAGGACCAGGGTTTCTTGATCAGGGTCCTGCATTGACCGACATGTCCGAGTGGTCCCAGTCGAAACCCGAGGAAAGGTTAAGGCAGGGTTTGGTGACGTCGTCACGACAGGAGCGTTGGGCTGGCGGAGGCTGGCGTGGCCTGCAGCCGAAGAACCCAGAGAGCCCAATACCCCTTAATTAAGGAATATTAAATATTACTTAAATCATAATATGTAGCCCTATATAATTTAAACCATATTCCTTAATTAAGGGGTATTGGGCTCTCTGGGAAGGAGGGCCGTGGCCGTAGCAAGAGTGCCAGCAGCAAAGGCCAGAAAGCTGCAGAGCACGCAGTGCCCAGTGCAGCGAGCTCTTCCGGAAAGAAGCTTCGCAAACATGCCAGAGGAGGGCAGGACGGAGGAGAGGCAATCAGGAACCCTCTGCTGTTGAAGCTCCAGACCCTTCAAATCAAGTTCGGCAAGCCCAAATGGTCCAAGTACCATTATAGTAGGTACTTAGTACCATGAAGAAAATACTATACGATTGCTTGGACCCTTTAGGAAGGGGTTGCACAACAGATGAGCCAGGCTGTGCTGAAAGAAGTCAAAGCACGGCCTTTTTTCATCTGGCTGGTTGTCAAAATTATGGTCCCTAATTGGGTACTCCAAATATTCGGTGCCGTATTATATGATGGACCCAAAAAGGGGACCCTAATTTTGACCACCACCCATCTGGGTCTTTTCAAATCTCAGACCGACCTCAACCTTAACCCTAAAGCCTAAACCCCAAAGCCATGGACAAAACCCAAAAGCTGCATCCCCAAACCCGAAGCCAAGCCCTACGCCCCACACCTCTCTCCGGCTGCTCTGCAAGTACATGTGGAGCGAAGCCTAACGTTTAGGGCTTAATTGGGAGTATCCGAACATGAGGGGTGCGTCATTGTGGGGTCCTTAATATAAGGATCCTACTATTTAGGCTGCTATAATTAGGGTCCCCCACTTTCGGAAACTCCCAATTGGTGCATTACATCATAGCAGAGAGGTCGGAGAGTTGGATTTCGGGCTGAGGGTTTGGAACATTGAAAAGGAATGTCTTTTTGTTTTGCCCTCTAGACCTTAGGTATGGGTGCCAATGTTCCAACCTCGTACTTTCTACCAAACGGTTTCGGGTTTGGTTTGTTGCGATATCCGACTTGGTCGGGCAGGGTTCCTGTGATTTCGCTATCAAGGCTTAGAGTCCAACCAAACGGCAGAGCAGGGCATCGTAGTTCAGTTTTTATTCAAGCAGTAGTATTCTCTTGCAGTTCGGTCCTTGTATACCAGCTGCTCCATCAACCTCGCGCCGTTTTTCTGCCTTTGTGGTCCCGGTTAAGTGTCGAAGGTTCTTGTCACATTCTATGGCGACGCTACTGATGTCTAAAACATCTTGAATGACTTACTGCTCCCGCTCCAAGCTCGGAGAAGCAACGCGCACCTGTTCGCGTTGAAATTCAAGGCTTTGTCATTGACAAATCAAAGCGGTCCCAGACGTGTCGATGAAGATTCCTAGAGGTTTCGTGATTATGATTAAATAGTAAGCAAGAGAAGCACCTCTGTGGCCTGTGCTGTCCATGTCAGCATGTCTAGGGTTTAGGATTTCGTGAATTGCGCGTCCCTCCCCTGCCCACGGAGTCACCTGTAGAGGGTTTGCAGAAGGTCCAGTGGCAGAAACGTTTTTGAACGGGTTAGATGCATGGCTTTCCCGTTTCGTAGCCGACTTAGCCCGTGTGGTAGATGTAAAGCTTTAAAGGTGCATGCGCTAGCATGCCGCACATGCATGATCTTGCCCGGGTTTGGCTGCAACAGGCCATCTCAGCAAAACGATCGTGAATTTCAATCCCTACAATGTACTGCAAACACCAACGTCTATGTCGTTGATGCCACGGCCTCCTCATGCCTGTATTTGTAGGGGCCTTAAACATTAGAACAGGAATCGGGTTTATTTTGCTTTAATTGTAACAAGTTAAAGCATCAAAACCCTATTCTAACTTTTCAAGCCCATGCATTAGCGCTTTTCGGTTTATACGATTTAGGGAGCCTAAGAAGCCTTGCCTTAGTCTCGCCACGACCAGGTTTGAAGGCCCCACCGAAGGGACCGCCTCCTGCACCGCCTCAAGCATCGCAGGAGCGCGTTAGCCCAGTGCTGCTGGACGTAGCCTGTGTGTAACTATATGTGTATGCTGCCATGACCATCAGGCAACATGAGGCAACCACCCTTTAAATCAAGGACTTGCACAATTATACATTATACATCACATTTTATCATCATGTCACGTCAGCATCATCCTCACCGTGGTTATTTATCCTACTGACAACCAGTGCCGTCCCAGCGCCTGTACATAGCTGAGGGATGCAGCATGTTGTAGCTCTGTTGCGTCAAACGCCGGTGGGGGGGCGAGATGGGAGGTCTGTGACTGTACTGTAGTTCATATCAGGCCTGAGGTACACAAAGGCTTGCATGGGCTTTGGACTTTACGTATGTCCCATGGCTGGGGACTTCAGAAGTCAGGTTGTGGCCATGTGAAGCCATCGGCAGGGTCCGCAATCTCTGCTTCCGATCAAGCCTCGACAGCTTCGACGGTGCCACCGGCTAAACCCCTAAAGCTGCAAAACTACACCCCAAACCCTGAACCCCCTAAACCTCAAAGAGCGCAGGATGACCCTGATGAAGCCACACCGGTTCACGCGCAGCGGCGCTCAGTTTTGAGTGTGGAGCTTTTGGTGCGATCTCTTGTGTTCGGATCGGTCTTTCAGTGGTTGCTGTTGCCGTCCCCAGACAACCGGCACAGAGCCATTGTCATTTCTGGCAAGTGCACAGAATCGTTTGACTTTGGCGCTGCTTGCCCAAGTTGTGGGCATTGTGTCTAGGGTTGTTTTGAATTCAGGTTGCCTCCTGTGGCCATTTGGAGTTTACGCGTTTCCTCTGTGCCGGTACCAGAAAAAGGATCGACAAGTCACGGACAACAGGCTGTCTTGGCCCTATACATACCAACACGAGATTCCTAACCCCAGATGACGAACTCTTGCCCGAAATGCCGGAAGCAGAAATTCGCTGCATTTTGTTGGGTTAAGGGGTATCATGGATACCAATAGTCTCGGAGTTCTAGCAGTGGTCCTTATCACGGAACCCTTCATTGATTGAGGAGATGGGAGTAGAAGGATTAAGGGGTTGATTCTCCGGACCATGCAGCCAAAACCAGCCTGCTGCGTCATCTCGGGCAGCTAACCTGCTGTCTGAATAATAAAGACGCCTATCCTGCTATAGAAGTCGAAACAAAAATAACTACAGTTTTCCTCTATATTCGTTCTTCGATAATTTGGTGTGCTCCTCAAACCCGTATTCTAATCATTAAGGCTGCTAACTGTGTTATGTTGGGGATTGTGGGGTTCCCAGGACGCCCTAAAGCATGCCTACCCCGAATCGGCCTTGTCCTTTTTCATGGTTCCCCCAAAAGAATAAACAGACCGGCTAGTAGACCTTCCTAAACAATTCCTATTAAGGGATATAGGTATAGGGCTCTGTCGATTATTTCTAAACGGACAAGGGTGCCCCGAAACCTCAAGGACAAAGTCTATCATGTCCAGGCTGAGGTACCCAGAGGCTCCATAGTAGTTCCTTTTTGGAGTTTCCTCATAGAATTCTAAAATGAACCCCAAAAAAGGAACTACCATGGAGCCTTAGGGTAATTGCATAATATGAGACATATCGTTACCCGTCACGATGTGGATATCTTTTGGTTTTGGTATGGTAATCTACAGCTGAACACTTACGTTGCGGGCAATCCATACCAAGATTCCCGCTTAATGTCCTTGTATAACCCGAGACTCTTCCACAACATGGACTGTAGGGGCAAAAACCCTACAGTCCCTAAGGCTCCATGTGCCCATACAGTATATACATAGGCCTTAAAGTACCCATGTAGGGACCCCTTTACGGCTTGAGTATCTACTATAAGGGTACATGGAGCCTTCGGGAGTCTGCATGGAGCCGGAGGCCACCAGAGAAGAGCGCCTCGCGATCTCGCTGGTCGGCTGAAAGAAGAGCCGAGGCCACGCGAGGGACCGGAAGAGTTATAAACACAGCGTCAACCAGTTCATGTACACATATAATATATATATATATATATATATATATATATATACAAATATTTGTATGTATATATAATGTTGTATTGAGATATGTATAACTATGTACATATATAGGTATACTAACTACATATATATATATATATATACATACATAGATGTATATATATATATATATATATATATATGTTTCGTGTGTGTGTGAGTGTTTCTGTCCTCATGTGTAGTATACCGATGTATGGCTGCAGATGTGTATGTACATGTAAAAAGCTTATGATAGTCATCAAGGTTCATCACAGTGGTAAGAATAACAACACTAGCAGTGACCATGAGACTCAAGGATGATACTAATGTCACGCAATGTAAGACTTCGGGCTACCATGCCTTTGTTTCGAGCTTTGAATCAATTCAACTTCCAGCTTTGGAGTTCAGGGTTCAGGCTGTTGGCTCTCACAGATACTAACTATGCCGAGTTTGCTATTTGCGTACTTGGTTAGCTTATACCGTTGTACCTGTATCCCCAAGTTAACCCTATATAAAGTAGTAGGCGATGATCCCTGAAGTAGGGGGTCTCAGCCTTAAAGCAGTGGCTTCTTGCTTGGTCCCCGGTCATAAGTAAGGTTGCAAGATGTTGCAAGTACCCCCATCGGGGTCATCCCGCCTTTTAACTCTACATATAGCCTACTTCACCCTTTACGTTGAGTCAGGCATACCTGGGACGTCTCGGCTGTCTGGCGTGAAAAGGAGTTGTTCAGGGCTCATGCCCCATGTCTCGCTTTCAACACCCTCAGCTTCAACGTGACAGGCGTGAGATTGCTGGGGACCACCCTGAAGCCCTAACCCCTCCGTGAACCCTGAACCCCCCCACGCAACCCTCTAGCCCTCTCCTCCTCTCGGAGCAGCCGCCAAACGCCGAACCGGGCAGGTGCCCATGAAAGCGCACCAGCCTGAGTTGTTGCGAAGTGGGAGTTTCCGAAAATTAGGGGTAACTTACTTTGTGGCCCTTATAACAAGGATCCTAGAATTTGAGGTACTATATTAGGGTCCCCTATATTCGGAATAACTCCGAAGTGTGAGGGGCAAGACAAGTCTGTCTTCAAGCCGCCATGTCGGCTTTTGCTCGCATGTTGCTTGCATTTTCAATTTGGACTGTTGGACGGCCGGACAGACTGATCAGCAGAGCTCGAGGTCTTGAACCTACCCTTTCAGGGGTCTATAGAGTTTAGATAGGGTTGAGGGATTAAGGGTTTATTGGGTTTGCGGCTGTCCAAGCTGTGCTGTTGTGCACATACATACATGAAAGCTCGTCAGGGGCTTCCAGGTGCCGCCAGCATCAACTTGAGCCTCCTGAATCTGATGGCAGGTGCAGGTGGGCAGAGCACCACAGCAGAGCAGTGGCTCAGAAACTTTTCGATCGAAACCACTATCGTATAACGCCCGAGCCCCTGACCTGAAGGCAACACACCAAAGGGGAGTGGCAAAGTACACGGGCCTGCTTTGGGAAGCCACGATCCGCGAGTAGTACTCGGAAGAAGCACCTTCAGAGCGCAGGCGCTGGCTACTTTGCGCACAGATGCCGCGAAGGGACTGATTGGGTACAAGTTGTGGTTTTAGATTGGTGCTTCCATGTTTCGCCGTACTGCGGGGCTTCCTCTAATGTGCCGAAGGAGTTGCAATCTCGAGCTACTACGGCCGTTCGTCCCATGAATCCTACCATCGAAAGACCACAGCCCGAGACCCTAAACCCGACAAAAAGGCACAGGAAAGTCTCAGCCGCACATGAACATGCACATATCCTACCTAGGTAAGCTTGTCTGGATAGATGGTAGTTATGATCCGGGACTGGGCTTTGGAGTACCATACTTTAATACTTTTTTGGGGGACCTGTTACTTAACGGGAACCAACTATGAAATACAAGTCTATACTCTATACTTTTTTCTCCCTAGTTACTTCAAAGCCCAGGGAGACCTTGAGCATCTCGATGCTCGCCCCTAAGCTTCAAGCCGTAACCTCCGAAAGAATCTTGGGCCTTGTCAGAGCTTGTAGGGTTCAGGGTTTTAGGTTTAGGGTTTAGGGTTGTCAGAGCTTACCTGAACCCCCCAAACCCCTTAACCAAACAAAGAGCGCTCCTCTTTATGGGTAGTTGTCAAAGTTAGGGTCCCTTTTTGGATACCCTAAATACGTGCCGTATTATATTAGGGACCCAACAAGGGACCGTAATTTTGACAGCCACTTAAATGTACATGCGATCATCTGAGGCCACCAAAGCGCGAGCCGCCGCCGCCGGCGTCAGAGGTTTGGCCTTTGGGGGTTTTGAGTGCTCGGTTTTTTGGGGGTTCAGCAGTTTGAGTTTAAAGGTCCAGGATTGGGGGTTGGGGTTAGGGTTGAGGCTTTGAAAGGTCTGGAGGTTTACAGCATCGGGTTGAGGGCATAGACAGTTTGGCTATTGCTGGTGTAGGGTTGAGGGTTGGGTGGTTGTAACTTGAAACATGAGTTAAAGATGTTAAGGAGATTCTATACTTTATCTTGAGGGTATCAGGGTAACGATGTTTCAGCTTGCTGGCAGCCACTACTGTAGGCTTTACGGGGGCCCTTAGGCCCATAGGCTTGAAACAAACCCAAATCGCGAATCATCAGCCTGCCCTTCCGGGGGTTCACACATAGGAACCACAAGGCCCCATAGTAGCTCCTTTTGGGGATTACCTTATAGGATTCAAAACATGAACCACAAAAAGGAACTAATATGGGGCCTTAGGGCAGTTCTCTAGGTCCCTCCTAGGGTCCTTTTTTTATGAGGGTGCCGTATTGTTTGAGGGCCTATAAGAAGGACCAAAGCTCTCATGCGGGGACCCGACAGTCTTTCCGGAGTAAAACTCCGTAAAGAGAGACCCTACGCCTTGACGATGGTGTTTACCTGAAATTACTGGCGCTATCATAGACAGGTCGGCGTGCCCAGGGCGACGGAGCCGAAATCGTGCGGGGCTCAAGTTATCAACAACATCCTTGTCAACATGCGGGCCTGCCAGGATAGCTAGGGGCAGTTGACACGATAATGTGCATGTAGAAGTAACCTGCAACATACGGTAGATGAAAACCCAATGGACTTGGTTACCACAGTGCTCGGTCCAGCAGAACACTAGGTTGTCGACGGTGTCACCACCTACAGTGAACAAGTTATATAGCAGGAATTTCCAAATATGTGACAGGCAGCGGCCACGAACAGGAGCTTTGTTGCTATCTGTTCAGGAAAGAGTTTGCCCGCAAACCGGGAAGTAATGTTCTATAGCTTCAACAGGAAAACTTTCATTGAAGGTGTTAAGGGTGCCAATGCCAGTGTTACCACGCTGGTGCGCATGGGGCTTCAAAGTATTATCTCAGACATGTTCGTGTGAAGTACACCATGTGTTCCAAAGCAGTATGCAGCAAAGAGCAAAATGCAGGATGATCACGGGCCGTGCTAGCACTGCCTGGACCCTGAACCGCAGTACCTGGGATTGGCTCTGGGGATGCCCCCGGCAGACCCTAAGCCCTAACCCCACATCACAGCAAGGGGCCGACGGAACCAGAATCAAACAGGGTTCATTGGGTGTTGGGCTGATAAGGTCGTACCAAAAATGACACTAGCAATAGTAGTACTACCAACAAGGAAGAACGGGTTCAGGGTTTCTGGTGTGCTGAAACCCTCAAAGTCTAAACTCTGGGACAAGGTCTCCGGTTCCTGCGGTGGCATCCTGGCAGCATGCTGCTCCGGTTCAGCTGCTCTCATCTTGCCTCTTGCGGTTTAAGGTTTAGGGTTCAGGGTTTAGTGTGGTGATAGTCAAATGCACACTCGGAGCTCGCAATGACTGTGGCTCGACACTCCTAGTAGAACATCGTCCGTTGTAAACGGAGTACCTGAAGCAATCCTCAAGGCTCCACTGCGAATGGCTCTCATGTTGAGGTTAATTTGTCTAACCTGCCATACGTGTTTCCTTTGCCATGTTGAACCGTTAGGCACCGATCCGATGCCAAGCACTCCAATCTTCTGTGTCGCCTGCCAACCTCAGGCAAAGGCCCCACCGGCTGTGCTGCCGAGGTGTGGAACTGTGTGCGCTGTAGGGACTGAGTCAGGGAGTGTTATGGGCGTTTGTGTTTTGCGATGTGTGTGTGTGTGTGTGTGTGTGTGTGTGTGTGTGTGTGTGTGTGTGTGTGTGTGTGTGTGTGTGTGTGTGTGTGTGTGTGTGTGTGTGTGTGTGTGTGTGTGTGTGTGTGTGTGTGTGTGGGTGTGTGTGTGTGCGTGTGTGTGTGTGTGTGCGTGTGCGTGTGTGTGTGTGTGTGTGTGCGCATGCACGTGCGCCTGGATATGCGACGACGGCTTAGTGCATCTGAGTGGATGCATTCAAGGTCGGAAGTATGCCTGTATTTCCGAACATTCTGTGAGCTCCATTCAGCCACACATCATTCCTAAAGCATGAACCCTGCAGCCCAAAGCCTCAAACCGTACTGCAGGGGCCCGAATACTTAGAATAAGGCTTCGAGGGCTCCTTATTATACTTATAGTATACTATACCCCCAAACCCTATTCTAATTACTAAGGCCCCTATATGACATCCTCAAACCAGGCTCCGAAAAGTGGTCCCCAAGCACGCAAGCCTCCACGCCCTCGGCGAGGTTTGCAGGCTTTCCGCCACCGCCAGCAGAAGCTTTCTCGGCGTTGGAGGTTAGTCTAGGGGCACTCTAACTATAGTATAATGGGCCCCAAAACCCTGTTCGAATTGTTAAGGCCCCTACATTGTTCTTTCATTTGTTGCGGCGTGTCCCAACGACAAACACAGTCATGCAAAAAAGTATGCACGTAGCTTGCTCGGAAACTGAATTCAGACAAAGGGTGTTGCCCAATATGGAGCCAGACATTGCGTAGTATGTAGCAGCAAAAAGCCCAAAAACTGCACCCAGGCATTGTAAGACCTCAGTGTCAGAAGCCATTAGACGCCAAATACCTCTTATTGTGGGCAATATTGCCATCGTTGAAGATACAGGAGGGTCCTCGCAAGTAATCGGGTCCTGGGTATATTATAACGACCACCTCAACACCCAAAACCCTCAACCCCAAACTATAAAATTCGATCCAACCCTAAACCCTATAGGAAACTCCAGAAAGTTGGAATATGGTTTCAGGGTAGGATACCCTATAATTTACCATAGAAGGGTTAGGATAATCATATTCCAACTTTCTGGCTTTTACCGTAAATCCACAACCCTGAACCTGAAGCCCGAAAACTTGAGCAGGCCCGCTGTTTTTGAACTTGCATGGTTGTTAGCTTCTAAGGGTTTCCAGGTGGGTGTACGGCCCACGCGGTTTCGGGTTTGTTAGAGTCTGGGGTTTATAAAGCTCGCAGGGCTTATAGGGTTTAGGGCCGCAAAAGCGTATAAATCCGAAGGTTTGAAGATGTAGCGGACTACTTTGCGTTTTTGAATTCAAGCTACTAGAAGCTACAGCGCCGCTGTAGGACCCTATGCAAAAGCAGGTGGATTCCGGTAGCTGATCTTGGAGATAGTTTTTGCAGTTGAAGTTGCCTTCCAGTCCAACATGCAAAGTCTAGAGCCGCCAATGATCGGGTGTAGGATCCAGCAAGAAGTGATTCGTGAGAGCGCAGTTGTAACAGGGAGCACAGCTTACCCATCTCACTACCCCAGAGGCCCTATAAACCTGAACTCAGAACCCTGAACCATGCACAAGTTCAGAGTCTTCATGCCGAGTTCTAGCAATCGACATGGCCGACTGCCTAAGTTTAAATCTTGATGCAAACGTTCTCCTGTGAACCTTTGTAATGCCTTACTTCCTTTAGAAGCCCATAAGCACGCATAGCAAAAGCCCGTAGACAGAAATTGCATGAGGAAATCTGTCCTCCTGCGCCGGTCCATCAAAGAGAGGTGGACCCATTGGAGGACGTTTTGAAGCTTTATTCCTAAGCCCCTAAGCCTAAGCCCTAAACCCTAAAGGCCAGACCTCATGAAGCCGTGCATGCATTGTGCGAATGTGCGAGTTGAAACCGTGGTCTTGGGGATTCAAGATTTCGGGCAGGTCCATCTCCAGCCCTCTGACCCGCCAGCCCGTTTCGCCAGTTTTATACACTCCCACGAACCACTTAGCACTATATTACCAAGTAAAAAATTATGTAGTATACTATAGTATCACCATGTGACATGTTATACAGTGTACTATCATTGTACCATGCGAAATAATCTTATATAGTGAGCGATAAGATTATCATGTGAAATTTTACGTAGTATACTATGATACTACCATGTAATTAAAACATTAAACAGTATACTTTCATAATGTCATGGAAAATATTGTGCTACAATACTGTAATATACCCGAATATACTATAATGGAATACAATGTACTACCATTTTGGCTTTCCAGCCGTCCGTCCAGCCCTCCCGCTTTTAAAGAGCTGCCCACCTTCTAGCCCTCGAGCCCGAAGTTGTTCCATCCAGAAGGGCTTGCAGTGTCGAGGGGAAGAGTCGAGGCAAGTTTGACTCAGAAATCCTGACGCCATACTGTTGATGGACAAAATCCTGCATTACCCATTATAAGGAATATGCCATAGTTCCCATAGTTTAGAATCCTTAGGGTCATGCAGGATTTTGTCCATCAACAGTAGTACCCATATGTGAAATCTTCTCATTTCACATCGGGGTGTCGCAGAAGCCACGTGAGAGCCAGCAGTCCTGTGTGGCCGTCGCCGAAACCCGTCAAGCTTCTCTGAAAGCTGTGGTTTCTAACAGAACTCGGGGACTGGATGCGTTTAGGGGAACGGATCAATAAATGACGTGCCAGAAACACAAAAGAGAAGTGAGTGCAGTGGGCGGCTCAAACAAGGCCCTACAAGCTACTGCGTCCACCTGTTCCCGACAACCGATATGCAAATCGCTGCAATCCTCGCGAGCCAATTCCATTTGGGAACAGGGGACACCGTATACCCCCGTACTGAAGAGTAGGCACCTCAAACTTAAACACGTAAGCCCCAAATCCTAGACTCTTAGCCCCTTAACTCCGAAAAGTCTACCTCTTCGAGCAACTATACAACGAAACCACAACAAGAAGCCTTAGCAAGTTTTGGTTTAGAGTAAAGCTAGAGGCTTAAACCGTGAACAGCTCCCATAGAAGCCTGAATAACTACCAACATCATCCCGTAGGGTTCCTTGATACAACCATGCTGCTATAGAGTACTATAGAGTGCCCCAACTTCTATCTAAAAAGTATGCTAGAAACAGAGTACCCCAACACCCCATTCTACTTAATCAGGGCCCCTATCTATCTAGCTATCTGTCTATCTATATATCCATATACTAGGCTATACTATAACATACTATCCTACACTATACTATAATTGACTTGTATATTACATATGTCCATACATACATATATGCATACATGCACATGTAGTACGTATATGTACATATGTGCACATATATATATATATATATATATATATATCTGTTATATGCACGCATGTTTGTATACACATATCACGCACACATATTTGTGCATACATATTGCCAAAGCTCCAGGACCGATCGGCTGCTGCGTTTGCACCTCCCGGGCTGGAGCGATTAGAGGACGGGCATTTAGGAGGCGTTTCAGGTTTTTTGGGGGTTTAGGGTTTAAGCTTCAGAGTTCGTAGGTTTAGTAGGGGTTAGGGTATGATGGTGACGGTTTAGGGTTTGGAGTTTGGGAGGCCTTGGAATCTGAAGGTTTGAGAGCTTTGAGGGCTTGGGAGAGGCTTGTACATTAGTTTTTGGATGGCTTTGGAGGAAATGTGCTTGCTACACCTGTGGCCGAAAAGACCTCTCCTATTCTCAAAAAGGTAGGTCTTTTCGGCTACAGGTAGGGCCTAGGGTCGACATGTGAGTTCGAAACCCAGCCTGTAAGCTCCTGGGCTAGAGGCTACAGGTAGGGTGCGGGAATGTTCTGTACTGGATGTAGGGTTTCAGGTCCCAGTTTGGTCGGAGATCAGCAATCGAAGTGGTTTTGGGTTCCTCTGTTGTTTTTTAGGGTTTAGGGTTGTAGGCCTTCAGCGCGAGCCTAGGGAAGTCAAGTTCAGAGTTTGGGGCTTCGAGGGTTACTCAAGGAAACCCAAACCGAATGCAATCGCAATTTGAAGTATGAAGCAGGAGCCTTCCTTTCATGTTACTGTAGCGTACATAGCCGTACCAATCGCAAACGGCGAAAGCTATTGTACGGACTAAGGAACCCGGCAAATAACTTAGTCGCTGAGTGGATCCACTTTACGCTTTTTGAGAAATTACTACCCACCATAAAACTAAGAGTGTACACTTTTTGATTTGGGGGCTTATGAATTCAGCAAGTAAGCAAACAAGCGGCCAAGTCACACAGGATTGGCACGGGCTATCACCCGACCCGAAAGTCCACCAGTGCGATGTGCCGGATGAGCCTCCGACATCTGGGAAGTGTCAAAATTAGCACTTCAGGAATTAGAAGGTTGAGAGATCCTAAAACCCAAGTTTGGAAATCTTAATCCATTACCTTAATCTAGGAGCCGCGCACCCTGAACTGTTAGTTTTCCTGTTTGTCGGTTTTGGTCCTTCAGCTGGTCATCACCACCTTCTGATTTCACGAATCGGAGTTAAGGTCGGCAGCATGCTCGGTTTCTGAGAGATCAAGGTTTCATTCGATTTCAGTCTCAGGTTATGATTCAGTTGCTTCAGTTTAAAGTTGCTTTTTACAGTTGAGGGTTAAGCGTTCATGGCTTAGGGCATAGTCCGTTAAGTTTTTCGGGTTTCGAGCTTGGGGTTAAGGGGTTGCAAAGACACGTTTGGTCTTCAATTGAGCGGTCACAATACTAATTCGGAACAATAGCAGTAGCAGTAGAAATGGTATTAGTATCAATAATAGTATCTATTCTCACATCAGCAAGTGAAGCAGAAAGCCTTGGTGTAGAAAACATGTCGGTGTTGCTGGCTTTGAGCTCCGATGATCTCAGCGTTTCCTGCATTGATAACAAAGTTTACACTTTAGGGGTTAGGGTTCAGGGTTTAGTGCCGGAAACCCGTTGCAACAAAGCGCCTGAATAGCCACAACAGGCCTGTTGGGGTACAGTAGACTGTAGCCATATCAAGGAACCAATTATTCAGGCCAGCATGTTGGGTTGCAGGTTCCATGTGAAGCCATTGCACATTATGCGGGGCCTGAATAATTACCTGTACTATTCTAGTGGTGCCTTAATTTGGCTGCAACATAATATGCCCTCAAAGCCGACTCTAATCATTGAGGCCCCTCTTTTAAAACCGTAGCGTCTGAGGTTTAGGGGGCAGCGAGGCTCCTGGCTGCCACAGGCATCAAATTAACCCTAAACCCTAAACCCTAAAGGGCTTGAATGAACTTGAAGCCTGAGCTGTAAGCCCTACCTGGACCCCAAAGCACCTACCTTTTCAAGGACCTATACCTAAAATCTAAAAGGGAAGGTTTTATAGGGTCCAGGCAAGCCAGGAATTCCTAAACGCCACAGTCAAGTGTCATGAGGCCTGGAGCTGTACCTCTACTTGCGAAACCCTGAGCAAAGAAAGAACCACTTGCAAATGTCCCACTATGGGCTTGAATAATTACCTATACTATTTTGGGGTTCCTGATTATAATTAGAGTGTGATGGGCCCCAAACCCTATTCTAATTGGTAAGGCCCCTACGGCACTGCGGAACCCCAGGGCAGACTTTGGGCATAGAACCCTGAAGCCACGCGGTTTCGATGCACCTAACCCCAAGGCTCCATGTACCCATATAGTATATACTTAGGTCTTACAGTATCCGTATAGGGACCCCTTTAAGGCTTAGGTATCTACTATAAAGGTACATGGAGCCTTTGGGCTAAGGAGCTGTCGGACACCGACTTCTGCGACGTTCCGCCCGGTAGGCGGGAGCTGTCTGAGGACCCGCACGACAGATCTCTGGCTGCACGGTTTAGGGTTTAGGGGTTTAGGGTTTAGGCTAAGGCGTTTGGGGCATAGGGTTTAGGGTTTAGGGTGGTCGGGGAAGGTACTATTACAGGGTGGGGGCCCCTTCTAAGCAATACCCCAAGACCCCATTCCAATTAGTGCGCACGGCCGCTATTCATGATTTCGATTCAACTCAACGTTCCTACCTATGGATTTGGGAGTTTCCGAAAATAGGGAACCCTGCTATAGAACCCTAAATAGTAGGATCCTGATTATACGTACTCCCCAAAAAGGTACCCGTAATGTCGGAAACTCCCATTTGGTTCTGTTGATGCATGCACTGGTCTTGTTTCGGAATGACGCTGAGCAGAAGGGGTGTCAGTGATGTCGCAGTGGCTGAAAGGATATGTGTGCATCTGACTTGCGGCATGCTGACCATCTGTGAGCCTAAACCCCAACTAAACCCTAAACCCAAAAAGTCCTAAATCCCCAGGCCCTGAACCCCAAACTCTAAAGCCCAATAGCCCTCAACGCCTAAGCACTTGCAAGAAGAAGCTGAGGTGAAGAGGAACTCCAATCCTTCAACCGCCTCATGGGCGAGGAGCAGGACGGGAATCTCCAGCATGCGGCTCCTGCGTGATGCTTCCCGTAACCCTTCCGGAAGCCACCTAAATCAAACAATCTTCTGGAATAATATAGGGGCCTTAACAATTACCTATTCTATTTTGGGGGTTCCTTACTGTATTCATAGTATTAGTGGGCCCCAAAACCCTATTCTAATTATTAAAGCCCCGGCATTATCTGCAAAGAGGCCGTAGAGAGGAACCTGACCAGCGTGAATAGCCTTGGCGAATTCAGGGTTGAGAGCTCGTGTCCAAGCCCCCAACACCACGGAACCGGGATGCGCGATAGACATAGCCCCGTCATCAAGGTGTGGCCTAAAGCAGTGAGCGACTACACAGACTTATGCGTGCATGTATGTCTTGTAGTTTCATATACTAAAGTATATACATGTGTATGTGTGTGTGTGTGTCTGGATATAGCTGTGTTTATATAAACATATGTATGTGTATGTGTAGGTGCCGGTATACATGCATGTCTTATCATTTCTTTGAAAGGCATGTGGTTGCTGTATGTATGCATGCATGTATGTACATGTATCTACAATTGTATGTGCATTAAGTCTGCACTTCTGTCTGCAGGATGCGTGTCTATATAAGGTAGTATGTACATGCATGTGTCGGGTAGCGCGGCATAGTGTATGGTAATGTGCTGCAGTGCGAATTCATGTAATGCAAAGTGTCGTACAGTAATTTAAGGCATGTTGCCGTAAATTAAGCAACATGGAGTAGAACATCATAACATTATGCAACAAGCTCGTAACGAAGTGTAATGCAATGAAGTAAGGTACTTTCGATGTATAGTATAGTTGTGAGGCACCAGCAGATGAACCGTAATGTAGTGTTATACTACAGATGTGAACATGTTAAGTTAAGGCACCAGCACGTAAATGTTTAATAGTACGTCACCCAGTCATAGTTCACCGATGTATGAATGTATGTGGTGGGGTCGTGTATGCCGGGGGCCGATGTATGAATTTATGTGGTGGAGTCGTGTACGCCGGGGGCCAAACCGATCTAAGACGGCTCGGATCTAGCCAAGTCTTGGTCAAGCAGGTCCAGCTGCAGTTAGGAGAGTAAAGCTCGTCGCAGGCTAAAGGACTGGGAGGTCGATACTTTGTGGCTGAAGCGCTTTGCCCAGAGAAAATTTAAGAGATCTGCTCAGGGCTTCCCGATACGCAACATCGTCGTCGTCGTCGTCACGGCTGTAGCTTTTGTTGTTGTTGTTGTTGTTGTTGTTGTTGTTGTTGTTGTTGGTCGTGGTGGTGCTGCTGTTGCTGCTGTTGCTGTTGTTGTTGCTGTTGGTGCTGTTGTTGCTGTTGCTATTGAAGGTTGCTGTTGCGCTGTTGCAGTTGTGCTGTTTCTGTTGTGCTGTTGCTGTTGCGCTGTTGCAGGCTTTGTTGCTGTTGGTGTTGCTGTCGTCGTTGTCCTCCCCATTGTCGGTGTCATTATTATGGTAGTGAAACATGGGCATCATAGCCAAACCGCGTGATGCTCTCCATTCCACATTGGGAGAGATGCGCATATCTACAAGCAGACCTTGCAAAGTTACCTCGGCCCCTAAACAGCAAATGACTGCAGGACTGTCCTCTAGCTGCCAGTCCCTACAATGGCTTGGTGAAGGCCTGTCCCAACTCCGCTTCGCTGTGCCTGAAAGAGCCAATACTTAGTAGCTGAGTGGATACAGTTACATTTTTTGGGAAAATCACTACCCACTATGAAACTAAAAGTGTACACTTTTGGGGGGCCTATGAACTCAGCAACTTAGAATAATTATTATGGACGAGGGAAGCTCCAGACCCAACGCCTTTAAGCCGAGCAGGGCTACGAAATCTGGGACCGGAAGAGAAAGCCTCGGAGCCCTAAAGCCAGGAAGCCGTACCCAGACCCCCCGGAGGATCTAAAAAGTAGATCTCCGAATTTGGGGCCCTATACTACTAAGGGTACTTTAAAGGAACCCCTATTAAGGGCCTTTTTGGGAGTACCTTATAGGATTCTAAATATGAACCCCAAAAAGGAACTACTATGGAGCCTTAAGGTAGAGGCCAGATCTGACCTCGAAACCTGCGTCTGCGCCGTTGCAACTGCGTATCCAAAGTCCCAAGGGTCTCTAATTTCAGGAAGCGACGGGTTTAGAATGGTCCCATGCTCAAAAGAGCCAGTTTGCACCAAAGCTTTGAGGTTCGGGGGTTGCTGGGGTCGCTGCTGCGGTTGATTCGACTCACAACTCGTATTTCTGAAACTTTGTTCCTCAAATGCTACCCTATACCCTAAAGTGTTGCTTGAGGGTTAGCCTGAGCCGCCTCGAGATACGAGAGAGATTCCGAGTCAATGAAGCCAGACAGCCCCTTGAAGATTCCCAAGCCTACCCCAAACCTCAAAATGTGGGCCTTAAGCCCCTGTGCCCGGTAAAACGAAAGTGCCAAACCCAACAGCCCTAAAACATCAAAAGCCCCGAAATTTTGCTAAATCTTGCGCCCTAGGCCCTAAACCCTAAACCCCCCCCCCCCCCCCCCCAAAAAAAAAAAAGACCCTAAACCCGCAAGCCAGGAGCCCCACCCCCGGGTCGTTCTCCCTCCGGCTTTCCTGGAGCATGCGTGGATCCGCCATCTGCCGACCATCAAGGTGCATAGGGGCTGGGTTTAGGGGGTTGAGGGGGTGTAGGGTCTCGGGTTTTGTTCATGGTAATATAGGGGCCGATATAATTACCTATACTAGTCTCGTGGATTATAGTGTAACGGGCCGCAACACTCGATTCTAATTATTACGGCTCCGAGAGTAGAAGCTGGGTAAAAGAGACGTCGCTGGGCAAGAGGAGCAGGAGGAAGAGTAAGCAGTAGTAGTCCCTTGCATATAGCCCCACACGGGAGTTTCCGAAAATGAGGGCTACCTTATTTTGGGGTCCTTATAATAAGGATCTTACTATTTAGGTTGCTATCTTAGGGTCCCCAACTTTCGGAAAGTCCCATATGTACCTGTAGTGTAATATATCCAAAAAAACTATAAGTATGCTAATGCTAATCAGTAAGGCGCCCATAGCAGTCCAGCTTCAACCTTTCGGGGTAACAAGACACCGGTTAATCGTCGCTTGGGCTATGATGTAGGGTTGCAGGCTCTGAGAATTCGCGGGTTTAGGGTGCATGATGGGTTCTACGTTGCTTCTTGAAAGTAAGTTATGTTGCCGCAGCCGTAACAGGCTTAGATTGTTCTGATGACACTTTGTAATTAGGGTGTGTGGCAGGCTCATGATCTGCATGTATGCTTCCTTGAACTTGTCAAGGCTGTGTTGGATGCCTCTTCGGGCTTAGAGTTTAGAGGTTGCTTCAGGTGTTTCCGGTCCCTTCAAGTTCTCATTCTCGAGCTCTTCACGTGCCTCCGGACTCGTACGAGGGAAGCTGCTCGCATATGAGGATCCATGCTGCGGGATCCCTTTGTAGCGTGAGGTACGCTATGAAGGCTCTCTAAGACACTTTATGAGATATGCCTTGCTCCCGAATATAGCTGACAGCCTTTGCTGGGAAACAACAGTTTCAGAAGATGAGGTCTCATCAACAGCGGCTTCCAGCCTAATATATGATACCGAAACGGGGCCTCTAGCCTGACGAAAAGCAATATTATTGAATAGTTTCTCCGGACAGCGAATTTATGTACAACAGCAAGAAGTGTACACGATGGTCTTAGGTTTTAAGTTTGGAGGTGTGCCTAGATGAACACCCCGAATCTAGAGCAAATGGTGGTGCAGGGTCCACCATTGGCAGGACACCGTTAAAGTGCCCTGTCGGGCGTCCTTGGGTGTAGGGCTTCGGGTTCTCTACAGGTTCCATAAAGGTGTCCATTGCGGGTTGCTGTAATGGCTCTGTCAAAGCTGCCCCAACTTTTACAACACTTTCGGATGCCTCTAAGGGCTCTCATATAGATCCCTTCCTGTTGAAGGAGTACTTCATGAAGTTGGGTGAGACAGAGTTCATGTCGAGGCGCGGTGGGCTCTGCAACCGTCAGGGTTTGAGGGTTCAGGGCTTAGATGCAGGACTGTGTCTTGTCGGGCCAATGGGGTTCCACGCTTTGGTCGTGTGACGGTTGCAATAGAGAGGAGACCCAATATAGATCACAAGAAGTAATCAATTAGGATGTTGATTACACTGGCCGCAAAATCAACTGTCAGGCTGCATAGTTCGATGTGTCTTTATTGCTGATGCCTAGGGCTGGATGCGGCCAAGACTACCAGTTCATTATCCCGGGTTTGTTGCTAAGGGGCCTATGTTAAGTTTCCATGATGCTAGATAACCTGCTTTTGCTGTAACAAGTGGGAGCTTTAAGTGTTAACTCCTGCACGCCGCTGCACAAAAGCCGAGTATCCAGTGGGGGAATGCACCCGAAACATTGCTTGAGCCTACGGGTCTCCCTAATACCCCAAATAAGACATGCTTGGTTAGTAGGGTTTACATAGGTTGGAGGAGTCTGGCCCTATGTGCCCTGACACCGGGCTCGGAATTTTCAGTGATAATATATCTGTATATACATATACATATACATATATATATATACATAAAGTACAACATCACCCGCAACATGTGCATAGTTTTCAAGGCCTCTAGCCTAAACAGAGCCTCCGACCCCAACCTCTACACACAAGGTGTCTTGTGCTTCAGGAGGAGTCGCGCTAGAGAACTCTCTGTTTTAAGCCTGAGAAAGACTTTATGAAGTGCCCGCAGATTTTGTCCTGAGCTCCAGCCGCGCTTCCGGCAATCCTGGCACTTAGTGGTCCCTCAGTTTCTGCCTGAGTGGGTACGAAAAGTAGAGGACACGGCGGCAAGGAGGGGCATACTCCAATGGAACTTGCATGAGATTCGTTCAACATGTCCCAAAAGCGACACTAAGCTTAAGATCGATGTAAACCAAAAACCATATGTATTGTCCAGGCTTCGTTTCCCGATTGGGCCTACAAAGTCTACCATGGCCTACCCTCTTGCAGGTTCCGTCATGTATTCTTTTGACTCTATACTGAGGACACCCACAGCAGGTTGTGGTAGAAGCACACCGATGGTCACCTCCAGGCCAGTCATAACCAATCCCCAAGCCTCAATTTCTAGTCCTTCCGCATTATTCCAGTGCAGATCCCCAAACTGTGATTGAGCACCACGACGACCATGACGACCACGACTACCAAGACAATCACAACTTCCGCGACATCCGTGACCATTAGGACCACCACGACGACTGCTACGACCACCCTGCCACAGGAGACCACCCTACGATCACCAGGAGACCACCTGGAAACCGCGGCAGAGCCCAGGAGCAGGGCCTTTATGTTTTCCCAAATACTCGCGGGATCAAGAGAAAAAGCATGGCGAAACATTCCTAGACCCTAAACCCTAAACTCTAAGCCCAGTTCAACTTTTAAAAAAACAACTCGAAGCCCTAAACCCTGAACACAACAAGCAGGTTAGAGGCGCCTTCTGGATGATGCGAGCTCCGGAGGACTCTCCTGGTGTCTCCTCTCCTCGCCCGAAAGTCGACATAGGAGCCCTGGAGTTCCGTTTCAATACACTTGAGGGTACTTAGAAATAGTTCTTAATTTTTGGTTATTATAATCCCTAAGAAACCGCTAAAATTGTAATTGTTGCTAGGGTTCTAAGTTCAGTATAGTACAGGTTCCAAAAGCACTTTTGTAAGGAGTGCATCAAGATTCTATTGGGGTGTTGTCCCGAAATTTTGTAGAGGTTCTCTAAGAGTACCTGAAAAGTTCGGTAGGGGTCTATAGTCTATAAGCTTCGGGTTTTAGGAATATGTACATAGGGTTTCGCGTTGAGGGCTTTGGGTTTTGGGCCTTAGAGGTCAGGGTGGCTTGGTCAAGGCCTGTCTTTTTGCTGTATAATATTCTTGGTGTTTGTTGTTACCCTGAGGACTCATAGTGGGTTCCTTGTTGGCTACTTTGGGGCCTTAGGGCAGTGGGGAACTAATGCTCAAAACGTAAAGGTGAAACTTGGAATGTGTCAGGTTCAGATTTCAGGACTTGCTAATTATTCCGGGCTTGCAGCTTAAGGCTTAGGACTGTAGGATGAAACATGTATCATATAGAAGCCCGGGTAATTATTCCTCCGGGTTCCACATTAGTTATAAGTTGTAAGTATAGTTTAATGTACACCCAAAACCCGAGTGAAGCTAGGTCACGCGCGCCCCCAGGACCCTGGTGGTTCCGTGGCGAGTGAATGTGCTCGTGATTCTCGTGGAAAAAAGGATATCCACACTCTGCAGAAGTTTGATTGCACCGAACTTCACGGCACTTAGTTTCGCGATTTTGCTTGCGATGTTGTACTAGTACATTTGTTCCGAGGGGTGGTGTTGCTCGGCAGACCTTTGCAGCACACACACCTTGCGCTATGGTGCAATGCAAGCTCCAGATAAGATGTCGCCAAATACACTGAGCTCAAAGACCAATACAACTGTTCATTTCAAGATGTCGGATTCGTTTAAGCAGCTTCCAACCCCAAAGCTTCTCATGAAGATATGAGGGGGCCGCGTCAGGAGGAAACCCATTCTGCCAAAGGACAAATAGTATGTACCAGGGGCAATCATCCTAACCACCACGCGTCACCAGGGTTTCGCGCGCAGGGCGTGCAGAGTTTGGGATTTCGGTTTGGGGGTGCCAGACAGCTGGTGCAGTCTCTTGAGCTTGGAACTAGCAGGAAGTTTGCCGTTGGCAGGTCGAAGGGCGATATCCGCTTTGCAATGCTTGCGCTCGAAGTAATCTGTCCACAGGAACGGTCCGAATGTCCGTTCCGTTTTTCTTAGTGCCGTCGAAAAGTCCCGGCAGGAGAGGAGGACCATAGGATTCGTTTCGAAATTCTATTGAAAACTAACTCACGTATCAAACGCTTATGATATGGGGTTCGTCGTACAGCGTAGCCACTGCTGGACATAGAGCCCGACCGACACCCTAAACTCCCGGCACGCTAGATCTTAGGATAAAGCGAGTTGCACCGGTCGAAATCCTGACCCAGAGACTCCAATATCCCTTAATTAAGGAATATTCCTTAAATCATACCAGGGATCCTACTAGAGCTTCAAGTATATTCCTTAATTCAGGGATATTGAAGTCTTTGGGGAGTGGGGCTGCCGTGGCCTCAACCGAAACTCGACTCCCTCCACCCTAAACCAGACCCCCGGGAGGATCTGGAAAATAGATCCCCTAATTTGGGGCCCTATACTGCTGAGGGTGCTTCATAAATAGGAACCCCCATTAAGGGATCTACTTTTTGGATCCTCCCAGGGGTCTGGGAGACCACCACTCGCGAATTTTCGTGTCGGAATCAATAGGTACTTGCAATATCGCCTTATAATATATACTTACTATGCCATGATAGTGCCTTATTACCGTTCTTATTCTGAAGGCCCTTATACTAAAACCCCTTAAAACGACCGCCCCAAGCACCCGTCGAACCTCGTCGGTTCATATTATTCAGGCCCCTAAAGCCCTGAACCCCAAACCCTTATAGTAGAATCCAGGAAGTTGGAACATCTTTATCCTCATTCCCTCTAGGTAAGGTATAGGACCGGCGATCCTAGCACCAATCCTCCTAAATCCTATTCCAACTTCCTGGGGTTCACTATAACTCCCCTAAACCCTAAAACCCTAAACCCTAAAACCCTACAAACCCTAAACCCTATAAACCCTAAACCCTATAAACCCTAAAACCCTAAAACCGTAAAACCCTAAACCGTAAAACCCTAAACCCTAAAACCCTAAAACCCTATGCACTACAACCCCTGAGCCGGCTTCCTTTCCTCTGTGGGCTCCTAAACAGAGGGAGCAACCGATTCGGAGGTTTGCGGCCGAAGCAGAGAGGAAGTGCCGCCATAGTCCCGGGGTTAAGGTTTGAGAGTAGAACGGTTTAGGGTTTAGGAGTTTAGGGTTCAGGGCTTAGGGTTTAGGGTTTAGGGTTTGAGGGTACTTGGAGGCCCAGGGGACTTAGTAAGTAGGTTTTTAGTAGGGTTATAATTGGGGAAACTCCATTTAAAGTATTTATAACCCTATTTATAACCTACTTACTAAGTCCCCCGGGCCTCTAAGTAGAGATTTAAGGTTTAAGGTGTAGGTTCAGCTTCAAAAGGGGTGTGACGATGCAAGCCAGTTGTCAGAAAGGGTATGGGTCTAGGTTTAGGGTACAGGTTCAGGGTTTAGGGTTCTTGTCTAAGGGTTTAGGGTCCTCTGGATTTCTGTATTAGGGTTCAGATTTTACTTAAGCATCCTGTTTGGCATACCCTAAACCCTGAAGTTGGAAACCCTTGAACTCCCCACAGCCTTGAACCCAAAATCAAAGCCCTGTAAATCCCTGCCCCGGAACCTTAAAAGACTCACCCGCAAAGCCGCAAAGTCCACACACTACACCCCTTCATCCTGACTCAATGAAGCTTCTGGAGAGTTGGAAGAGTTCAGAGGCCGAAATCCACTAGGGAGGGGACACAAGTGAGGGCTTTCGGAGATTAGCAGTTCTAGTGAGCATCCCACACCCTAATCCCTAAACTCCTAAACCCGAAACCCTTAAACCCCAAACCCGAAACTCTGCATGGTCTTGAATTACTGTGAGAGGAGAAAAAATGCTGTGGACCCCTTAGCTCTTAGCTTCGAAGTCAAGTTACCTGGGCAGGCGGCTCTGCTTCCGCTGCATTTTTGCTCGTGTTTTCGGAACCGACCCTGCGTGGCCTGATGAGGAGTTCCTGTTTATCACACTTTTCGTTTTGAAATTGTTCAACAACAGCCCCTTCTTTTATGTGGCGTATGGTCTGTATGGTAGTATCTCTTATGATACCGTGAAGCTCCCCTGAAGCATGAACCTGGTGTATGTCCCGTAATTTCGTAGCAACTCTCTAAGGCTCTAAGGCCCACCCAACATACCATGGGCCAAACCCCTTATAGTAGCCTCTTAGTAGGTAAAAGCACCGACCAGCCCTTCAATGCTATTGCACTACCCGCTACCCCTGATCTTACCACCTGCTACTATACAGCATTCGCCCGGAACCACATTCAAGCATAAACCATGTCCCCTCGCCCCTATACCCTGATAGAAACCCTTCTAGAGCCCTTGGAGGGAACCCGCATAAGAAACGGCAAACTCTTGCGCACGAAACCCAAACTCCTTCCGGAAAATCATAGATTCACACAGCCTGCATACGCACCCCAACCCAAAAAACCCGAAGACCTACCACCTAGAATGCATGGACTTTGGGTTGGAACGCCTTGGGCTGCTACGGGCTGGATTATCTGGATTCTCACGACAGGCAGCCACAAAAAATGTTCTGGGCTTTCGAATTTTGAGTTTGGGACTTTGTTTTCTAGGCATTCAGGTGTTCGGGCAAAGCCTGGAGAGAGACAGCGGGCTTTTTTCCGGGTGTTTCAGCGTTGGACCATGGTTTAGGATCTAGAGTTTTAAGGCTACCCAGGGGCTCCGAAGTAGTTCCTTTTTGGAAGTACCTTATAGGATTCTAGATATGGACCCCCAAAAGGAACTACTATGGAGCCTATGGGTAAGGCCTCAAGATTCTGGGTGTTGATACTTCACGGTTTTGTGTTGCTGTCTCTATCCGTTTGTGCTTTGCATGTGGAGTGCGGTGGCATGTTGAATATCAAAGGTTAGTTTCGGATCAATGCGGAAATGGACATGCCGAGAAAATAAAGTCGAAGATGAAGCCCAAGTACTAGTATCATGGCCTCAAACACTTTTCTAAAACTTCTTCTCGCGTAGCATTGGTTGACAAATCTAAACTACCATGTCTAACCACAGAAGGAGATAATGGTCTCTGTCCTGACACCATTGCTGATGATGACGACGGCAGTCGTTGTGACGGTGATGTCGATGGTGGCAACCAACTTATCGTAGTTGCGAAGCTCGATGTCGAGAGCAAGGAGGGGCCGAATGAAGAGGATGAGGACGAACCTGCCGCTGTTGTTTGTTTCCGCTGTTAGCGCGAAGCGTGATACCGTGGTGCCGAGATGTGCCGAGGCGAGCAGAGCGGCTGCAGAATCAAATCAAGCATTTCGGCAGCAGATTTAGAGCCTTTAGCGGCTTTAACCCTAAACCCTAAACCCTAAACCCTATTTAGGCTTCGTTCCGAGGCGTGTCGTATACGGACGCCTTGAACGTTAGCGCTGCTTGGGAGTCGAGGGGCTAAGTGCGAAGTACTAGGCCATGTGACTTCGGAGTATGTGAAAGAAGCCTAAGTAAGTACAAGTACTACTTTTAGGGTTCCTTAGTATTGGTAAATTTTGCTAAAGAGGAGCCCAGAACCCTATTCCAATTTATTACGGCCCCTCAGCACGGGATCTCCTAGACTCATTGCATGCACAGCTTCCCGATATGATGATTTAGGTAGGAGTTCAAAAACTTCTTGCCGGAGGTGCCTTCCAGCTAAAGCGACTCGAGCTGCTTTATGCCGAAACAGAAGCCAAACAAGTTTGTATAGTTAGTTCCGGAGGTCGAAAAGTCCACAGTCCACAACAGTGGTGTCTAGCTTCTAGGCTTCTAGGCTTGCATGATAGCACCCCCTTCCCTCTCCGAAACGCGAAACCCAGGTTTGTGGAGTACTGGCTGTCCGACACCACCGGCCCTCCTCGCGACTCGACACTGAGCATGTTCGGGGTCAGCGGGGAGGTTTTGTTTGGCTTGGCTATTATGTCACGAACACACGGTCTGTTGCAGGTGTTTTAATGGATTGTATATTTGGGTCGGGAGTTGCTCTTTTCCAAACTGAGGTTGCGCCTTCAAGCGCCAAACCTGCAACCTATGTTTGGGACTTTGCGTGCTTCTGCAGAAATCGTGTCTATCTCGTTCAGAAAGCAAGAGACTGAAACACATAAACTCCAAGCACTAACCTCCACGCCTTAAACAAAGCATGGCATAGCTTCTAGACTCTACACCCTAAGCCCGCAACCCGAAGAGATACCGAACCCAAGCCTTGAATCTCCAGCATCAAGTGAGGCTCCGTCGAGTGGGGGTGGGACAACCGCGAAGGAAGCATTCACGGTGTTGAAGGGTATGGGGTGATAAGTGGGTAAGTCACAAACCAAAGATCGTAAATTACAAGTCAATGAAGAACAAGTAAATACTAGGCAACCCTATGTAGTAAACAATGCCCAAGGTTTTTTGGATCGTGGTTCAGAGGCTTTGGGGACAAGTTGAATCGGGCTTGAGGGTTCAGGGAATAGGCTTTGAACTTTGGGATACATACTGCAGGCTTTGCTGCAGGGGTGCAGTGGAGCAGGTCTTGGTTTGCGGCTGTTTGGGCATATTGGCTTTGGCACGGTGTTTGGTAGGCGTTCAGGATCTGGCTCTGGGAGCTAAGAGTGACGGGCTTGCGAGAAGAGTTATGATTTCCGAGGTATTCTCCTGCTCGGCCAAGATTGGGTTTTCCTTTCCGTGCAACTTCCCTATTCCAAGCCGACCTTGCGCCGCAATCCTCCAGTGTAACTTCAACAGTGGTCTCTGTTTCTGGAGTTTTGTTTATCCAAAGTCAGGCCCTCTTGTCTCGTCATCACCAATTTCATCGTCACCCGGTCTCCTCATCGTCATCATCATTACATCCTGTTTATTTCGCATCATTCAAGCTCTAATGCCTGCTGGCATCAGGGCTTTCAGGGGCGGCTTGAGGCTACTTGGAAGGGCAGGGGACTTAGTAAGTAGGTTATAAGTAGGGCTATAATTGGGGTAACTCCATTCAGGGTACTTATAACTCTACTTATCACCTACTTAATTACTAAGTCCCCTGCCCTTCCAAGTACGGGGCGCCTCAGCTCTCTAAGCAGGCGTTCCTGGGTCCCCGACCATTGCCCTCTAGCCGCGCGCAGACCAGAATTGCGTGCAGGGCCGGCGCGATTTCGTGCTATTCTTGAGACTTATATTTTGGATTACCCAGAGGCTGCCAGAGGCTCCATAGTAGTTCCTGTAGGGAGTACCCTATAGGATTCTAAATGTGAGCCCCCAAAAGGAATACTATGGAGCCTTAAGGAGTAGACTTAGTGAACAACCGAGGTGGGAGGTCCTCAGAACGCTGGTTCACTGAGTTTTCAAGCACACATTGAATCAAGCACGCGAAAGTCGGTCCCTAATGCTATTCAGGAAAGGGCCTCCGGTCCTCTACCCTAGGCCCTACAATTTCAAAGAGTTCCGGCGCAGGATATCGCGAGGAGCTGAATGCTATGGCAGGAGGTCCCAGAACAGTTGTGCAAACAAGGTGACGACGATTGCCGTGTTTATTTGTTTTGCGGGGGATGAGGGGCGGGTGTTGTTCTAGAATCACAAGCGTTCTGGCTGCTCAGGTTTAGGAAGGGCCTAGATTCTGGATAAGTAACACTACATTGTGTATGATTCGTGGGAATACGCATATATATATATATATATAGAATATATACATATATATATATATATGCAAATATGTATGAATAGATATAAATACAAATAGAAATAAATAAAATACGCACGTAGGTAGAGACGGAGAGGCAGTATGATCACACCTCCACCTGTCTTCGGAGGGTCCGTCGGGCTCTTTGGGGGGGAGGTTAGGCTATCGGGTCTGCAATAGTAAAGAAGCAAGCAAACCACAGCTGTGCTCAACTGCCACACGATTTTGTCAGCCAGGCTATCTTAAAGGTTTAGGGTTCAGGGTACTCCTTAGCCCTGAATAACCTACCTTTTTAGGGTCCCTTATTATGGTTTCCTTATATACATCCTTAAAAAGGTAGGTTATTCCGGCTCAAGGCTGGCTGTAACCTGCACGCCAAGTTGGGAACCTTGCAGCTTGAGTAAGAGATCGTGGGGCGAACGGTTCGGTGCCGAATTATGGTGCGGTTTAAGGTTTAGGGTTTAGGGCTGCTGCAAGGCAGGATGGAATTTTTCACGCGCGCGTCATTCGAGTTCGATCCGCGAAGCAAGGTCAACGCGGAACTTGGCGAGTGCCACCCCCAGATTTGCCAATGCTGGCAAGGGCGGGATTCAGGCTGTTTGTTGAGAGCTTGTCATGCCTTCCGGACTGACAATTAGGCTGTGCCACTTCAGGCTCACAGCAGATCTGTTCCGGGGTTGGGGATGGCATTCAAAAGAAGAATGCAGCCGCAAAGTCATTCAGAGGAGTGGGTAACTTGTACTAACCTGTTGCGCACCATAGTTCGGATGCGATAAATGCTCTGTTGATCGGCCCGCTGAGGTTGCCTGCACCAAACATGTTGCAAATGGTCTGTGAAATGTATTCATTGCCGGCTCTTCTGACAACTTGACTCCGGGACCAGGAAGACGACCGCACCACCACCACCGCCGCCGCCGCAACCACCACCAACCACACCACCACCACCGCCGCCACCGAAACCGCCACCGCCACCGCCGCCACCCCCACCACCACCACCACCACCATCACCACCACCACCACCGCCATCACCACCACCACCATGCCACGACCCACAACCGACGACAGCCACAGAAACGTTCTGTACCTCGCCTCAGGTTCTGTAAAGAAGCCCAGAGTATTTGCGATGAGGCTTTCGAGGCAACGAGCTGTTTGTGATTTCGGTTTGGTTTTGGGTTTAGGGTTTAGGGACCATGTACCCATATAGAGATACATGAGCCCCAAAGTACCTATATAGGGACTACATTAAGGCCAATGTATATAGTATATGAGTACATGGACCCTTAAGGGTGTGTGTGTGTGTGTGTGTGTGTGTGTTTCGGGGTTTCATTAGCTCAGGGTGTTTGCCTTGCGGGGTTGTGTTTGTTAAGGCCCCTCCTAGGTGTGGAATTATCAGTCAGAAGCATTGTCGAGACAAGTATCAGACAGGTGTTTCTTTTCACGCCACTGCGGACGGGGGGGAATGTGTGTCCTGCAGCCAAAACATACCTGAATGCCAGAGTGCCAGGGCTTTGGGATTCAATGAAGCTGCACTAAGCCTCCGATATCATGTTTCAATCCCTACACCTTGATCCCTAAAACTTGCAGTCGATATATATGTACACACATACATGCATCATGTACATAGGGTTTACAAGCGCGTATGCACACATGTGCAAGAGTTTTTGGGTACGTGAGTTGTGCATGTCAGTAAGGGTGGACATAGACGTACACCCGTGACATGGTATCCTTGTGCAGGCAGATACGTTGCTCATCTGCTACGATATTTGTTTTCTGCATGCTCGCTTCGAACCATAAAGAAGACTCTTAACTCTGAGCCTGTGACTGCAATATCCTGAAATCCCAACTCTTCTCCGCACAGTAATTACGGCCCAAGACTTGAAAACCTTAAAGCGTCTCACTCGTCCAGAAGATTACGCCCCTGGCCCAACCTGGTTTCGGAGACGGACATTATTGCACCTGGAGTCCTGATGCTTTCCCCAGCTGTGCAGCAGTCAGCTGATACAAGGCTGTACACCGTCATGTATGGGGACGTAATAATAAATACTCTTAGTTTGGGAGTTCCTTATGATCTGCTTATGATCATTGTAGTAGAATGTACACCCAAACCCTATTCTAATTATTCATGGCCCCTCTACTACACCCTTACAGTAACCCTCAAAGGAACCCTTATGATACCCTTTAAAGGAACAACCCTAAACCCTAAACCCTAAACCCTAACCCCTAAACCCTAACCCCTAAACCCTAAGCCCGATACCCTTTAAAGGAACCCTATTCTCATTATTTATCACGCCACCAGGAGCGAGGTGGTGAAGAGATGGAGATGCTGCTAGGGCCCAAGATACTTGGAGGGTCGGGGGACTTAGTAACATAAGGGGTTCCTTAAAGGGGTCCTTTAAAGGGGTCTATAGGGATTCTGTAAGGGTTTAGGGTTTAGGGGACTTAGTAACTGGTTATTTTAGGGACTTATAAGTACCATAACCCCAATTAGGGTCCCTTTTAGGGTACTTATACGTCTACTTACTACCTACTTACTAAGTCCCCCGACCCTCCAAGTAGGGTCCAGGGCTTAAGGGCTTGGGTTCCTTAGGAGTGACTATCACGGATACTCTAAGGGTGTTATAAGGGATGGTCCTTTGAGGCTATAGTTTGGCGGTTTGGGTTGTTTTCAATTTCCGATATCGCGCTCCTACAAAAGCGTGATTTAGCGCACGGTATTCAAGCCCTTTGTCTTAGGGTAGGGATGCGTATCTTTCTATGTTTCTATCTATCTATCTATCTATCTATTTCCCTATCTCGCTATCTATCTACCTGGATGTTTTTCTATCTGTCTATCTGTCTATCCATCTATCTATCTTATATGTAGGGTTGAATGGTTCAGCTTGTTTTGTTTGTGGGGGATGGGAGGGGATGTGTGGCTCTAGAGCTGAGGTCCGCGGTTTCAGGGTTTTGAGGCTTCTTCCTCCATGCAAAGACTCAGACGGTTCAGGATCAATAAATTAGGGTTTTTTTTTGGGGGGGAAACGCCCCAACTCTATGACAGGCTATGTAAAGTTGTACATTATTGTTATATGTAGGCCTTAATTTGACCCCGAATGTGGACTGTGATAGGCTGGGGGCAGTACCCCAGGTCTACTCTCTTTCACTGAGTCTGCTGCTTGATGTGCCAGGAAGTACGGGTTTGAAGCCCCAAGCTACCCCAAAAGCTCTCCAAGGTAGTATTAGGGAAACCCCTTATAGGGGAGCCTTCTTAGCACTACTTCTGGCTCTCTTTAAGGGGACCTTACTGAGAGGGTCTATATCCCCAAGGCTTCCCCCAATCCTAGCTCCCAAAACTCGCAAGGCCTGGAGCCTAAAGAAAGTTGGAAATGGGGAATCTCAGCACCAATCGTCCCTAAACCCTGAACCCTAGAATCCTCTGTCCATGTTCCGACTTTCCGGGGTTTGCCGTAATCAACATGAACCGTGAAAGCTAAACGCCAGGTATAGAGGGTCAGGGGCCTAGTAAGCAGTTGTTGTTTATTGGATATTACCCACCTTTTACAAGTGCTCATATCTTTGGAATTTGCTTATAAGCCTTTTGACGGGTTCATTAACTACTTGCCAAGTCCCTGACACTTCGAGCAACCCAACCCTAAACCCTAAACCCTAAACTCTAAACCCTAAACCCTAAACCCTATAAACCCTGAACCCAACCCTGAACCCAACCCTAAACCCAACCCTAAACCCTATAAACCTGAAACCCAACCCTAAACCCTAAACCCAAATCTTGTCTTCAAACGCTCGCCCTAAGCAAACCCGGCAGCCCCGAAGCCTGAGCTGCTAAGCTGAACTTTAAAACTCTTCGGAGAGTGGATCCAGCACGGTTTAGGGTTTAGGGTTTGGGGTTTAGTGGCTGGGTTGCTCGAAGTGTCAGGGACTTGGCAAGTAGTTAATGAACTCGTCAAAAGGCTTATAAGCCTTCCAGTTTAGGGTATATTAAAGGCTAGTTGGGGGGTCCAGGTTCGGAGAGTGGATCCAGCAACACCCCCTTTGGGTTTTAGTGCTTATAGGGCTTAGCTGAACTTTTAAACTCTTCGGACCCCCTTTGGGTTTTAGTGTTTATAGGGTTTAGCCGAACTTTAAACTCTTCGGAGAGGTTTTATACAGCAACAACACCCGAAAACCCGACGCCCTGCGCCCCCACCTAGAACTACAGGGGGCCTGAATATGAAGCGAAAGCTTCCCTGCACTGGTCACCAGTCGGTATAAATGAACTCCAGAATGTACTCCCCTTGAGCCCTCTGCCAGGCCCCGCCGAACCCTCGAAAGCTCTCATAAACCTTTGCGAATTCGAAACCTTCGGCTATTAGTCTCGCATTTCCGTCGCTGCTTGGTCCCCGAAAGTCAAGGCCCATTGACGCTACGCTGGTGGAGGGCTGCCAGCCCTGATCCCAGCAGACTCGCAGTAGGTTGACGGTTTAGGATTTAGAGTTTAGATTAAGAGTTCAGGGGTTTAGGGTTTAGGATATATCTTGGGCTATCATTCAAGTTTTTCTCGGATGGGGAAGCTTTGTGTCGGGTGTCCTTACATGGATTGTTTCCGGGTCTTGAATCGGGTCGCCAACAAATTTTACCCTAAACCTGAAACCCTGTACGGCTGTTATAGGTTTTGACAGGGGTTTTGTTTCTAGGCTTCGCAGGCAAGGGTGTCAGGAGTCTACGCACACGCGACCAAAACCTATGGTTTGTGCGACGCAAAATCAACCCTAATCACCAATAGGGGCCCTGCGAAAAGTAGGTTATATTATGGTAAAACGCGGCAGGCATGAGGCCAGCCAGTCCAGAAGCTTGGGATCTAATACAGGGGCCCGAAGAATCATCGATAGCATTCTTTAGGGTTCCTTACTTTAGTGGTACGGTTGATGATATAAATCCTGCATTACCTTAAGGACCTTAAACTATGGGAATTATGGTATACTCCTTATTATGGGTAATGCAGGATTTATACCATCAACCGTACCATGATTTCTGTTTTAATGACAAAACCACACAACCCTGTTGTCAAGCCATGAAGGCGACTCTACTAAGGCATTCTAAGCGTAACTTTACGCACGAAAACCGCTGGCAATGGCATAGTTTAAGATCTGCTATGCTTCAGCATTTAGGAGCCTCTGTTACAATCCTTCAAGAAAGAGAGCCACGAAGTAGGGTTTGCATTGGGGCGCTGGCTTGATAGTCTCTAGAAGCTGACTGAAGTTCCTATTTCCCTATCATATTCTTAATTTCCATGGGTGCAAATGTTAGCTGCATACATTTGTCGCATTGCTACCCTAAGGGGCCAAGTACACAAATCGCGGGGTTTCAAGGTCCTAAACCATGCAGAGGATGGAATTTGGGGCCAAAAACACCCTTATTTGGGTACTTGGATGCTCTTGTTTGCACTATACGAGTGACAAGACGACTACAGTGTGACTATGACTATTATCGTGGACTTGTTCCAGGTTCGAAGTCTACTTCAACCCACCGTTACTACTTTGCAGCAGACACCTGGCAAAGTGCACCCATAGCCGAAAAAGCGGAGCCCCCTAAGCCATGCACCCGGAACCCCCCAGTTGGCTCATGGTGACTTACAGGGCTGTGTGAGTGCAGGTTTTTTGGGGTGGGTGGGGTCTTTTCCGTGAGGCCAGCCTTTTTGCTTCTGTTGTTCTTCTCGGAATACCCACTGTTGCAGCAGGGGCTGCGGATTCAGGGTTGGTTGCCTGGGGTTTGATGCCTAAACCCTAAACCCTGCTTAAGTTCGGGTGTGGCACATCCCAGAGGTCTCAGTCCAATGTCCACGTGCCATTGGTTTGGCCCTGCTCTCTGCAGGGTT
The DNA here is from genome assembly GCA_905221615.1 of Symbiodinium sp. CCMP2592. Classification (NCBI taxonomy): domain Eukaryota; class Dinophyceae; order Suessiales; family Symbiodiniaceae; genus Symbiodinium; species Symbiodinium sp. CCMP2592. The sequence continues at coordinate 1,548,017 of CAJNDT010004112.1, forward strand.
TCGGGTGAGTGGGGGGGGACTTTAGTTAATAGAATACGTGGTTATGTTATATACTTCTACTGGGAAACCCTAAACCCCTAAACCCTAAACCCTTAAGGGGGCAGAACTACTACTTCCTCAGGCCTCTGCTTTACAGTATGGAGGGTAGGGCTTGTGGGGCAGTCGCTAAATTCCGGCATTATGGGGGTGACTAGCGAGTTGATTTGTGCTCCCCAAGGCTTTGAAGTAGGTTAGTATAGATTCTTGAAGATCGTGCTAGAGTTCTTCATCGTAGTATAACTTGGCCCATGGGTTTTGGAGAATACTTAAGGACGAAGCTGTTCATGAAGTTGGGGTTCAATTACCGTATAGGGACTCATCGTAATCATAGCATTAGGGTACAGCCCCCTAGCTTAAAGGGTCAGGCATTCTGTGTACAATGAACTCTCTCAAAACATGAGCCATAAATCACAGTGAGGCTCGTTCCGCATGTTCAGGTCCTTTCATAAGCAGCATTAGACGATTAAAAGTTCTTGAAGTTGGCGTTCTGAGGGAATTTCCTGATTTGTGCAGGCGGCTTATAGCACAAACCCCTGTAGAACCCACTGAAACCTGCAAGAGCATTGGGAAGCCCTTGAAGATGTCTAGGATTTCTCCCTAGCCCTTGACTGGATCCTTGTTTAAGGACTACTGAAGAGGTAAAACCTGTTTTCTAAGGGGTCATAATTCCGTCTCGTTGTTGATGTGCCGGATACCACATGTTCTTGGGTTTGCAAATGCTCCGTTTGCACGTTATTACAGGAATCCAGAACCAAGAAACCCTACAACAAGGGATGTTGGAGCCTTCTGATTATGCACCCCGATGCTTCAAAACCCCTGAATGACGCAACGTTCGTCCGTCAATGGCTTGTTATGTTAGAGTTTACGGGGATATTCCTGCATCTATCTTACAGGGAGAGTAAACATTCTGAAGCCACATCGGTAGGTTTCCCATTGTCTTGAGGGGACAGTCCTTAAGTATCGAGTTTTAGAGTCTCTGGGCAAACATCCCTAGAAACCCCAAACCATGAACCCTCGCCGAAACCCCACAAATCGTGCTTCCCCGGAGGCTGAAGACGAAGGATATCTTCAACACCTTCGAGGGGCTTCGCGCAGTGAAGGCTTCGGTGGTTTCGGGCTTTAGTTTTGATCTGGGTTAGGGTTTGGGGTTTCGGGTTGGCTGGTGAGTGGCGAGGGTTGAGATTGTGAACTGTTGCCTTGCAGGTTCCGTGCTTCCGCAGCCAAACTCTTGCATTGCGAGGGCAATGCAGGGCGCCCACGAATGCTGCTAAAGGATTCGCCATCTGCACAAAAGTGGAGCTTCAGTGCATCATGTCTGCAGTCGTCACTCTTACACCCGTCCTTGCTATGCATGGATACAGGCTATCAGGGACTACTCCTTCGAAGTTTGAGAATGGTTCCGCTCTGTACCTGTATCGACGTTCAACAGTTTATGTGAATGTGGCATGATGGACCCAAACAGCCCTCTCACCCAGAGACTCCAATCCCTTAATTAAGGAATATAACTAATTAACTTATAGTAGGATCCCTTATATGATTTAAGGAATATTCCTTAATTAAGGGGTATTGGAGTCTCTGGGCACCCGGAATAGACGCAGCGGCCCCATGTGGCAAGTCGTCATCTTAGAGTCCTCTTCGGGTGAGACCCGCATGCAACATCCGCGGTGGCCCTACTTGGAGGTTCATGGGTAGTTATACATGGGGTTAGAAGTCCCCTAACCATAGTTACCCTAATTATAACTCCACTTATAACTACCCATGAACCTCCAAGTAGTGGTGGCCCTAGTTTTGTCGGGAAACCGAAAGCGCCTCCATCCATGCAAGCCCTCCCCGCTGATGCTTGCCTTCTTCCTTGGTCCTCCTTCGGGCAGGGCTGGGAACCTCACTAGGACCTGGTAGGGTTCAGGGTTTAGAGAGTCAATATGGCCTCCCAAACCTCAAACTCTGCACTGTGAGGACCATATGCACGGACAGGGATTTGTATTTAGGGGCCCTCGCACTGGCCACAGGGAGAGCATCCAATAAGGACCCTGTGGTCGACAGTCCCCGCATGGGCGACACGAAGCGGTATATGCTACAATCACAGCCTCTTCTGATCAACTAGCGGCCTTCGTATATTGTGGCATAGATGTCTGTTCTTTGGCATTGCCCTTCACGGCAGGCATGATTTAAAACACTGCGTAGAAGCATAATTACATATCTTATGCACACACATACGAAAAACGCCCATGTGCATGTTCGTATACAAACAACATATACGCATGTCAGTACATGCATGCTGTTAGGCAGCTTACATGCATAGTTACGCACGTGCAAAAAGCGTATGTCCAGCTGTTTCAGCATGTGTGGTCGATATCGGCAAGTACAAGTCATCGAACCCAAGACCCTAAACCCTAAACCCTAAACCCTAAACCCTAAACCCTAAACCCTAAACCCTAAACCCTAAACCCGAAGCCCTAAACTTTCATGAACTGGCAGGCCTTCGGAGAGCGAAACGCCGACGACACGCAGGTTTGGCTGGGGTTTGTGCTACGAGACAATCAAGACCTAGGGTATTTGCTTAGAGTTTCACGGCGCGAAATTCACGGAGGATTTAACTTCAGGTGCTTACATCACTCTACATCTATCATACTTGCTACGTCCGTTGAACCTTGAAGTGATTTGATCTTGAGATTTTGACGTAGGCGCAGGGTTCGGGATTGCCAGTGTAGCAGGGCGCAGGCCTTAAACCCTTCTGCCGTTACAGGGGCTTTCGGGTGTAGAGTGTAGGGTAAAGGTTGTTTTCGAGCTGCAGGCTTTTGAAGGCATTTAGGTATTTAGAGGATGCAGAGGCTCAGAATGAAATGTTGAATTCAGACTGTGCAGGATTTGCGCAAGGGTCTCCGACGCGTACAAGTGTGTGGGACTTTTATTATGGGGGGTCTGAACAAGTTTGTAGTAAAACCGCGTTGAGTTTCAAGCTTTCAGGTTCTGCAGCGGTTTTTATGCATATCTACAAGCGTTCTTATCTCAGTAGGGTTCGAGTAATGAAAGATCTCTTTAAGATCTTGATCTGGGAATCAGTAGGGTTCGAGTAAAGATCTCTTTAAGATCTTGATCTGGGAATCTAGCTTGGAGTTGAAGCGAAGAGAGTGTAGCGGTTCAGATTGTAAGTGAACGCCCCTGCATTTGCAAACTCTCTTTCTCATCTCTGAAACCTCAAGCTACCCAGAGGCTCCATAGTAGTTCCGTTTGGGAGCACCCTAGAGGATTCTAAATATGAACCCCCAAAAGGAACTACTATGGAGCCTTAACCCAGGCCCCGGGGAGGATCCAAAAAGTAGATCCCTTAATAGGGATTCCTATAAAGTACCCTTAGTAATGCAGGCCCCCAAATTAGGGGATCTACTTTCTAGATCCTCCCGGGGGTCTGGGAAGCTAGAAACCATGCAGGCCAGAAGCCCGAAGCCGTCAGTTTTGGAGCTATACACTCGACGCTGAAGCCCGATAGCCCTAGGGTTTAGGGTTTAGGGGTTTAGGGGTTTAGGGGTTTAGGGTTTAGGGGTTTAGGGTTTAGGGGTTTAGGGTTTAGGGTCTAAACTGACTGGGGTTTCGACTTCCCGTTTCCCGACACTGGTCACCAAAGATGCCTGGATGCCTGCCGGATGTTCACAACCTGGCACGAAAAGCCATACCGGTAGTCTCTATTGTTATCCTATGTAGCGTTGACCGGAACGACGAACTACCCAGAGGAGGCTCCATAGTAGTTCCTTGTTGGGCTTATAGGATTCTAAATATGAACCCCAAACACCAGCTACAGGAGCTACTATGGAGCCTCAGGGTACAGTGGAGAATATGCATCAAACCCCGCACCCCCGAAACAACCCCGCAGTGTTGCTTGGCTGCGGTTAGAAATCGTCCCCCCCCCTGAGAGCTGAAGGGGTTGCAACCTTTGCTGGGTTCTTGTGAAGGAACTTAATTGAAGTTATACCATAGTGGGGATCTATAGTTCGAAAACATTTCCTTATTAAGCTCACAAGAACCCTATTTTGGTAAATAACATGGTTCCTTATTTTGGTAACTTATTAGATCAAGCTCCTTAACAAGCACCCTGTTTGCAAGGCACTGACGGCGTTCATGGAGCTGGTGAGCACGGATCCGGATTTCATGTCTGGGCCGCTGTCGCACGCTTTCCTACTAGGTTCATGGGTAGTTATAAGGGTTCCTTTAAGGGTCCCTTTAAAGGGATCTATATGGATTCTATAAGGGTATAGGGTTTAGGGCCTACTTGGAGGTTCAGGCGTAGTTCCAAATGGGGTTATAAGTCCCCTAATAGGGATTATAACCATAGCTACCTGGGTAGGATTTAGGGTCAGGTATAAATGGGGTTATAACTCCCCTAATGGGGGTTATAAAACCATATAGTTACCTTAATTATAACCTCACTTTTTATAAATGGGGTTATACACCCCCTAACCGGGGTTATAAAACCATATAGTTACCTTAATTATAACCTCACTTATAACTACCCATGAACCTCCAAGTACTGGGTAGGATTTAGGGTTTAGGGTTCAGGTGCGGCCGGGGCCAGTGCCTTGCGGCGTGATTTTTGCGGATACAGGGACAGGGTTCAGACCTTCACGGGCAGATTGATTGGGCATGGCACAGACCTTTCAGCTACTAGAGTGTTGATGCTTAAGACGTGGCTGGTCCTAGGGTAAAGGTTTGCGGCGAGCTGTTGATCTACCAGTATTGGCAGTTCACGCTAGCAGCAAAACAGATCAAAGTATAGAACAACTCCCATGTGAGGCAAGAACTTGCGGTTCACACGGACCCTAAGCCTCTACATCCCGATCCCCCTGAACCATACGAGTACAAGCGTGCAGGCACCGAAACTACTTGACAAAGTAGCCGTCTCGTGCCTTAAACCCTTCATTGTTATTACTAACCCTATACCCTAATCCCTCACCTCGACATGTTCAATCTGGGAGTCCTAAGACATTTTTACCAGCAGTAGCGGCTCAGATGGAGGGTGTTTGGCTTGGGGAAGGTCGGTTAGAGATTAAACTTTCGAGATTAAGTACGGGTTTGACCGAAACGATATAGCATCCCCTTGTAGAAAGTTTGAAACTACACCATAGTAGCGCTTCTCTAGTTCTTCGGCACCTATATACCGTTTAGTGCAACCTTCTCAGGCTTCGGAGGGGTTTCTATGAGTTTTTTATAATTTGTTCATGCGTCCAAGTCTACAGACGCCACCAGGGTTTGCAGCTGCTGCGTGCCCAAACAACCCCGCTGCAAGCATACGAAATCTTTCTAAAGGCTTTTTTAATAGCTGGTAGTCTTTATCCGGGCTCCCTATCAGTATTGGTTGCTAACATATGCTCAAATATACCCAAAGCCAGAGTCTAACCGTGTAGGCCCCTAGATGGCAGCCTATATTAACCTCCCAACACTCTTGTCAACCCTATTCTAGACATTTTTAGGTGGTTGTCAAAATTATGGTCCCTTTTTTCTGTCCTTATTATAATACGGCACCCATTGGTTAAGGTACCAAAAAAGGGACCCTAATCTTGACAACCGCCCATTTGGGTCCCAAGATTGATGCCTCAATGCCAGGACCGCTTTCTGGAAGAACATCTACCGCCTGTGGTCCTCGGCCAAGGGTTTATGCTGGAGTACCCTAACCTTAACCCTGAAGGACCTACCTTTTTTTAAGGACATATATAAGGAAATCATAATAATTATTCAGGGTTAAGGAAGGCTCCACAGAAGTTCCTTTTTGCGGCTCATAGTCAGAATCCTGTCAGGTAATTCCCAAAAGGAACTACTATGGAGCCTTTGAGTAATATACATGGGGCTATAAGTCCCCTAATAGGGGGTTATAACGATATTTACCCTAATTATAAGCCCACTTATAACTACCCATGAACCTCCAAGTAATGAGGGAATATAGGGGGGTTAGAGCATTGCGTGCCCTGGCTAGACGGAGAGGGCATTAAACGATTTCAGGGTTTGGTTATACAAAAGAGGTTTCGGCAGTAGCACTTGATAAGCCGGTGCGAGACCATTGGCATCTGTTGCATAGTGTGCTACATTTTTGGCAACCGGCACCAGGCCGAAAAGGCTTCACCAAACCCCATAACCTCATAAACGCTAAACCCAAAACCCTATTGCCAGAGGGTGCGATCCTTGATTCAAGCAAAATCCTCGGAACAATCGTTAGGGTTAGAGCCCCGGGTTTTCGACGGTCGCAGGGTATTATATGGGCATTTCTGATTGTGATCAGGGTTTAGAGTTTAGGGCTTAGTACGAGTTCGCTAAGGGTTCCTCTGCTGGAGTTGTGTCAAGAGTCCCTGTACTAATTCAGGCTTCTATATGTATGTATAGTTTAGAAGTAGTGTTACTGTTCTTGCTATTCTTCGTCTTGTCATTATTAGACTCCCTCCGGGGACCTCTGCATGTCGTCAACTGCGTAATCTGCAATCAGCGCCGTTTAAACTTGCACATATCTCCACAAGGACACTGCCTGGGCCGTGAGTTGCAGTCTTTTGTTGACTGTGGGGATGAGGTTGTCGCACTATGCCAAGCAGTTGAATAGCGACTTCCAGACGAAGGCAGGATTTACCCATAGGCCCCAAGGTAGTTCCTTTTTGGGATTACTTTATAGGATTCTATATACGAACCCCAAAAAGGAACTACTTTGGGGCCGTAGGGTAAGGCTTAAGGATTAGGGTATCGGTTGGGAAAGGGAGGGAGGTTGAGGATGTACAGGTTTCGTCAGGAATGTTTACCGAGTCTATATGAGGCTTTTGTAGTAAAGGGCTCGGGTGCAGGATGTAGGGTTCGTTTCAGGGTGGAGGCTGTGAGCTTTTGGTTTCAGGGTTTGCGGCAGGGCTGCCAGTTAGGAGCATAGCGTGGTGCAAGCACTTAATGCTCTTTCACTTCAGTGCTCCAGTGCCAGCCTTGAGATGCCTGAGACCCTTTTTCCGCAAACATGTTCGCTCGCATTGGAGATGAACTCTGTGTTATTGTTTAGTGTAAAGGCCTTCCAAGACATATTTATCTAAATGGTGGCTGGCCACTGCGGGTTTGTGCTGGCTGCATCGAGATCTTAACTTTCTGTTGTTCGGTGGCGCGCTTCCAAAGCATTCTGCCTCCGTCCCACATGATTGCGAAATCTCGATGTCTTAGTCGTGGCGATCAAAGCCTGCAAGCAGATGACCTCGCCCCGGAGCAGTGACTAGCAGTAGTGACGCGAGATGACTGTGGTTGTGATGACTGCTTTTGTGATGATGGTGGTCTATAAGGCCCCAAAGTAGTTCCGTTTTGGGGTTCGTATATAGAATCCTATAGGGCAATCCCAAAAAGAAATTACTTTGACACCTATAGTCTATTATGCCATTTACTCTCTGCATCCCTTGCGGTAATTTGTTGCACGGTTGATGGTATAAATCCTGCATTACCTTGAGGACCCAGAACTATGGGAATTATGGTATATTCCTTATTATGGGTAATGCAGGATTTATATCATCAACCGCAGTACCAGTAGCGGTATTCGTCGTGCCCAAAACAGGGGCAGTAGCCGCAGCACGTGGAAGTATTTGTACAAGGTCACCACCACCGTTTCTTGACTTTTGAAGCGTGCGATTAAAGTACTTGGGGGCTGAGTGGGTAACCTTTGACCTGTTGGGGCTTATATAATCCTACTATAATTCAGAATGTCAACCTTTTTGGGGCTCGGGTACACAACCACCAAGAAAATAGACGAACTCTCCCTCTGTGCTGAAATCTCGGAGCTGTACCCTCTGCTGGACGCTGGATTGTCCCAGAATTTGTGCAACTCGAACGACGATGAGAGTATAGTATATATCGCAGTAGCTGATCTAAGCTGCAGCCCAGGCCGCCTTTGGGCCACGCGTACTGCATGCATCTTTCATGCTGATCTGGGAGCTTCCGAAAATATGGGACCCTAATCTAGTGCCCCAAATAGTAAGATCCCTATTATAGGGACCCCAAAATGAGGTACCCCGAATTTTCGGAAACCCCCATCTGAATTAATTATGCGGATTCTTGCAATACTCCAAGAAGGCGGATTAGCATCGTTTCCTCTTTCGAAAGCCTCCAGCTGAAAGCAGAAATCCGAATGAAGAGGGTGATGTTTGGGTCGTCTGTGGAATCCAAGCCCGGCTTGCTCTAGACATCATGCCTTGTCACAAAACTTAAACGCCACAGTACCGCCACAGTAGTAGCCTGTACCCGACTACCCTGATACCCGAGTGACTGTTCCAGAAGTTGCCCGTGAAAGGTCAAGCAGCTGGTCGCCATCGCCCTACTACTTCCATGTTTAGGTCATATGGTTTCGGGCGTTTAGGAAGGTTTGGGTTTGGGTTGTTTCGTGTGCAGAGTTTGGGCTGTAGTAGGACTCTGGAAGGAAGGAACGTTGGCGCAGTACCTGGTCGAGACGGCATTTTACACCCGTTAATTCGCGACTTCAGCAGGGCTTCGCATATCGATTTAAACAGGGCTGGTTTTGCCTTGATGTTCCTCTAAACCCTAGACCATGCTAGACCCGCTTCTACGACTCCGGCCTGAATGTCCCTGTTGGTTCACGCTCAGGCTGCCTTCAACGATGAGCACTGGGAGGAAGGAATGGAGGCCCGTGGGCATACTTGGAAAGCACGGGATGGCAATGTAGAATGTCAGGAGTAGGACTCTGCCTTATCCACGCCACCAAAGCTTAAGGCCTCATGGCAAAAGACCCAATGAGCGTAGGGTCCTGACTGAGAGCATGGGCATTGGATCGAGGGTACAGGATACTGGGTTTAGGGTTATTGCTACCAAACAGTACTGTTTGTAGTGGTGTGCAATATGACTGCTAAGTTGGGGGTCCCGTCAAAACAAGTGTCTTAGGGCGTAGAGGTTTAGCTTAGGGGGTTCAGGGTTTAGGGAAGTAGTTCTGCTTCTTAAGAAAGGGTTTGCCTCCGGCTTCCCTTGTATTTTCATGGTACCAGTACGTTGGTGTAGGGTTTAGGATGGTTTAGGTTCAGGGGGTTCCACTTCGGGGTTCGTAGTTTCGGATTGATGCTTCAAGGGTTACCACAACAGCTCAGATGTACGGTATAGTTAGAGCTTTATGCCATCCCGGGTTAGAGCTGATAGGGGCTTTACAACCGTGGTCGTCAAGGGTAGTTTACCGAGCCCCACTGGCCCACTGAGTAACAGTTCGATAATATTCATAATATAGATATGTACGGACCTTAATAGTAGCCCTATTGTAGACCCTTACAGTATGGGGGGCAGTACCCAAGTTCAGCACGCAGGGTACGCCGTAAATTGTAGTTGGGTCGTGGGGGCCACGAGTCTGGAAAACGTCCCTCTAAGCCGAGATTACGGTAGTACGACCCTGATATAGTATCGGCCTCAAACCCATGTGGCTCGTCTTGCAGGTGACCTTCCACAATGGGCCGACAAAGACCTACAACATTATCAAGGTTCCTCGCGATCTGCAACGGCGTTTCGGAATTGTGCCGTAATTTTGAACCGTAGTCCTCATGGCACGGCAGGTTTTCGTGTGCTACTGTAACTTATGGGCTTAAATACTTAAATACCAGTATTGTTCCTAGGGTTCCTGATTACAAGTATAGTATCGCAGACCTCACATTAGTTCGTGTTCTGGTCGCCTGTGGCTCTCGAAGAAAATCTAAGAAGGGAAAAGGAAGCTCAGTACCTCCAACTTTTGCTTCAGAGTTTGGATCGACCGTTGAAGCCATGGTTGATGATATAAATCCTGCATTACCTTAAGGACCCTAAACTATGGGAATTATATATATGGTATATTCCTTATTATGGGTAATGCAGGATTTATATCATCAACCGTATGGCCCCTCCGCCCCTATGCCCCTTACACCTTGAACTGCCGATCCTTTCCCCGAGGCGAATCTCTGAGGTGCCACCCTGGAGACCTCAAGCACACAAAACCCAGCTATGTGGGGTACGGCTGATGATATAAATCCTGCAAGACCCAGAATAAGGAATATACCATAGTTCCCATAGTTTAGGGTCCTTGAGGTAATGCAGGATGTATATCATCAACAGTATCTCATAATCGAAATGTTCCTGCCGAGTTCCTTAGGAAGCCTTAGTACATCTGTAGTATAGCTTACTCCAAACCCTAGAGCCTTAATCGTCGACTAATCGTGTATCAAGGCCATTTAGATGGGTTTTTGTGAATGAACTTTTGTGTGAAGGTACCGTAACGCTAAAGGGCTTACCACGCTTTTTGTGGACTTGTATATAAGGTCTTCGGGAGCTTGACTGCCGCGACCATATCAAGCACATTAAAGGTGTTCCGAAGGGTGGGGAGGAACTTGACTCAAGGTGCCAAAACCCGAAAATGTAGCAGTTTACGAAATATCCATGTCATGGTACACACCCTATAAGCCCAAAGCAATGTAGATGAAGTTCATAGAAATCTCAAGTCTTCTATGCATCGGCCTTTGTTCTATATTCGCGCAGTCTAAGTCTTCACAGCACCTTAGGAACCCTCAATGCTGAATCCGAAATCCGGGCGAAGCCTAGTTAAAAGAAAATTCTATCCTCCTGCACTTTCGACCCAGCCATATGGGAGTTGTTTGGTTACAACACCCCAAACAGTCCCCAAACCCTAAACTGTGGACCCAGCCATGTGGGAGCCTTTTCGCTGAAACGCCGAAACCCTAAACTTAAGACCCCGCCATGTGGGAGCCTGTCGTGCCCAAAACACAATGCAGCCCTCAAGCCCAAAACTCTTCAAGACCCAAAGGTCTTAGACCCCATTATCCCAAGCGCTATAGTGATTCCCAGAAAGTTGGAACATAGATTTAGGATGACTCATGATGGCATTCCCCTATACTTTAAGGGCATGAGGCTAATGATGTTCCAACTTTCCGGCTTCTACTCTCAACTGAAAAGAATCACAGAGCTAGACAATTCTTGAACATGGCTGTTGAAGTTTAGTGTGTCGAGCTTGGTGTGTACTTAAGATGGAGTCAGTATGCAGCTCCACAAGGCTACCATCAAACAATCCCCAAACGCGTAAAAGGCAGCCGAAAGGAAGCTCGGTGCAAGCATGCGGCCAGAGCTGCAGGCACATGTTTAGAATACGGTTGTCGGGGAGCATACTCTAGCAACAGTCATTATGAAGTGCCCGCAGGCGCAGTATTGGTAATTATCTAAGCTTCTTCTTTACGTTGCGCCACCATGTCCAGACATATGACGGGGTGAATCTCGGGGTGAAGGTGTAGTATAGGGCCTTGGGGTCCGGGGTCTTAAGCTTCTGGGCTTGTCGTCGTTTGAGCCTTTTTCTTTAGGGTTTAGGGTGTAGGGTTGAGGTTTAAGGTTCCGGGGTTTACGGGGGCCTCTTAGTGCGCTAACGGTGAACACGCCCGGTTCAACATTTTTGAGCGAGGCTAGGCAAGCCTGATGCCAAAGGCTTTCGGACTGGGAAGTGGCGAAGCTTGAATACTTAACTCGTATAATACTATTCTTTCATATTCTTTTGGGTTGCTATATGATATAGTATGATACTATACCCGAAAATCCTGTTGGTAAGGCCTTGCAGGGTGTCTTTTGAGCAAGAGCTCTTTCGGCAAGTCAAAGTGTTGTCATGAACTTATAATTGGAGTCAGCTGTTAGCAAAGGTTGCCGGAGCCCTTGGGGACCAAAGTAAGTAACAACAAAGCCCAGTACGTATGGGCCACTATTTGGGTGAGCAAATGATTGGTAGTTACTTGCACCCATACTCTAACTCATAGGTTAAGGCTTTAAGGCCCAATGTCCGATACTATATAGGTACATAGACCCTTCAAAGCCAGACGTTATAAAGTCCACTGGAACTAGCCCTTGCAGGAGGGTGAAGCATATCTGGGGTTTCAGATGTCTAGTTACTTCGGATTCGGTAGGAGGTTGAGGAGTTCCGGGTTGGCATTGTGGTCAAGTATTCGTCCTGCCGGAGTCGCAGCAGGCCAGTTGCAAAAGGGTTGGCATTGGGTTTAAGGTGTTTAAGGCTTATCTAGTATGTCTTTGTGTCCAGCGTGGCCGATGCTGACCTTGCCAGCCTTTCCTTCGTAGTTTGTACAGCATCACTCCTCGTGCACATTGCCATTAAGGCTGTTTCATGGCTGTCGACGGTTATGGCCCTCGGGTCTAGCAACAATTGCTGTTACAAATCAAACTACACGATGTGCGGTAGCACAACGTCAAAAACTCGTGCGTGACTAGCCGTAGACCACATAGGTTTCACAGCATCGGGCTAGCACCGGCGAACCTTGCCTGGCTTGCTGAGTGTGAGCGCCGAAGACATGTCGTGGTTGCAAGTAGCTCAGCCGCCAGCCTCAGGAGGAAATCCTACGGTTGATGATATAAGTCCTGCATTACCTTAAGGGCCCTAAACTATGGGAATTATGGCATATTCCTTATTATGAGTATTGCAGGATTTGTATCATCAACCGTAGCATCCCTGGACTCCCATGCCATGGCTCCAGCCGTTTGGCTAGCCTAGACCTTAAACCTCAAACCCCAACACCCGACGCTGGATTAGATGAACCAAGTCGAAGCTGTCTACCCGAGCTTTAGTGCCCCGATGTTTCTCATTTGTCGTATCATAAGGGCCCAACTTATGTTTTACTTGATGTGTTTTCCTTGTTGTGATTCAAAGGATGCTTGAGAGACCTGAACCTCCTGAGACGACTCTTTGGAGGCTTCGAAGTTGCTCGACATTGTCGAAACCTCAGCCATGGATGAGCTTGGCAGGTTTAGGGCTCTGATATCCGAAATTCGTGTTTCAAGTTTTGGGGTTTCGATTGCTGAGCTCGGGTTTTGGATGCTTGAGCCTTGTAAACTTGTGTTGAGGCTTTTATGCTGCGCATCTTGAAGCTTCCCTAAACCCTAAACCCTAAACCCTAAACCGTGCATTTGGGGGACTGGGGGGCTGCCTTGCATTTGAGCTAGCATGGTGCGAAGCTGTTGCTGTCGTCTGCTTACATAGAAACATATGGGTGGTTGTCAAAATTAGGGTCCCTTTTTGGGTCCTTATTATAATACGGCACCTAATATTTAGGGTACCCAGAAAGAGACCATAACTTTGACAACCACCCGTATCTAAGTAGCCTACATCGTTTAGCTCAGTCAGCACAACCCGTAACCCCCTGAAGCCTGAACCGTGTGACAGAGTCCGACGCGCTTTCATACGCTAATTGAAGTGCAGGGCTCTAGGCCGTCACGTGGATGTGTATGGTATACCTAGAGGCTCCATAGCAGTTCCTTTTGGGGTTCATATATAGAATCCTATAAGGTAATCCCAAAGAGGAACTACTGGGGCCTCTGGGTACTCCGAATTGTGAGTTGTTGTGCTGTAAAAATGTGAGATCTGTGCTGTCGTTCCGTGTGCTGTTTAATGTTAGGGCTTAGGCTTTGGGGGAATCCTAAACCCCCCTACCAAGGTGGAGTGCGAGCTTATTGCCAACTGTTCTGCTGCAGCACGGGGCCTCACCTGTCATCGATGCCCATGTTCAGGTTGTGCGGACATGGGATCCCTCCATCTCTGACATGTCAAGCCCAAACGGTCCAAGTACTAGTATCGTAGGTACTTAGTAGGTATCTGGGCCCCACAAGTACATACATATATATATATATATATATATATATACACTATACTTTGGGTACTGCCCCCACTCAGTAACAGTTGGATAAGATTCATAATATAGAGATAGACGGACCTTAATAGTAGCCCTATTTCAAGACTGTGACTGTATGGGGGCCGTACCCAAACTATCTATTACTTAAACCCTTTGGGAAGGGTTTCTGGCCAGGCTCCAGGCTTGAAATTTCTCGCTCGGAATCTCGAGTTGCCCGCTTGGGGACCGGTAGGCATGTGTTGATGCCGGGAGTGTGTTCCGGTAGGCATGTGTTGATGCCGCGAGTGTGTTTCTCAGTATTCGCATTTCCCAAAGCCCAAAACATTAAACCCCAACTAAACCAGGCTGTTCAGTGGCACAGTCTTTACTTTCAGGTTTCTGGGTTCCGAATATAAAGTAGGAAGCCCAAAAAACCTTTTACTTTTTCCCAGTGGGTTACTGAACAGCCTAGTAAATGCAGAAACCTTCAACCCTAAACCCAAAACCCTAAACCCTAAACCCAAAACCCTAAACCCTAAACCCTAAAAACCCTGAGGTCATGAGCTTGATCAACCGCTTCAAAATGGGCGAGATCAAGTCCCCTTCAGGCTTGGCAGCTTATGACCCCTTAAGCCGAACCGTGTGAGGGTCTATAGGGTCTAGGCTGATATCCAGGCGCTGTGGGATTTGCAGTGTCTCTTGTAGGGTTTAAGTTTTTGCACGCAAGCTTAACCCCGCAAGTCTAAAGTTTGAACTCTGCCTGCCACGAATTATGGTCAAGGTTGCAGGTGTGCTTGCATCCAACATGCCGGAATGTGCAAAGTCAAGTCCTGTCGCGTGGTTCTGGCTCAAGCCTCCTTGCAAGGCATACAGACCCCCATCGGGATTGACAAATCTTGTGATCCATCCATGTATTCGCTCACAACAGCTGCGGCATCGAAGGCGCAAAGGGCTCAATGAGGGAATGCGAGCGGAGACAGAGCTAACGAAATAGAGAGAGAGAGAGAGAGATACCGACAGACATAGAGAGAGAGAGAGAGAGAGCGAGAGAGCGAGAGAAAGAGAGGGGGAGAGGGAGAGGCAGACAGGGCTAGCAAGAGACCGAGGGAGGGAGGGACGATCAGTGAGGCTTTTTCCGGACAAGAATGGCCTCCTTTACCTGCTGCTGCTACTGCTACAGCCACTGCTGCTGTTAATTTGCAAACCCTATTGGATGATATAGAGATATTCTATATAGGTGCCATCCTTTCCTTCATGTCCGTCTGTGCCAGACCTTCTTGACCAGGACGCGATGGACTCTGGGCGTGGAGAATTCTTGGCTCCAACGCTGGCCAGCCTGCGCGCCCATGAGGTGCATCATTCCCCTCCGAAGCCCGTGCACGACCAGGACTGCAAGGGCCGTTGGGGTTTGGGGCTGCAGCCACGTCAGAATAATGGCTCATGAGAGCTTCCTCAGCACAGGCATAGCTCAAAATGCCACAATGCCATTACACGCTAGAGCTCGAAGCCCTGCACGCAACTCTTTTCGCCCCTATGTATACTATAGCGGTTTAGGGTTTAGGGTTGTATACTTGCAAGCAAGCCTGCAGCAAAAAGGGTTGTATACCTTGGACCAGAACCCACCTGAGCACGAGTTCCGTAGAGCTGAGAGGATCGTTTGGAGTCGTCTTCGACTGACATGCCGGAAGCTTGGTCTATCTTGGGGATACTTTTCTCGTAGTGCTTTCTGTGTTTCCATAGTTGGAAGCCCCCTGAACCCCAAACCCGAAATCACAGAACCCTAAACCCCAACCCCAAATCCTAGAACCCTAATCCCTAAACCCTTAACCCTTAATCCCTCAACCCCTAATCCCTCACCCCCTACCCCCGAAACCCCTAATCTAGTCCCTAAACCCTAAGATCAGTGTGTCTTTCCGAAGAGTGGCCCAGGAAGAGTCGGCGATCTTTCCGGCCGAGCCACCAGAAGCCTCGGAGCCCGCGAACTTCACGATGTGCCTTAGATCGGCGTAAGGTTTGGGATTTTAGGTCTTAGGTCTAGGGCTTAGGGCTTAGATGTGCCTTAGATCGGCTTAAGGTTCGGCTGGGGTTTAGGGTTTAGGGCTGGCTTAAGGTCTTTATAAAGACCTTTTCTATCTATCTGTCGTTAAGGGAGGGAGAGAATCTATGTTTGAGAAAGAGAGAGAGAGAGAGAGAGAGAGAGAGAGAGAGAGAGAGAGAGCGAGATAGTTAGATAGGTAGATAGATAGGTAAGTAGGTAGATATATAAAGAAAAGTAGATTAAGTAGATAGTTAGATAGACAGGCAGACAGATAGACGGATAGATACTTGTTACACACTCGGCACACATGCATACGTGCGCGCATGTGCAAGAGAATGTTATCTATATATATATATATATGTATGCATTTACATGTATATGCATATGTATCTGTTTTTTTACATTTACAGGCATATTTTATGTCCTACATACATTCAATGTGTGTGTCTGTATGTGAGTACGTATGTATGTACGTATGTATGTATGTATGTATGTATGTATGCATGCATGTATCTGTAGGTATGTACATATACATATGTATATACATATATATATATATATATATATATGTATATATATACATGTGTATATATATATATATATATACATACATACATCTATATAGGTGGTCGGGCATGTGTGTTTACATATTTGTCAGAAACGCTGCACATGTGCGTTGACATCGTTGTGTTTGTGTATAAATCGGTGTTTAGTATGCGTGCTGTGTCGGCAAACCCTCGGAGCAATGGTGAGGTGGGAATCCGAGCAAGTCAGCTTGCCTGCTTCGAAGGAAGAGGCAAA
This sequence comes from Symbiodinium sp. CCMP2592, assembly GCA_905221615.1. NCBI lineage: Eukaryota > Dinophyceae > Suessiales > Symbiodiniaceae > Symbiodinium > Symbiodinium sp. CCMP2592. Next base: position 1,564,529 of record CAJNDT010004112.1, read on the forward strand.
GGCTCCAACGAAGTCGTCATCGCAGCGTGAAGTTGTGACCTCCGTTGATGAATGGTTCAATTTGGGGGAGATTTTCGGCTGCTTTATGGCCAGAGACAAGTGCTGATGTTAAGCAATGCTGCTAAGCAGCAGTCGGTTTAGTGGAAGCACTACGTACACGGGCGCCCCAACTGGCGTCACTTTGTGTGCAGACGGTGCTCCTCCTCTGCACCTCAAACTTGCGCTACTACATGTTGTGGCTTTTTGCTTATAAAGAAGCTTTTCTGGTTGAAACACCGTGCTTATGCTTCAAATACCCTAAACCCTAAACCCTAAAAAAAACTGTTTCATACCGGACGTGCAGTTGAGTAATAACGGGCACGGTGGAAATCCAGAGCCTATAAAGCTGCTGCCACTACGGTTGATGATATGAAACCTGCATCACCCACTATACGGAATATACCATAATTCCCATAGTTTAGGGTCATGGAGGTAATGCAGGATTCTTGTCATCAACCGTTCTTGAGGATCATGGGACTTAGTGAGTAGGGGCTGTGCATACAGTCGCAGGCAGGATAAGCACAACAGTACACCGATAGCTCGACTGATACACTTACTAAGTCCCCTGATCCTTCAAGTACTTCACGGCCTGACCGCATCCGGGTGCCCGGGGACCTTTGATTGTCGTTTCTAGTCTCCAGCTGCTACAAGCTGTCTTGCAGGAACCTGTGCATCCTCCTGTCTTCTGGTTGCTTGAACATTTGGGCCCATGGGTTACGACAGACACTACCAAGTTGATTGAAAAGGGCGTGGTTCAGAGCAGCAGGGGTGTAGTACCCGGAGAATCTTAGGATTCGGCTCAAGATCCATCTGTTCGAAGCTAAACGTACTCAGGATTTAGGGCTTGAGCGCTAGTTTCAGACAGTCCGGGCTTTAATATTCCCAAAGGGCCCAACGCACCTGTATAGTAGGATCTAGGGTTTCTTTATCAGGAATTACTTCTACGACTTGGGGAAGTATCCCCCATAACAGTATCTAGGACCCTGTGGGATTGCACCCAGCATCTGATGACTGATAGCTGGCTCCGTATGTTACGTCGGTGCTGGGAAGCAGGGGCCACCACTGTTCAAATAGTCAAATCGAAGGGCTGGGGGTTTTAGGTTGATGGGTTGGTCAGGGTTCAAGGGAAATACAATAAGGCTCCACAGTATATAGTTCCTTTTTGTGATTCATATTTAGAAGCCTATGGGGTAATCCCCAAAAGGAACTACTATGGAGCCTCTGGGTCAGGTACAGTTTCAGGGTAAATAAAGGTTTGAATTCGAGTTTGTGCCTTTTGCCTGTAGTCTTCAGGTTCAACGCCTTCGTTTAGGGATGAACGCATCGTTGAGGCATATGCCCTCGCCCCTGGTTCAGGAAGTTGGTTTGGGGGTTTGGGGTTTCGGCTTTAAGGACCTGTAACACTAAACCCCTAAACCAGTAAACCCCAAACCCTATACCCTCAAACCCTAAACCCTAAACCTCGACGAAAAGGAGCCCTTAAACAACAACAAAAAAAATCGAAGTTCAGAAGGGTGGCTTACATGGGGCTTTGGGGGTTCGGCTAGAAGGAGCTTTCGAGGGTTTAGGGCTTTAGGGGTTTAGGGTTTGGAGGCCCCAGCCCGTGACTCAAACAAATGGGTTTAGAGGGAGCCTTAACGGAACCCCGAAAGAGAACCCATAACCCAAAGGCTCCATGTACCTTTATAGCAGATACTTAAGCCTTAAAGGGGTCCCTATATGGGTACTTTAAGGCCTAAGTATATACTATATGGGTACATGGAGCCTTAGGGTAAGCGCATAAACCCTAAACCCCTAAACCCTAAACCCTAAACCCCTAAACCTTAAACCCTAAACCCTAATAAGCGAAACCTCACCGGCCCTATGCGTACTGAGCTTCGCACGCTGGGCTCCCCTAAGCGCCAGGTGGCAACACCGACGCAGCTCCCAAGCCGGCCCCTGCCCCAGACCTCCAGAGAGCCCGATAGCCCTTTAAAAAAGGAATACCTAGGGCTAGGGCTCCTTTAAGGGGGTCTATATAAGGGATCTATAGGGTTTGGGTTTTAGGGGATTCTGATACCCTTTAAAAAAGGAATATATCTTAAATCAGACTATGAAGCCCTAGATAATTTAAGCCATGTATTCCTTAATTAAGGGGTATTGGGCTCTCTGGGCCTCCCGTCGACTCTAAGATTTGTTCCTTTTTATGGTTGACCAGTTTTATGGTTAGGATCCTAAAGAGAGATAATTTGGATAACCAAAAAAAGGAACTACAATGGAGACTATAGGTAAGACTTGTTCTTGCGGGTGCTACAGAATCTTGTCGGGGTCTTTCTTGCGGCTAGCGTAAGAGTTGTTCTCTGGCATTCTGTGGGGCTTCATCATCGGGATGTTATGTGTAGTCTACTGTGTAGTGCTTCGGTACAGGCATTGGGAAGCTCGGACACATGACGGCGACGGCGTACCTGCAGGGATGTGCTTTGGCCGTCTAGGTTTCCAGATTCAGCTATGCGCTTAGCACAGAGGGTATTTAGCAACAACAAACGACTGTCCCTTTCTTGTCTCGATGTACCATACAGAAGTACATCTCATGCCGCATGCCCAGCTCAAAACATTCAGGCCCCTACATGATGTTCACACGCCATATCGGCCCTTCTCCCAGCACCGAGCTGATTTCCAAGGCCCTTAAAGGACCGGAGTTTTATCGGAAACTCTGCACCCCAAACCCCCGGAACAAATCTCTTATCACTTCGTTTTGCTCCGCGAACCTTAACTTCGAAGCCCCTATACAGAAACCTAAAACACGAAACACAAAACCGTTACCATTTTGTGCCCCAAACCTTAGCATCCAAATCGCCAAGCAAAAAAACATATACTAAACAAAGCCGTAAGCAAACGTCTGTTATCATCGTTGCCCCTGCCTGCTTCGAGCTCAGGCGCCCTTTGAGCTGGCTAGGATCCGTAGCAACTTCGGAGGAATCGTCAGGGGTTAGTGAGTTTAGGGCTTCAGGGTGTTGGGGTTTAGGGTTCAAGGTTCAGCCCTATCGGAAGTTGAGGGTTTGGAGGGTTTGGGTTTTATATGGAGGTTCATGGCCCGGGGCTTTGTTGTGTTGGGGTTTGGGGTTCAAGCCTCTGTTGTGGGTCGTAGACTGGCTAGACTTGAGTCCAGTGGCAAAAAAAGGTACAGAGGCTTCAAAGGTTCGTCTCGTCTTTGCAGGGGTGGAGGATGTGAGTGATGCCCGACAGTATGCAACAAAAGTGGTAGGATGTTGCCATCCTGACCATTAAGAAGAAGACCGGTAGCTGGTAGTTAAACAACTTTAAACAACTAACACGACAAGTGAATTCGGTCACCATTTTGCCCCATCTTTGGCATCTGAACCCGGCTTCCTGGATGAACAGAACCTTGGCAAAATGGGGGTTGGGGTATTGCTTTTTTGGGTGCTCGAGCTCGGAGACCAATACCGACAGCCCTTAGTCTTACGTAATATCCGAAGCCCTATAACCCAAAACCCAACGCCCTAGCATCCGAAACCTTAACCCACAGCCCCCAAAGTCACTAAGCCTTCAACTGTAAGCCGTAAATTATATTGGGGTCGGAATAGTTTGTAGCAGTATCGCTGTAGAGTTCCTAGAAGTATACCATAAATAATGGACCCGCGAATCTAAACCATATTCCAAATCATAAGGCGCCCACGGTTGACTTCTGAATTGTTACCCGAGTGTCAGCGCCGAAACTCCTAAACCCACCCTAAAGCTCAGCTAAATAGTAGGATCCTTATTATAAGGAGTCCCCAAATACGGTACCCCTAATTTTCGGAAACTCCTAAACCACAAAGCCTTGCAAGGACGCGCAAAGGCTGATCTGGCTGGCCTGCGCAAAGTGACGCCGGGGGGCCCCGTCGCTGTTTTACAGACTTGGGTTCAGGGGTTTGGGGGTTTAGGAGTTGGGGTTTATGTAGGGTTTGGGGTTTTGGCATCGGTTTAGGGTTTAGGGTGTGCGATTGCACAAGTCCTGATGCAAAAAAAGGGTTTAGGAGTTAGGGTTTACGGGTTTGGGGTTTAGGGTTTGGGGTTTAGGGTTTATGTTCACTGCGAAAGCTTCCGATGTGCTGCCTTTGTCCTCAATTGTCGTGCTGTCGGTTGCTGTGCAAGGCTAGCGGCCAGGGCGCCGGTTTATGCAGGGTTTAGTTTAGGGTTTAGGGTTTTATGCTAATCAAGCCTGTGGAAAAAAGGGTTTTATGCTTTAGATTCTGTGATCCAGTCCAGCCGAAATAGGGTCAGTCAAGCATGTAGCCACAGAGCATGCTTTGAGATGCAGGTGGGCAGGCGGTGCTCATCATATTTCACTTATGCAGCGGAAGGGGCAGACGAGCAGTAGTATATTTCGTAGTCAACCTCCAGAGGTTTATGTTCTCATTCTTCCCTAAACCCTCTAACCCTAAACCTTTGAACCTTACTGCAAATCCCTCTAAACCCCAAGCCCTAGACCCGTAATTCTTCCCTAAACCCTTTAACCCCAAACCTTTAAACCTTAAACCCCTCTAAACCCCAAGCCCCTTTAACCCGCAAAAGTTCATGGCGGAGCAAAGAGCGCTAATTTCTTGATGTGTATGTCCCAAAGGCTCCATGTACTTCTATAGCAGATACCTATAAGCCTTAAAGGGGTCCCTTGATACTTTACGGCCCATAAGTACATATACTATATGGGTACATGGAGCCTTAGGGTGTGTGGGGGCGGGGGCGGATTTGTCTTTAGGATTTAAAGGAAGATGGTATCCGACGCCCTTCTGAGGTAGAGCTCATCAGGAATCCTTTGGACAAGGCCCTAAACCCTCCTGGACCCGATATAAACCTTTCCCTTTTAAGGTTCCCTATTCTGATTTCCTTATATGCGGGTTTCCGAAAGTAGGGGCACCTTATTTGGGCCTTCTTATAATAAGGATTCTACTATTTGGGGTACCATGAAAGGGTCCCCTATTTTCGGAAACTCCCATGTAAGTCCTTCAAAAGGATATTTAGGGTCCAGGTAAACCCTATGACCTCCAGCATCATCCGCGCGTTTCTGCCCAAGCCGTGTCCACATCGGAAACCCGGCTCCCAATTCGACAGTGGGTATGATTAGGGATCCTTAGAAACAGGGACTTTTCATCGGGAACATCCCACGTACCGGCATCCCAGCATTGGAACCCGGTGATTAGTTTAGAATACATCGCCAAGTCGCCGCAAGAAAGCCCTCAACCAGTTCCCCGTCAGACCGTACGCCCTAAAGCCCAAACCCTTAAATGTGGAGCCTTGCCTGCCTTGTGCGAGAGTGAGCATCGAAACCACAGAGAGATGTGGCCCTGCCCTCGACTTGCGGTGCCACTGCGCGCCTCCTTCGTACGGGGCTTTGCTGCAGCGTCCCCCCTGCGCCGCGGGCAAAGCTCGGCACCCTGGCTCGGTAGTGTTTGTCTTCAGGACAAACCGTAACCGAAAACTGGCTAAGTAAGGTTCGATTCCACAGGTACCTATAGTCTCCATTGCAGTTCCTTTTGAGGGTTACCTAATAGGATCCTAATTGTATATTTTGGTTAAACCAAAAAAAGGAACTACAGTGGAGACTATAGGTAGAATACACGGCAAATTGATGCAAATTGGGACTTTTAAGCGGCATTTGGTTTTCAATACAGAAGAGGAGCCGGGAGCGCGCTTGTGGTGTCTTTGTAGCTTAGTAGAAAAAGTGGTACGCTCACGTTGAGGGCTTAATTAGTGGTGAACTGGGGAAGTTATTATAGAACCTAAGCGATAGGACCCCGAGTAGTACGGTTGATGATAGAAATCCTGCATGACCCATAATAGGGAATATACCATAATTCCTGTACTTTAGGGTCCCTAAGGTAATGCAGGTTTTATATCATCAACCGTAGGAACCTTATCAGAAGTAGGGAGTTTCGACTCTAGGGTTCAGGACTTGATGCTGCTGTCTTCTTTTCTTGGCCTTTTGGCACTGCTTTGGCAACAACCCCTACCCAGAGGCTCCATGGTAGTTCCTTTTTGGGAGTACCCTATAGGATTCTAAATTATGAACCCCAAAAAGGAACTACTATGGAGCCTCTGGGTAAGTACAGCCGGCCTTGTAACTGGCTGTGCGCCCTAAACCCTAAACCGTGCAATGCGGGCTTCGTCCTTGCTAGGTACTTGGAGGTTCATGGGTAGTTATAAATGGGGTTATAAGTCCCCTAATAGGGGTTATGACCATAGTTACCCCAATTATAACCCCACCTATAACTACCCATGAACCTCCAAGTAGGAGGGAAAAAACCCTAAACCGTGGGATGACGGACTAAGCCCTTATAGACTTCGAAGGCGACGGGTTTGGAAAAGGAGGGACCCTTAATGGGGACCCCTACCCTATCATGGGCTATATAATGGGTATATATATATATATATATATATAATAGCTATATTAAGGGTATGTACCTAGGGGTCCTTCCGAAGGGTCCCTCCTTTTACCCTTGGATTCCAAGAGCTACCCAAGGACTCCAATACCCCTTATGATTAGGGAATATTCCATAAGTCATATTAGGGATCCTACTATAATTTAAGGTATATTCCTTAGTTAAGGGATATTGGAGTCTCTCGATACCTACAGTGCCAGAGTGGAACTTCAGCTGCCAGCGTGATTCATGGATAACTACGGCTGATGATCTAAATCCTGCATTACCCATGAGAAGGAATATGGCATAATTCCCACAGTTTCGGGTCCTTAAGGAAATGCATGATTTATATCATCAACCGTAGTATGATTTGTGATGCTTGTCCACGGGCAGCAAGACACTCTAAAGTGAATTGGAGCTCCTTCCCTGTTTCTCCGTGTCGTTGCTGCTTGGTTCTGATAGTGATGACTAAACCCTAAACCCAAAACCCGAAAGCCTAGACCATAGGATGAACCCGGAAGCCTCTAAAGCAAAGACCGTAGGATGACGTCACGATGGGTGAGCGAGCTGCAGTCCGCACGAACAAGATGCTCAACAAGTGCCTCAGCCACACTCAGGTCTGCAATGTCCAGCAATTGATTGTTCAGTTACTAAGCGTTCCTATCTCGGCATTTCATGAGAGGTATTTATTTAGAATTTCAAGTTGCCTCAGTATGATTCCCGTCGGCAATTAAGGATATGCGTTCCCGTGGGGCTTGTCCTGGGCTCGGACAGTGTATATAGTCTTACTACGTACTCAAGCCTAAACCCTAAACCCTATACCCCCCAAATCCCAACCTCCACGGAGTCACGCACTTGCCGACTTTTCCTCTTCCGGAGCCCAGAAGAGGAAGTCAGGGTCCTGTTATACCAATACTTCCGCAAGCAATACGGTGAATTAGGGACCCAAAAAGCACATAAGCATAAGCATTTTATGGGGATATCCCTACCATATTGGGCTTCATTATAAGGGGGTTTATATGGGATATCCCTATCTTAAGTTTTGCTTATGTGCTTTTTGGGGGCCCTAGTGAAGTATTTTAAGTAGGTGGCGAGCGGCCTCACCGCCATGGCCACGAAGGTCGCAGAAAGGTTCAATTGATTTTCTCCGCATGTTTAACCCCATCCCTCCAGGGACCTCATAGTAAGGGCCCTAGACCCCTTAAGGACCCCATAATGAGGTCCCTGGACGCAGAGGGTAACAGCCACCGGTTCATCAGTGTAAACTTGGCGGTGCGGGCCCGTCAGCCACGCAGTTAGCATACAGTATATTATATATTTGTTGAGATATTTATCAGTCCGCATGTTTAAACGTCGTCACCGTATAATGTAGGGGTCGGGAAGATTAGCAAAGCGATTTCTGTGTACTCTCTTTGTACTACGAACTACAGCATACCCCCACACCCAATTCTACTTTTTGAAGTCTTTTACAATTAAACTGTCTCTTCCGGGCTACTTCTGGTGAGCCACAGGTATTCCCACCCCATTGGGCGCACGATCTGCTAGTTATGACTGCAAGCCAAATCCCCTAAACCCTAAACCCTTAAAACCTCAGCCCTCAATTCCCTAAACCCTAAACCTGAATCATAAACCCTTATAAACCCTAAACCCTTCTCCCTGAATCCAAAACCAGCGATGCAGGATCTCGGGCCTGTACGTCAGCAAGACCATAGGCTACAGCAAGGACTATGCAGACAGCTTCCAAAGGGTGTTTGGCAAAGCCACATCTGAAGATGCGAGCAAGAGAGGCAGGATTTCGGGGGCTAGGTGTTCAGGGTTTCGGGGTTTACGGATCACGGTTTTGGGTGCTTGGTGTGTTTTTCCTGTCTTAGTGAGTGGAACATCCCTGCCGACTTGTTCAATCTTTCTGTAACCCTAAACCCTAAACCCCTAAACCCCTAAACCCTAAACCGTGGTTCGGGTCTGAATCTTGACGGCTCCACATGCTTGAAATTCGGACTCCACTCGACCCGAACCCACATCGGACACAACGTGATACGTGGCGCCCTTGCTATTGGGCAGATGATGTGAACGGCGACGTTCTCGGTCATGACATTGATGATGACGCTTATGATGAGGATGCCATGGTGATGATTATGGCAGTTGAGAGTGTGGTGATTGCTGCTGCTGTGTGTGCTTTTGCTGCTCACTAAGCCCAACTAACTTTTGTGGCTAAACATCTTGTGCTTCTCGTCCGACGAATCTTGCGCAGACCCCTAAACCCCGTACAGAGCCCCAACGCCGAGCCCTTCCAGGCCAAGTTGGGAACCTCCGCACGGTGGACTTTGAAACGGGACCTCTTGGCTTAGAGATCGAATGGAGCGCTCCCCCGGCAACTTGGCTTCGGCAAGTGACGTGGTTAGCTGGCGTTAGAGGTTGTAGGGCTTCCGAGAGGGTCCATGTACACAACCATTATGGAACTAGGTCCTAAAAGGCCATTCCTTTCATGGTTTTGGAGCCCTAATTCCATCATAGTAATATATATATATGTATATATATATGTATATATATATATATATATGTATATATATTCATATATATAGATATACACATACATATATATATATATATATATACATATATATATATATATATATATATGTATATGTATATATGTATGTATATATATATATATATACATATATATATATATATATATATGTATATATATATATATATATGGACCCTCTGGGCTTCATGAGTTATCCAGGTTCGATTGCGATATACTGGAAGCGCTGCTATCAGGGTCAGGCGTCAGAAAAACTACTGCGGGAGGAATAGCGCTCTCTTGATTCCCACACTCTGAAATGCTTCTTCATCTTCACAGCGCCCATTCAAGGCCTACAACTCTACAGCGTTCTGTGGAAACACCTGGGGGTAAACCCTCAACCCTTAGCCCGTAGTTGTTCTGTTTGCTACCCGGCCATTCGGATTACCTCCTGGCGATGCTGGAGGAACCCCTACAGGACCCGTAAAGATCCTTGATGTATCGGTCCAGGGACCCCTAAAGCCTAAACCCGTTCAGACGGAAAAAGGAGCTTAATTAAACAAACTCATTATGCGACTGTCCAAGTCGCGACCCGTAGGACGAAAGCAGAATCCAAAAGTAGAGCTTCAGACTAACACAGTCTCTACCCCGTATCGGAAGGCAACATATGGGTGGTTGTCAAAATTGGGGTCCCTTTTTGGGGTACCCCAAAATAATAGGTGCCGTACTATAATTAAATAGGCCTCTTCCAGATCATCTCGGCTGGGCTGGGTAGGAGCAAGTCTTCAGCATTTGTGCCTCAGGTGCTTCTGGCCGTGGCAGCCGACAGTGCCGCCGCAAATGCCGGCCTCATAGCCGGCCAGGTGGGAATCGGGGTATAGGGTTTGTAATATAGGGGCCGAAATAATTACCAAGAGTATTTTGGGGCTTCCTTATTACAGTTATAATATAATGGGCCCCCAAACCCTATCCTAATCAATAAGGCCCAATATTAGGGCATGTGCAGAAATCCTTGTGAGCATTGTTGCCAGAATGACACGGAATGCCATGATGGCAGTCCAGCACAAGATCAGGAGCGTCTACTACAGGGGCCTTAATATTGCCTATACTATACATTTGGGGGGGTTCCTTCTTAAGAGTAATTATAGTATAGTATACGCCAACACCTTGTTCTGGTTATCAAGGCCCCTATATTAGTTGTCATGCGCACCGCACGGCACTTGGCTCACAAAATCGGCCCGCAGACGCCTCGGTCAGGCGCCCCGCAGCCCCAAGGCCACAGTCGAAGCCCGAAACCCTGGTTTGGGGTTTAGGGTTTAAGGTTTAGGGGTCTAGGGTTTAGGGTTTGGGTTAGGGGCTGACCTAGACCCCCCCAAATACCCTCTAATACCCATTACTAAGGGCCGTAAGGACTCTGGTAAAGGGCCCTTGGAGGGTGCTGCGAGGAGGACCTTTAACCTCTAGGGGCTTCTTAAATCCGACGATAATTCAAAAGTTTAACCTTAGGGTACTCACCCACGAAGTCAGGGTTTAGTAATTTTAGGTTCGGAGCCAACAAGAAGCCCCTAGGGATAGCTTGTTGGCAACATGTCCGGCACGGCGCTCCGCCGCTGCGCCACAGCTCTGGGTGAGATCCCGGAAGTGGAGATGACGCAGCGGAGGTCCTCCGGCTGAACAGAAGTTTCCTAATCCCTCCAGGGACCTCATAGTTGGGGCTAGACCCCTTAAGGACCCCATAAAAGGGTCCCCGGAGGCATAGGGTTTCATTTTGAGGGTAGGAATAGCGCGTAACAGCAGTTCCTGTCAGGCAGATACTAGATGGAGTTTAGTGGCAATTTAGTGTACCCCCCAACCTCCGCTCGAATTATCATGGCGGCCCCCTGTATGTTGAATAAATGCTTTAGCATTTTGTATGTAGGTCTAATCTAGAATTTAGAGCGGCGTGCGCATAAGGCTCATATGAGCCTTCAGTTATGGCGGGAGCGGGGGTGTAGGGCTTCTGGTTTGACCCAAATTTAGAGAACGACCCATACAGCACGCTTATAGGAGTCCTTTAGAAGCCCTTATGGATCCCTTTAAGGAGGGTTATTAGGGTTTCCGAGGTACAATTGCAGGCTAGTTTCAGTTTCCATCGCTTGGGGTTGAGGATTTGGGGTTTCAGGATTGGGCCTGCCAGTTTAGGATTTTTAGGGATTATAAGTAGAAGCCCAACAGTTGGAAATCCCATAGCCTCAGTCCTTAAGAGTCATCTATGGGGAATCCCAGCACTATTTGGCCTTAATCCGGTTTCCAACTTTATGGGGTTTACTGTAGGGTTTAGGGGTTTTAGGGTTAGGGCTTTTAGGGCTTTAAGTTTTTAGGGTTTTCAGGGTTTAGGGTTTTTATAGTCTTAGAGTGTTTAGGGTTTAGGGAAGGACTAGGGTTGCAGGCTTGGCTGCTACAACTTTCAGGTCTATAAACCCTAAGCGCAGCAGCCTAAAACCCTACACCCCAAAAACCAAGCCCTAAAGCCCCCCAAAAAGCCCTGAAGTCCAAAACCCTACAAAGTCCTACATGTACTAAACTCCAAGCTTAGAGGGCGATGCGTCATCAGAGCTTCCCTGAGGTCAGGAAGGGAGGAGGTCGAGTTCCCGATGTACACCGTGGAGATGCAGGCCTTTCTCCTATAAAGAGGCTGAGTAGGTAACCTTTAGCCTGTTGGGGCCTATATATAATTCTACTATAATTCAAAAGGAGGTTAACTTGTTTTGGGCTAGGGTACTCAGCCCCTCAGTGCTTCAGATGATCAAACCTGCATTTCAGAAAAACCCAAACCCGAATAACAGTCCCTAAACCCCTAAACCCTAAACCCTAATTTAAAAACCTATACAAAATCCTAATAGCAAGGGATATCAGCCCTAGTTTATAATCGTGAAAGCCTAAACCCTAAAAAAAAACGTACATAAAGCCGTCAGGGCAAGGGATATCAGCCCTAACTGCCATGCAGGCCCTCCTTGAGATGACGGAGCTGAAGCCCTACGAAGCCACTCAGCTCTCCAACCGGGTTTGGGTCTTTGGGTTTAAGGGGCTTTCGGGTTTAGGTTAGGGCTTAGGATTTAGGGTTTCGGTCTTAGGGCGTAAAGGGCTTTAGGGTTTAGGTTAGGGTTTAGGGTTTAGGGTAGGGTTTGAAGGGCTTTGGGTTTAGGGGTTGGGTTTGTAGGTCTTAGGGAATACGGGTATCCTGAACAATCAACCTATCCGCACAACGGTGGCTCAGGTAAGGGTTGAACTCTACAGTAGCCATCCGCCTCTCCAAAAATAGGGGACCCTAATATAGTAATTACCCTAAATAGTACGATCCTTAGAATAAGGACTCCAAAATAAGGTGCCGCTAATTTTCGGAAACTCCCGTGTAGTTTAGTACTATTCCGGAAGTTCGGGCCTTTTCTGCCCTTTTGTCAAGTTCCCTTCCCACACCCTAAAGCCCTACACCAAAAAAAAGCCTTGAAAACCTTCAAACCCTATTGAACCGGTAGAAAGCCCGCATGAGCCTCTTATCAAGCCCCACACCATGAACCGTTCAATTCACCAAGGAGATGCGGGCTATGGGCCGCCTGACCGAGTTCAGAGAAAGCCTGGGGCACGCGATCTTCGTCTCCCACCAGTGGGCCGGTCACCATCATCCCGACCCGAAGCATCAGCAGCTTCGGAGACCTTGCTTGAAAGATAGGAGTTGCTATAAGGGTTGCTTTTACGGATGATATATAGGCTGCTATGAGAGTTTATTCATAGGGTTATACTCTACTAGATCAGGGAACCCTGCACCCCTAAGACCTTGTAGGAGCAAGTATAGAGCCCTTCACGCAACCGTTGTTGCAACCCCTGTATTCCAAAGCTCTTTACTCCACAGGTCGGCAGGTTGAGTGTTTAGGGTCTCGGTTTAGGGTTTAGGGTTTAGGTTTTCCAGGGCTACTGAAACGTTGATGCTACAAATCCTGCATTACCCATAATAAGAAATATGCCATAATTGCCATAGTTTACGGTCCTTGAGGTAATGCAGGATTTGTTATCACCAACCGAAGGACCAGCAGACTGATCGAATGAAATGGGTTTGCAGAGGAGCTATATGCACGATAACCTCTATTCTCTATTCGGGTGCCCTTAAATCTGCTTACAGCTTGTGTACTAAGAGTCCCCCTGATCCTCTCAGTGCTGTCCGCAGCCAAGGCTTTCAAGCATCCTTCAATCATTGCATGTACTTTCTTTCTCAGATAGATGGAAATGGATACAATCCTTTATGGTTCTGTCCCTAATAATTTCCTTACGAACTGCAGGTCGAAGCTAAACCCTAAACCCCTAAACCCTAAACCCCTGAACCTTAAACCCTAAAGAAAGAGGGGCCGCATCTCCTCTGGCAGTAAGGACTTTTCAAGAAGCCATGAAGAATCTCTTGTCAGGCGTCAGCAACTTGGCTTTCCAGGAAGCAAGCGGCTAGTGGTTTAGGTTCAGGGTTGGAGCAGTGCTGCTGAAACCTGTAAGCGAGTTTCTGACAAGGAGGCTCCTGTTATGGTATAGCGATATTTAAGCATCGGGTTCTCAGTTTTCCTTGTCTAGGGGGTGGGAGGTCCGTACAGGTCTGTACACTCTGACTGAACTTTGTGATTTTGCTGAAAATCACATGTTGACAGGCAGGCCGAGAAGCAACCTGTGACTTTCAATTCCCCTTGAAGCCTGATACAAGAAACTACTTTTTCAAAACAGCTAGGGGAGTAGCTGCAGCTTCCCTAAACCCTAAACCCTAAACGAAAACAGGTGACTGAATGCCGAACTCCGAGCCCTCCAACACTCAACCCTGAACCTTCCAGCTTGGAACTCTGCATTCTAATCCCTTGAGCTCTACAACCTTAAACGCCGAGCCTGGACACGGAAGACTGCACTATATGCCCTTCTGACCTGAACCCCGCTGTTTATGTGTAGGGTTAGTTTTTACAGGAATTACAGACCCTCAACTGGCGATCCCCGTGAGAGGCAAGGTTCGACTTCCCATCTCTGCAGAGCTGGCTTTCGGCCGCTTACAGTGCCCAAGTGCAGCTCGCCCTCACCCAGACCCCCGGAAGGATCCAAAAAGTAGATCCCTTAATGGGGGTTCCTACAAAGTACACTTAGTAGTATAGGGCCCCAAATTAGGAGATCTATTTTCCAGATCCTCCCGGGGGTCTGAGCAGTCAGTCGCAAGCTGCACAGTCGCCTTGCAGGTTGGGGGTTTCGGCTTTAGGCTTGGCTTTGCGAGTCTTTGGTCTCTATGGTTTGTCCGTGGAAGAAAGTTTGCAAAATTCCAACATTTGAGGGAAGAGAGAGAGGGAGATCCAGAGTGAGAGAGACAGAGAAGGGGAGAGGAGAGGAGATAGTCGCGGGTACATCGGGGAGCCGGAAAAGCACAGACCTGCCTGAGAGCTGCGCCAGTAGGATTCTTGCAACTACCTTAAGGCTCCATAGTAGTTCCTTTGAGGGGCTCATAAATACGAATCCTATAGCGTACTCCCAAAAAGGAACTACCATGGAGCCTCTGGGTAACCCTAGAGCCCTAAACCCGCGAACTCTAAGCTTTGCATGCCCCAAGATCCTCTCAGGCTGGTCCAGTCTGGTCTAGTATAGGTTGAGGGTTTAGGGTTTGGGGTTTAGGGTTTAGGGTTTAGGGTGTGGGCAGGTAGGCCACTTGGGGTCCCTGGATTGCAACCCCACTCCGAAATCGAACACCTTGAACCCTTCTGCCTTAAACCCGAACCCCATTCCCGAAACCCCCTTCTCTCTATAGTAGTAGGGTAGGCAACCTTTAACCTTTTTGGGGTAGTATACTCCCTATATTATAATCCCTATATAACCAAAAAGGTTAACCTTTAGTTCCCCATGATACCCGACAAGTAGGTCTCTCAACACCCTAACCCCTAAATAGCACCGAAATTTCAAGCTATACCCAGACAGTGGGATCCAGAAAGTAGAGCTTCTAATCGTGGATATCCCTAAACCCTAAACCCGAAACCCTTCCTAATCGGGCCAACCGAGGCGAATGACTTTCAATCGGTGCCCCTCTTCGTGTGGTACGACTACCTTTGCTGTCCTCAAGACCCGTTCCTGCGCCTGAATACTATACAACTACTGTGCTTTACTTTGAGTCTTGCTTTGCTAAATTTCGGCTGTAGACAAAAGTCACGTCTTTTGGAGTTTGGTCTCTTGCTAAGAACAGCTACAAGACGTGGGACGTTTCGTTACTTTTCACAAAGACCTCCTTGAATTCCAGGTCTTCCGTCGCAACTCACCGCCGACAGGGCGCCATTCGGAGTATCCCCACATACGTCGCAAGATGTGAGTACTTCGTCATCCTATGCCCTGTGGTGGAGCACGTGGATGAACGGAAAATGCTGAGCCTTGCATCCTGGGCTGAAACTTGCCACTTCTTGAATTTCTTTTCGCCGTTGCGCAGCCACCTCACAGTCTAGTATGATATAGCATATACAGTCTAGCCTTCGTATACCTGGGCGGGTTTTAAATCCTCAAAGCCTGTGGCCCTGAGCCCTGAAAGCCTAAAGCCATACGAGCCCTTAATTAGCCCTGAAACCCTAGAGACCCCTAAACCCTACCCTAAGGCTCCATACGGTTGATGATATAAATCCTGCATTACCCTAAGGACCCTAAACTATGGGAATTATGGTATATTCCTTTCTATGGGTCATGCAGGATTTGTATCATCAACCGTAGTAATTCCCTGTTTACGTTCATATTGAGAGTTTTGTTTTCGGTAATCCCAAACTGGAACCACTATGGCGCCTCTGAACCCTTTACGGTATAAGCCAGAAAGTTGGAATATCAAAAAACGTAACCCCTTTAAGGTAAATTATAGGGGATCCTACCATTAATCCGTATTCCAACTTTCTGGAGTTCCCTTTAAACCCGGACCGAGGAAAGGGGATGGTGTAGGACGGAGCGACTTGCCAGGGAGCTCGCAGCTCGGAAGCAGGGTTACAGCATCGTGATCGAGGGCACCATGCAGCAAACGTTGAGCATCTTAGCTGCAGAAGTTAGCAAATGTTGAGAGATTCGGGTTTAGGCTGTTTGAATTTCAGAAAATGGTGGACGCATCCGTATATTACGGATCCTGGTATTTAGAGCCTTCTAATGTGAGGGTCCTTGCTTAAGGGTGTCGCTCTTGAACTGGGGTGTGCGGGAGACCCAAAATAGGCTTCGCCCTTTACCTTAAACCCGAAACCCTCAACCCCAACCCCCCAACCCTAATGAGAGATGAAAACCCCTAAACCCCCAATCTTGATCTCCGTACTTGCGAAGTCGGGGGCGGCAAAAGCCGTGAACCCCAAACCCTGAAGCCTAAGCCCTTAT
The DNA here is from genome assembly GCA_905221615.1 of Symbiodinium sp. CCMP2592. NCBI lineage: Eukaryota > Dinophyceae > Suessiales > Symbiodiniaceae > Symbiodinium > Symbiodinium sp. CCMP2592. The sequence goes on from CAJNDT010004112.1 coordinate 1,580,864, forward strand.
GTAAGCTCTGATGGTTGGGCAGACATGAACAGGAGCTCAAAAAAACAAACCCTAAATCCTCAACCCTAAGTCCTAAACCCCTAAATCCTAAACCCTAAATCCTAAACCCTAAATCTTAAACCCTAAAACCCTAAACCCTAACGATGCAGGCATGGACATCCTTCGTCTCTTGGAGGCGCCGGGACTGGGAACATGGTCGCGCGAGTCGGACAAGCCCATTGTGGCGACTTGGTGTTTTAAAAAGACTTAGGGTTTTTTTATGAACAACCTAAAAATCTCTTTTTTTTTAAACCTGTGCTCCATCGATCCAACTGACCTTTCCGTGTTTTTTGGGGTTTGGGTGTTCGAAGCCAACTAATATAGGGGGCGTTATAAAATTGCCTATACTATTTTTTGTGGGGGTCCCCAAAGTATAGTATAATAATGGCAACATTATTTCGATCAGCAGCTCCGGCACGGATCCTGTGTTCTTTCCTAGCAGAAACCCAGGCGAGTGCATTGACTCAGATGATCTGGAACAAGCTGCTGTACCTCCTGGAGCAAGGTTGGATCTATGGCTTTTGGGGGTTAAGGGGTTTTTGGGGGTAAGAGCATGTCTTCAGGCGATTGCACAAGTCCTGCTGCAACAAAGGGGGTAAGAGCTTAGACCTAGACGCCTTTCTGTTGCTTGAGGATTCCGCTTCTTTGAAGCTAGGCACTTAAACAGCGGCGGTCTACCGGTGCACCGTTGTAGGGTCGACATGTCTACTTGCATGAAGTATCACCCAGAGAGCCCAGTACCCCTTAATGAAGGAATATAGCTTAAATCATAATATGAAGACCTATATAAATTAAGCCATATTTCTTAATTAAGGGGTATTGGGCTCTCTGGGCAGGTGATCTGCATGGCTACAGATTCCTTCTGAGCCGGCAAATGCCTTGCTGCTACCGCGGCCTCGACATGGCACCTGTCGATGGGCTAGTCCCAGCTTTCAGTACCGACCTGGACCCCTTCGAGGACCGTATCCGTCGTTCTCCGATACAAAACTCTCTTCAAGCTCTGAAGCAGGTGCACATGACCCCAGGAGACTTGCAATGCAGGGTTCTTGTGGAAGTTGTTCTGTTCATAAAGGGCTGTAGAGGAAGCAAAGATAATATATCACCAGATGAGAACTGCCTTGGTCGTCTGCCGTCTTCGTCCATCATCGCAATTGAACTTTGCGTTGTTCTGATTTCCTGAAGGGGCATTGTAAAGGACTTAGAAGCAGCAAGCCTGGAAGAACCCTTAGCAAGCAAGTCTTACAAGGAATCTTTCGAGACTTCCTCTTCCGGGTCTTCACAGGAACCCTGTAACACACATACATATGTACTCATGCCTGAAATCCTAAGACTTAGATGTCAAACCCAAGATCCTGAGAAGATGGGCCATAAAATCAACAATGGCAGCTCAACCTCATTTCAACAACCACACCAACAACCACAACCATAACCAGAGCAGCAACACCAGCAGCAGCAACAGCAACAACAGCATCAGCAACAACAGCAACAGCAACAACAGCAACAACAGCAACAGCAACAACAGCAACAGCAAGAGCAACAGCAGCACAGCAGCAGCAGCAGCAGCAGCAGCAGCATCAACAACAGTTCGTACTACTGCAAAAAGAAGCAATCATCATAAAACTGCTGGTGTTGGCAATAATAACTATCACTTCTCACATATGTGTCAGAAAGTTGAAAGCCATGGGCATTATTATTGCAATAACAATATATAGTAGCAGTATGTAGCAGTTGGAGAAAACAGGAAATACGTAATAAGTAGAAATCGTATTAACAATCACAATATTAGCAACCATGTTGGTCATAACGAAGACAACAATCGTCATGTGGGCTTATGCGCGTGATAAAAGTAGCAATTTTAATAACAGTAGCAGCAGCAATAATTGCAGCAGAAAAAGCAAGAACAAAGCAATAACATCGCACATAATCGATTTCATTGAACTCAGTAACACACCCAATGCTCTCCTTGACATTGACCAACGCCTTGTCGCGGAACCTTATCGTAATCCTAGGCGGTCTGACCTCCGAGTGGGAGTGTCAAAACCGTAAGCATAAATACCCTTGAGTCTTTCCAACAGGGTGCATCTACCCTGGGAACGCTTTCATGGCCAGAGTATATGCTGCATGGGTACATGCAACCTTCTCATACAGATCTTAACCCTAAACCCTAAACCTGATTGAGCCATGGCCTTGGTTCAAGCATCGAAGGGACCTCTGAAAGGAGGCGCATCAGCAATCCGACAACAATCCCCGTCGATAGCAATCAAGGGGTTCTGAGGCTGTGAATTACGAGTCCTAATCACTGTAGAAATTCCAGGACTGCCAGGGTACCCTACCCTAAACCCTAAACCCTGAACCGGAGGATGCGGATGCCTTCGCACTGGCCAGATTTCTGCATCAGTCCGGTTTCCGGAAGCCTGTAGAGCGTAGCCCCTTGGCTGTATGAAGGCATAATTTGGGACATTGGTTCAGGGTTAGCAGTAGGCCTATTACTTTGTGGTAAGCCATTATGTATATTATAGATGTGTATCCACATACATATGTCTATATACACAGTATATAAATATAAGCGTATATCGATATATGTACACTTACATGAATAGAAGTCTGTGTGAGAGGGTGTGTGTGTGTTTACACCTGCTAAATGCCTTTATACAACCCTGATAAGATGCTTCTTCGGGAGGCTTTAAACCCTAGACGCTATAAACCCTGAACCCTAAACAACCCTAAACGCTTTTTGGGGAGGCTCCGGTTGGTCGCCCCTCTGCTTTGCAGCAGTGAACGGGGACCCAATGCTCGTCCGAGCACTTCTGAAGCAAAAGGCCTTGACTCAAGAAGTCAGTGGGTGGTATTGAGAAGACGAGTTTGAGGAAGTAGGGTCTTAGGGATTAGGGCTTAGGGATTGGGTGTTGAGGCTCCAATCAAGCCTTAGTAGAAAAGGTCTAGGACCTGGAATTCCGCCATGGCACATCCATGTTCTAAGGGTTTCAGCGGTTTTGGTTTATTGCAAGTGCTTATTGATCCTTTCTTTGAGGCATTTTGGCTTACTCGTTGGGGGTATTGGTTCATGGTTGTCCAATTCCAGGTTATGGGCCAAGTGTTGGGGCTCGCGGTTTCAAAATTGTTGCGTACATACCTCTAACACGCCTAAATCCGATTTTCTTGCAGCAGCAGCGCGCTGAACAGGCTATCGTTGTTTCACAGCATCGAGTTGTCAACCCTCGAGAGCCCAGCAAGCCTTAATCCAGAATTTCGCTGTAGATCTCTCACTCACTCACTCACTCACTCACTCACTCCCTCTCTCTCTCTCTCTCTCTCTCTCTCTCTCTCTCTCTCTCTCTTTTTCCATATATGTATATACATGATACATATATATATACATACTTTGTACACTTGTATACCTATTTATATACCTATGTATGTCTATCTGTTTACGTACCTGTCTTTCTATCTTCATATATGTGTGCTACCCTCCTTCCCCGAAAGATCCAGCATTTTTAGCTTTGTTCTGAGCCCTAAGCAGCTGAACTAGCTGATTCAGAAGACCATGAGGGGTGGCACCATATGTATACATTTATATTCAGGCAGAGGTTTGGGCTAAATGACAAGTTGCCCCTCTCTGTGTAGTTTCGAGACCCAAAACCTTCAACCCTAAACCTTCAACCCTAAACCCTAGACCCTCGTGAATCTTAAACCCTAAACCCTAAACCTTAGACACGGATCTCCCTGGAAGGCGAATCCGGACGATCGGCTCAGACGGTCGGAGGGGTCTCTGTTTCCGGCACCTGGGAGTGTTCTTCACCCTAAGACTCCATGTGCCCATATGGTAGATACGTAGGCCTTAAAGGGGTCCCTCTATCGGTACTTAAAGGGGTCCCTCTGTAGATACTGTAAGGCCTACGTACCTACTGTATGGGTACATGGAGCCTTTGGGTCATATAGGAGCTGAGATTATTACTTAATAGCTGAGTGGATACACAACACTATAAAACCAACAGTGTACACTTTGGGGGGCTTCTGAACTCAGCAGCTAAGATTACCAATACTGCTATGCTCTTCTGGGGTTCCTCATTAAGAGTATGTTATGATGTACCTCAGAACCATATCCTCATTATTCAAGCCCTTCTACTACGTAGGGGCTAGGGTTTGGTTTTTGTTTAAGAAAAGAGACTGAAAGTTTTGGATTCCATGGATAAGAGCTGAGGGTTTGGGGTTGAGGGTTCTGGCGGAAGAACTCAGTTAGAGTTACATGACACTCCAAATCCCGAATAGAGTAACTTACAGCAAATGCCCCGTACAAACCCTTTGCGGTATAGTACCCCTGCAATACACCCGAAACTCATCAGCAAGAACCCAGGCAAGGGTGGGCGTGCTATCCATGGCGGCCCATTTCCACAACAATGAGGCAGGCCTTAGGTAGCCGGATTTGGGGGCGCCCCGGGGGGGGGGGGCTAGGGTTAGTTAGACTAAGGGTTTCAGGGTGGGTTTTGGAGCTGGAGCCTCAGGGCGGTTTGGGGTTCATGGGCTATGTAAGGGTGTACGGGCTCAGGTACTTCATGTTTTCGATATAGGTTTTAGACTTGAGGGGTTTCAAGTTTAGGATTTATGGGATTTCAAGCTGGTTGGCATTGCAATAGCAAGCATCCCCAGTCAAAGCCTTTCACGATCTCCACCGTTAGCTTGTTTGATGACTCATGACGAGTAGTGGCTTTCTAGGCTAGGAGAACACGCGGTTTCAACATCCAACAGCCTTACCTTTGATTAGTAGGGAATGGAAGAATGGTAATAATAGTAGTTGTATTTGTACCCCATTCCTCCATGCCCTAAACCCTAAACCCTACTAACCCAAGGTAAGCAGCTGCTGCACAGGTGATGGAGATACTCTTGGAAGCTCGTGCCACGCTTACGAGTGCAGACATGATCAATGCCACTGCCGCACCTTCGTCATAGTTGGGTAACAACTTTTCATTTTTATGGGTATTTAAACCCAGTAAGGAATAATGGTTGGGTAACATTTGGCATTTTATTGGGTACTTAAACCCAATAAGGAATAGTAGTTCAAATCTTTAACCCTATCCCAACCATGAACTAGGCACATTGGGCGAGCCTCGCAAACAACGCTGCTGGCCTGCGCCTTCTGTGCCAGGCACGTGCAGACGTTCAACGGCGAAACTTCGTCGGCATGAACGTCTTCGAAGTTGCATGTTCAAACGGAGCTGTGGACGCGATGGCCGAGATTCTGATTCAAGTGCCCTCGACAAGCTTACGACTCGGCCTGCATTATGCCCTTCTTTTTTATGGTGCCTATGAAGAGCCACTTCGGTTCTTGTTACGAGCCAGAGCCAATTTGAATGAGCCATTCGACATCCAGATCCAGCAGCCGGCTTGGTGGATCCTGCTGAATGTGGCAAGTGCGCGGCATCCTGGCATGATATGGGAGTTTCCAAAAATTAGGGGTACCTCATTGTGGGGTCCTTACAATAAGGATCCTACTATTTAGGGTACTACTTCGGGGTCCCCTATTTTCGGAAACTCCCATATGGCACCTCAGGAACTGCCTCAGGGTTTAGGCTCTATGTCAACAGCTTCTGCCGGAAAGTACACAACCATGTGGTCGGTAGGTTGTGTGTCTGACTTTGTCTATGAGCCTATCACACCAGACACAAATGATCCTTCCCTTCACAATTCGCAGTGAAGTTTTGGGACATTAATACAGGGCTTCTGAGGGATCTAGACATCGTAAACCAACCCAAGGCAGCCTCTTGGGTGTATATAGCACTGCCGTAACAGTACCTAATGGTTAACTTCCGTGAGGACTGGCACAGCCCGAGTGCTTCGCACTACTCTGAAAGTTGAAAATGTGTACTTCTGTAGGCTTTTTTCGTAGCGTAGGTAACCTATACAAAGCTTCTTTGGGGTTACTATAACCCCAATACAACCCCAAAGGTTAACCTTTACTTCCCCTGGGCTACTTGACAAATACATATCGTTTTACCAGCCCTAAACAGCCCTAAACTCTAAAGCGGCAGCCCAGGCACAGGATTAGCCCATCAAGCTGGACGTTGCTGGCGTATCATCACAAAGGGGCAACGCCCTTGATGTTCCTTTGGGGTTTAGGGTTTAGCATTCCTGAGTTTTCCAGTTTGACTTGATGTCTTCGCAGCTAACCTTTGCGACTACTTGTTCTTGGTTTTTCGCTACATGTGTTGCAAGCAGCTAAAGATGTTTTGCCTGGTTTCATCGATGTGTTTGGGAAACTGAGGTTTTCCATCTTGACCGGCAGCTTCGAGATTGCTTCTCTTCTTCTCTCTGCCGGGGCTTGCCCGGATGTCCAAAATTCTCGCAAGAAGACTGCGGCGGATCTTGCGCACGTTGTCGGCGCACCCGAGTCCTTGGTCGAGGCATTGCGAGGCTCGAGTTCTCGCGATGCCAGCGAAGACACGCCGGAGGATTGCTTCTTCATTTGAGCTCGACCTGATGAACTCTTAGGCAACAACCAAGGTAGCTCAACAAAAAGCCGAACTTCTACTAACTCTATTAGGGTTAGTCTCTGAGTTTTACATGGTATTTCAATAAAAACGAACTTCTACTAGGGTCATTGTCTGAGTCTAGGTGCAAAGAAAGGCCTGATCCGGAAGAGGGTTGACGCTGGTGGCCTTCTTCCTATACCGGCCTCACGAAGGTAGGGGCCTTAATAATGGGGGGCTATTATACGGATTGAGTATAGGAGCCTCAAGAATTACCAATACTATTTTGGGGGGGCTCCCTGTTATAATGATAGTATAATGGGCCCCGAAACCGCATTCTAATTATAAGGCCCCTATATTGATTTGCCTCTCATGTCGGCAGGCGTCACGATAGGTCGACCTGACACATGACAGGTGGTTAAGGTTTCACCGCTTTGAGTACGAGGCATTTAAGGTTTCACCATCTCGAGTTTATTATACGAAGTTGTACCCATTCCGTTTTCTCAATCGCGGCCGACGGCCTTCTTTTTTCCTGCTTCTTTCTACCAAATACAAACATCCCCTGAGCAGAGTGCACAGCAACGGATCTCCTCGAAGTTGGAGTCACGCTGCATTGCAGTATTGTTGTGTAAACTTCCCTAAGGCTCCATGTACCCATATAGTACATACTTAGGCCTTAAAGTACCCATATAGGGACCCCTTTAAGGCTTAAGTATCGACTATAAAGGTACATGGAGCCTTTGGGCTGAAGGGACCAGAAGACCACATACAAGGCCCATACAGTGTTGAACGTTGAGTCCCGCAGCTCCTGGAATCCTGACGCTGGTAATTATGTCTGTTCGTTTCTGTTTCCCGAAGCTGGTCTTCATCCCTTCCGCAATCAGTATCTCTGTGTTGATCTCCGTTGCTACGGTTGATGATATAAATCCTGCATTACCAAAAATGAGGGATATACCATAGTTGTCTAAGGTCCTTAAGGTAATGCGGGATTTACTTCATCAGCCGTATGGCAACCCCAGAACCATGCTACCGAATCCATGCTGACGGACTCGACAACATCGGGAGGCGCTGCATGGTAACGTGAGCGAAAGTGCTCGGAAGGCAGCGAGAATGTGAAGAAAACAGCAACGGCGCCATGATGCCATCAGCTGTAACTGAGCCCTAGAACTTGAGCCCTAGAATCTAAGACCTCAACTCTCTCACTGATAGTAGTAAAGAGGCGACAAATATTGCCAATATTGCTTCCCAGGTTTCATTGCATGTAGTACTCTTTTCTTAGCCAAAGCCTCAGTCTAATCATTAAGGCCCCTGCGTTAGGGGTTAAGGGCGGAGACAGCCGAGCACCGACAGCCCACCTTGAGTGTTTCAGGTCTTTTCCGCAGAACTGGGAGCCTACAACCCAGAAATAAGTAAACCACAGAAACTAATGCCCTACTTAAAGCTGGACGAGGGTTTTTTGGCTTCTTTTGGTACATCTGCAAATACGATTCACCGCAGTGCAAGCTGTCTAGGCCTCAATTTTTCAGGGCTTGGGGAATCCCAAACTGCGAGTTGCGAGAGCGTAAACCGTAGTCCCTAAACCCTAAACCCCACACCGTGCTCCAGAGCCGAGGGCCTAAGCCCTGAACCCCCAACAACCTTAAACCCCAAAAAGCCCCTAAGCCCTAAACCCTAAATCCTAAACCCTAATCCCTAAACCCTACACCCTGAACCCAGAACCCTAAACCCCTAAGCCCTAAACCCTGGTGAACTGGTACACCCGAGAATCGACCTCATTCGACTGTTCACACCGACTCCGCACGTAAGAACCTCGCCTGGCTGTGTCCGAGTTGTGAGAGCGTAAACCCCAAAACCCTGAACCCCTAAGCCCTAAGCTACATCTTGGGTAGGTTCTGGTGGAGATCAATGGCCGGGACGTCTCTGATGCTGAGCTGCATGGCCACCCTAAGGCTCCATAGTAGTTACTCTTGGGGTTCATATTTAGAAGCCTATAAGGTAATCCCAAAACGGAACTACCATGCAGCCTCTGGCTGCGGTGGGCTTAACCGGTCTGAATGACTTTCTCTTGTTATCTGCTCATAGTCCCCCATGAACTCTGAACTATCTCATCCGCCTGGGTCCCTAACCTGCTCTCCCGGCGAAGTAGGTGGTGCGATTTCACGCCACAAAAACAATTGACCCTAAATTCAGAAGCTCCTTCACCCTGAGCCAAGACTTGAATCCCTACTTTTTTGGTTTGCATGGAGGCATCGCAGCATATGTATACCTTGACCCCAAATAACCTACCTTTTTAGGGACTTATGCAAAGAAATACGTAATAATAGGGGGCCCTACAAAGGTATAGGTTCCTCAGGGTCCAGGTAGGGCCACAAAAGTAGCAGGATCCTGGCCAGAATAGAAGCTTGCTTGCTTTGGGTGACTGCCCTGAACCTTGAACCCTGAATAAACCCTAAAGCCTACATAGATGGATAGATAAATAGATAGCTCAAAAGACACACGTATCTGTATATGTATACATATGTATAAGAAGCCCCTAATCTCCAACAGGAGATCTACCGCCACGTAATTCGCAGAAGCCACAGGAGTCCCTTCCAGAGTACGAGATCGAGCAGCTCATGCAGCAGCGACCGCACTTTTCCTGCAAGCCGGGGAGTGTCGAGTCGGGTATTGGCGCGTCGGGCCTAGGGCAGCAGGAATGCTTCGATAAAGGATGTATGTATGCATGCATAGGATATATGTATGCAAGTATGTATGGATGTACACTTTTCTACTTGCATGTGCAGGTTTAAATGCTTAGGCAGGATCCGAAATAATTGACGAACTTCTGTTCCTTATAGAGTTACTTGGCCGGCGCATGGTTTTCAAAGCCCCAAAGACTTGTTCTAAGTGTAAAGGCCCCAATAATAAACCCTCACAGTCGCCTTTGTAGTATCCCTTATCTCTTCTTAAGGCCCCAATATCTATGCTGAGCCTCATTCGCCGACCCGCCAAAGTATGTCACTACTGCACGTAAGCCATGAATACTCTTCCTTGAAAGTAACTCGGGGCGAGTTGGAAAATTTGTTTTTTGAAATACATATGCCACCGCATATCCCAAAAGCGTTCTAATTATTGAGGGCCCACTTTTCAATGCTGCGGGTTGAGAGAGTTGGTCAAACAGCCATGGCTCCATACAACTAGCTGCTACTTGGAGGTTCATGGGTATTTATAAATGGGTTTAGAAGTCCCCGAATAGGGGGTATAATATAACCATAGTTACCCTAATTATAGCCCCACTTATAACTACCCATGAACCTCCAAGTAGACCCTAAACCCTATACCCTTACAGAATCCCTATAGATCCCTTTAAAGGAACCCTTATAACTATCCATGAACCTCCAAGTAGCCCCAAAGCCTTAAGCCGGAAGTTTTTCGCCGAAAAGCCTTAGCCTGAACCCTACTTGGGCGGTTGTCAAGATTAGGGTCCTTTTTGGGGTGCCCTAAACATGTTGGTTTTTGTATTATCATAAGGACCCCAAAAGGGACCATAATTTTCCACAGCCACCCACTTAGAGGATCAAAGGACCTAGTAAGTAGGCGTTACCCCATTTAAGGCACGGATTGGCTCTACTTACAACCGGTTTACAAGTGCCCTGATACATCAAGTAAGCTTCGCACCCTAAAACCGTAGTAAGGCTTACAATCAAGAGCACTCATTTCTAAACTACTGAACAGGATTGTCGTTTTACCACATGCTGTTGCTTTATCATTCATGCAAAATTGCGAGTATACCTAGTTATTACATATACATGTATATGTACATATGCACAGACCTATATACATACATGTATGTTGTCGGTCGACGCCCGCTGCCCTCTTCGAGCGGCCCTTACAGGAACCAAGTTCCTTGTTGGAAACCCTTGCTTTTCGTCGAGCGGCCGGCACAGGCCGCGAGGACCCACAACCCGACAGCAATCCATCTCAGCTGTGATATCTGGAGGAATATTGCTGTTTACATGTCGAGCTGCGAAAGGAAGCAGCGAGCAAGAAAGCCCCCCTTGAGGGTGGTTTGGGGGTGAACCCATTGAGAATAGTTGGGGTGGGGCGGGACTACATGCTGACGCGAGCGCGCGATTAGTGGGTGCGTCCCTTATTCCTAAAGTAAAAGGCGCACCCACCGCGCGCATACTGTTGCACACCCTAAACCCCAAACCCCTAAACCCTAAACGCCCTAAACCCCTAAAGCCTTAACCGTAATAAAGTTTAAGGGGCTATCATTTTGTGGCCTCCAACCATGACCAAGGCTGCGGATGAAGATTGGCGATTCCTCTGAGGCGGACCCATTGCCATCTTAAGTTCAGGGTTTAAGGGCTTAGAGGTTTAGGGTGTAAAGGGTGTAATTTTTAATCTCTTAGGAGATCCTTTATCATCAGAGTGCCGTAGTTCTTGGTGCGGACTCGAAAAAGAGCCTGATTTCAGATGACACCCACTGGGCCTTGTAAGTAGTTGCGACGATAAGCCTTCAGGAGCATCGGCGGCAAGCCCTACAAACAGGTCGTTTACCCGAACCGCTGAAGCCGTACACCAGAATATTATGGAAGAATGTCGGGGCAAAGCTCTAAAGGCCCTTGTTTAAGAACCTTCCGTATACTGTAAGAACAGCTTGGGAGCAAAGCAGAGATTGCAGATCTTCGATATATAGTAGTACCTCTTAGTATGCCTCTTAGGGCTCATTTCGTCCTCAAGGATGGATTTGCTGCCCAGACTTTCAATCGCACATCCGGCATCTAATGCTCGAGCCCACACCCTAAGAATCCAAAACCTCGATACCTGCATCCAGGTACTTTGGTGGACCGTGCAACCTCCGAGACTTAATCCCTTAAAGCCTATACCTCTAAACCCTGCGTGGGCTTTGAGCCCTATACTCCACAACGATAGGTCCCAACCGCCCAGCAACGGCTCGCGCAACTTTGAAGATTTCTTGGCCAACCGATCCAATACATCATGTACCTCTCATCCGGATACAAGGATCACATTAAGCTCACTAAGTCTGCCAGTTGCTGCCAATTACAAATACACCTTCGCTCCCACCCAGAATACAGCCTACAATTGGAGACAGCACCGATGCGCTCGCCGCTTTGTTCAAAAGACACGCGACCAGCCTCGGATGCGCAGGGCAACCGTAAGAACTTCAAGCCCTGAACCTGAGAACCCGAACCCCAAACCTCCTCCTATATAGCAGAAGAAGCGCTCTCAAATCCAAACCCTAAACCCCAAACCTTAAACCCTCAACCCTAGACCAAACACTAAGACACAATAAAAAGAGCTGCAGATGACGAGGCTCTGACCCAAAGCCGCTGGGATGGTGTCCGGCAACAGGGCCTGCTGCAGGTGCGACGCGGGGGACGTAATGTAGGGGCCTTAATAATTCGAACAGGGTTTTGGGGTATCTGATACTATACATGTGGGTAGTTGTCAAAATTAGGGTACCTTTTTGGGCACCCTAAATAATAGGTGCCGTATTAAATTAGGGACCCCAAAAAGGGACCATAATTTTGACAGCCACCCATGTAATAAGGAACTCTGTTAAGGCCCCCAATGCTGTCTGTGGTACTGCTGATGGACAAAATCCTGCATGACCCTAGGGACTCTAAACTATGGGAACTATGGTATATTCCTTATAATGGGTAATGCAGGATTCTGTCCATCAACACTATAATTTACCCAACCTCCCAAAACGCTGTTCTCCTTCTTGAAGCCCCTGTATTTACCCTCAATGCCCAGAGCCCCGAACCCTTTGGCCCCGGATCCTTCTGCCTCCAACGTCCAAAGCACAGTAAATGTTGACAAAACCCTAGTAGTAGAGTAGGTAACCTTTAACCTTTTTTAGGTAGTATAGTCCCTATCTATATCTATGTGTATATATATATATATGTCTGTGTATATATGATCCCTATATAACCAAAAAGATTAACCTTTAGTTCCCCATGATACCCGACAAGTAGGAAACCGAACCTACAGCCTTTGAGAGCACCAAAACCCTATAAACCCTAAACCACCAGCCCCATAGGAGCCTGCAGTTCTTCTGGGCTCGGGCCGGTTTACGGGAATTGACGGTTTAAAGATCTGACAAGGCCTCCCGCTGAGACTTTGGCGGTGTGGGGTCTGTTTTTTGGGCGTTGGTCTTTAGAAAGGTCCTCTTTTCCCCTAAGGCTCCATAGTAATTCCTTTTTGGGATTACCTTTTAGGATTCGAAACATGAACCCCTAAGGGTCTGCGTACCCATGTAGAGATACATGAGCCCCCAAAGTACCTCTATAGGGACTACAGTATGGCCAATGTATATACTATATGAGCACATGGACCGTTAGGGAACCCCAAAAAGGAACTACTATGGAGCCTTGGGGTAGGGAGGTGGATTTGAGAGTCCTGGGTCGATAAGGGGTGCTGGATCTGAGGGCTTCGGGTTCAGGGGGTGTGGAGGTTTGGGGTTTAGGGTTTAGGGAGTAGTAGAGTTTCCCGTTCCGAACAGCTAAAGAATCAAACAATGTCGAACCTGGCGGATCTCGAGAGCCTACGATGCAAAAGTCCCAAGCCCGCCTACTGTTCTAGACCCCCACACACTCGAAACCCTGAAGCCTACGGTTGATATAAATCCTGCATTACCTTAAGGACCCTAAACTATGAGAATGCTGGTATATTCCTCATTATGGGTAATGCAGGATTTGTATCATCAACCGTCGGGCCCTAGATAGCCCGAAGGTCTCGGGGGCGATCAAGGCCGAAACTTGTGAAGAGCTCGTAGCCTTCCTGCTGCTTGGCAATCGAAGGGAACGAATACATTTAAAGTAAAAGCCAGAAAGTTGGAATATGGTTTTCTTAAACCCTTTATGGGAAATTATAAGGTATCCTACCTTGAAACCATATTCCAACTTTCTGGAGTTCCCCATGGGGTTGACCTCAACGCCGAATCCCGGAGAATAGATCCCATCCGACCAGAAGCTTCTAGATTCCTTGAAGGGATCTCTTTCAGCGGACCCTTTCGTTGACTTCTGAGCAGCGGAGTTTCACCGTATGTATGCAAGAATGTCTGTCTGCCTGTCTGTCTGCATGTATGAATTTATGTACATATGCATGTAATGTGTTTTTTTGTTTGCTGTGATATGGAGGCTCATTTTTTGAATCCTAGAAGGTAATCCCAAGAAGGAACTACTACGGAGCCTTAGGGTGGTGATATGATTTCGGCTGCATCACCCTGGTCACACAACCTTCAGAGCCGATCGGCAGCTCCAGCAAACCATGCAAACGTCAACATGGGTCTAGGGTTTGTAAAGTTTCCTGAGTCGTAAACCCCGCGCCATTTCAGCAAGATAGCTTAGATCCCCGAGCACAGCGTTCTCGCCTCGCTCACTTTGGGCATCTTGAGACTGCTTGTCATGTCAGAGCCCAACCAGGAACCAGGAACTCCACCGGAGTTTGAAATCCGCTGACGGGCGCGTCGCCACTGGCCCGGGGCTGAGAGTCTTTTCTTTTTGTGTGTTTTTATGTGTGCCTTTGCAAATGTCAGTACATACATCTGTGGAAACAAGAAGATCCGATCGCCTTATGAATAGTTACTTAAGCTAAGAAAATGCAAACACATGAACAAATATGTATGGTACATATATACATACATACACACATTCAATCAATCATTCTTTCTTTCATTCGTTCATGTGTGCATATATGTAATCATACATGTGTGTATGAAACATGCAGGGTAGCGGGTGGCGAAATGAAGCTGGGAAGCTGACACGTTTCCCTGTACCTGCACTGTGGACTACATGAGCGGGTTCATGCAGCTGCTATCCGCAAGAGGACTGGATCCTACTCTCCAGTTCCCGGACCCATGCCTGAAAGATCAGCGACACGACGCGACGACGACCAAGGTCGCCGTTATCAGATCCGTTATCAACTACACGACATCTACAATCATCTACATGTCCAAGCCCTTGGCACTATTAGCACACTCCAGTGTGTGAGTGTGTGCGTGTGTGCGTGTGTGTGCGTGTGTGCGTGTGTGCGCGTGTGCGAGTGTGTGCGAGTGTGCGAGTGTGCGTGTGGGCGTGTGGGCGTGTGTGTGTGTGTGTGTGTGTGTACAGCGCTGATAGCAAAGGGACCAAATCCGCAGGGGGCCTGAGGCTCACAGACAGGACTCAGGCCAACGAAGACGTCTGTTTGCTGAGTGTGATATGATCCTGGGACGCTGGGATCACGTACCTGCAAGTGATTATGGCAAGGGGCTAAGCCAAGAACCCCGATAGGATTCTTGCTGTACATTGATTGTGCAGTGCACCACTGAGATGAAGCTGTAAAGATAAGTAAATCGCTGTAGCTACTCCCACCATGGAGTTTGCAAGTGTGTTCTCGACCGGCATTCTGTCAAAGGGCCGGGCGTAGCAACTTGATTCATTACTTGATTCAATTGATCGAGACCTTGAATGAAGTGTCTTGATTTGACAATTTCCTGCATGCTGTTGTTCACTTGATTGATTCCTTGCTTCTTTTCAACTTGATTGTTTCCTTGATTCTTTTCAACTTGATTGATTCCTTGATTGATTCCTTGATTGCATGAGGCCAGGACCCAAGCCTCAATGGGGCAGGACCCTTACCCCAGACGACGCGTTTTTTCAAGGGCACCATGACGTGGCTGCGGCGTTGACCTGCGAAGCGTCATGGTGACCCCCAGACGACGAATGGCATGCTACTTCCCAAAAATTGGGAAGTAGCTGTGTGTGCACAGCCCTGATAGCAAAGGGACCAAATCCGCAGGGGGCTTGAGGCTCACAGACAGGACTCACGCCAACGAAGACGCCTGTCTGCTGAGTGTGATATGATCCTGGGACGCTGGGATCACGTACCTGCAAGTGATTATGGCAAGGGGCTAAGCCAAGAACCCCGATAGGACTCTTGCTGTACATTGATTGTGCAGTGCACCACTGAGATGAAGCTGTAAAGACATGTAAATCGCTCTAGCTACTCCCACCATGGAGTTTGCAAGTGTGTGTGTGTGTGTGTGTGTGCGTGTGTGGATGTGTGGGTGTGTGGGTGGGTGTGTGTGTGTGTGTGTGTGTGTGTGTGTGTGTGTGTGTGTGCGCGTCTGTCTGTTTGTCTGTCTGTGTCAGTGTCTGTGTGTGTGTGTGCGTGCGTCGCACGTGTGCTTGCCTGTAAAGAGGTGTAAGAATGTTTGTCATGTATGTATGTGTATGTATGTACATATACACACACATATATATATATATATGGATATGGCCCCGTAAAGCCCCCCCAAAGGCTTACACAATCCCGTGAAGATACCCAATGCTGAGTTCGGAACTGGGCCGCCGCAGTCGCAATGGACCCGGTGATCTACAAGGCATTTAGGGCTCTCAGAGTTTAGGATTTCGGCTTGCGGGTTAAGTGCTTTACGGCTTTAGTAGGGGATTTGAGGGTTTAGGCCATATAGAGATTTGTTGTGCGGGGCTTGGCTCTGAGAGTTAGGTTTCTAGTTTAAGAGCGCGTGGCTTCCAGTCGTTGCTTCAGACTTTCTGGATCTGCCGGGGGTGTTTACTGTTTAGGGGCTTCTGTCATGACTGGGATGACTCGAAACGGCAACAATGAAGTTCCAACCTAAACGCCTTAAACCCTAAACCTGCGTCGTGGAATGCTTAGCTCGCAGGTTATAAATACTTCAAACAGGAGTTTCCATATTCGGTGTGCACGTTTGAGGGTTTTGGAGTCAAACGCTTGGCTAGACTTGAGTCAGAAATGAAAAAAGCGGAGTTTGAACGCTAGGGCCAATAGCAAAAAGCAGAGTTTGAACGTTTAGGGCCAAAAGCAAAAAAAACAGGGTTTAAAAGTTTAAGGTCGACAGCAGGAAAAGCAAGGTTTTACACGTTTAGGGTCTGGGGTTTGATGTTGATTCCCACAACACGGGCTATGCTTACTAAATGGGCTTAAATAAACTGCCTATACTGTTTTGGGGGCTCCGTATTATAATTAATGTACCATGCCCCAAAACCCTATTCTAGTTATTCAGGCCTCTATCTTCGGGTTTGGCTTCGAAAGATTGCTGTGAGAAGTGGCCGGCGAAGATCACGTTCTTGGAATCGGAACAGTAAGTACGCGCAATGATCTCAGCCTGTGCTGCGGTTTTGCAGTCGCCTGATAGTATATACCCAGAGGCTCCATAGGAGTTCCTTTTTGGGTTTACCCTATAGGGTTTTAAACATGAGCCGCAAAAGCGAACAACTATGGAGCCTAGGGTCGTTCGCAAGCTTTCAGCATCATCAGCAATGGCATCGGGATTCGTGTGCATTTTTCGTTTACTTGGATGCCAACAAAATGGAAGGAAGGCTACTATAACACGGGGGTCAGAATAGGCCTTGCGGTCCGAATCCTCAGTGTTTTTTCTGGGGTATCTTATACTACGCTCATAATAAGAGCCGCAGGAATAGTATCGGTAATGCTGGCTTCTATAGCACCTCGAGTTTCGTGCTTTAGGCTCGTTTCGGCCACAAGCTACGCTTGGGGTTACGAGGAGGGTGTAGGGTTTAGGGATTCAGCATTTAGGGTTAAGGGGATTAGGAATTAGGGTTTTTCTGAGGCAGAGCTGCTTTTCTTCAGCACCCGGCTATCTGAGAGAACATGGGACAGATCTATTCAAGGCATTCGTCGTCTTCATCCACAACCAGGTGATACGGGACACGATAATCGATACTCCCAAAACCTTTACAAAGCATTTAGGTACTTTGCTATCGGCCCTGATTTTGGGGTCAGTATAATAAGGATTCTACTATTTGGGGGGATTTATTAGGGTCCCCTATTTTCGGAAACTCCCATATAGATAGACTTTGGCCTGAAAAGGCATTCCTGTTTGGTTCCTACATTCTAGATAGGCGTATAGGTGCTCTAAGGCCGAAGTATATGCTAGAAAGGGTGATGTTTAGGGGTTAGGGTTTATGGCAAAAAAAGGGTTTAGGGTTTAGGGAGGTGACTACATGGACCCTGAGGGGTTGGGATTGTGAGACGGTACCTTTGGCTGGTTTGACACGGCTGAGAATCTTAAGGTTTTGTGTGTGCTTAGTTACTGGCACGACCCCAGTACCTAAATAGCCCAAACCATAAGTCTGAAACCCTACCTATAGTCTCCATTGTAGTTCCTAACCAAAATCTCTATTACAGAATCCTAACCACAAAACTGGTTAAACAAAAAAAGGAACGGTAAGCCTTAACGCTAAGCCCTTGACCAGAAACACAGCAGCCTTAGAGTTAATAAGTCGGAGCCAGCAGAGGCCCTGGAAGAGATGCTGAGATGGGACGGCCCGGAAGAGGCCTTTCCGGCGACTTCAGCATGCAGCTTCAACTGATAACTGTCTTTAGGGATGTATAATAAAGGGTGATCTTTCAGGAGTTTGGGGGTTAGGGCTGGGGTATTTGAGAGGCGAGCTTTGTTTTTTACAGTTTGAGGCAGTCTTTCAGGCAGAAGCAATGTGTCTTTGGCGGAAATTGCAGCCATAAACACACAACCGCCAGCATATGTTCATTATTCATCGCACTGCACTCTGTGACTCCGGAAAAAAGTCCAGAGCTGTGCAGTCATAGGTTCATATAGCCATCTGGGCAGCTAAAATGCCACTGGGCCTTAGACCCGAAAGCTCAAAGTTGAATCATAAAGCCCATGTTGTGCGTACGGGATACCCAAAGGCCCCATAATAGTTCCTTCTTCGGATTACCTAAGAGGATTCTAAACTAACCCCAAAACGAACTACTATGGAGCCTCAGGGTTAGGTAGAAGAAGCGCGGCCCGTCGAGTTGATGAGGCGGGCCCGAGGATTGAGTCGTGACTCCTAAAGCCCAATCTGCTTAGCTCGGCATCTCTACCCTGAGTCTCCATAGTAGCTCCTTTTTAAATCCAACAAGGTCATCCCAAAAAGGTCTACTATGGGGCCTCTGGGTAGAGCCCCCTTTACTCAAGGTATCAACCTCCTAATTTTACGCAGATGTTAAACATGATTCAGCCTTTAGGGTATGGGGGTTTACGGCATTCCGAACCTAAAGCCGTAGACCCGCAACCCACCAACAGTCTCCCCGCAAGCAGAACGATCGTACCCCCCAAAACCGCACCCCAAGCCCTAAAACCCCTGAGCCACGAACCCTCCGTTCTGGGCTCTTGCTTAGCAGAATGTTTTAAGTTACTGCGAGATAGATATTGTGAGCAGTATACACTCATTTTCATGGTAGCTCCATGTACTGTCGTTAAACAAGCTCGTTGAAGTCCTTGCAGAGCCTTGGAAGACATGTCATAACTGGATGGTGTTCCTGAACCCCACACCCTGAACCCAGCACCCTTGTACAACCCTTGTGGAGTCTGAGTAAAGCCATCATAAATTCCATGAAGCCCTTACATACAGCACCCGAAGCACTCTTCCCCAACCGCTCAACACAAAGCTCTAAGCCCTTGAAACACCTAAACCCTAAACCCAAAAGCTGGGGCCCAATATACTATAATCATAATAAGGAACCCCCAAAACGGTATAGGTAATTAATTGAGGCCCCTATATTATAGTACACTTATAACTTATAGTAACCCTTATAGACCCCTTTAAGGATCCCGAGTTTTCCCTGCAGGGCTTGGGCGGTGCACTTGCTTCATTGGCGGGCCTTGACTCGAGGTCCCCTTCTCCCTCCAAAGGGCACCCGAAAAGAGGGGAGGGAAGGAGGGCGGGGGGCGCTAGAGCAGGCGTTCAAAAGCAGTCTTTAGGGTTTAGGGTTGAGGTTTATGGAATGTTCGGGTGTTTAGGGTGTAGGGCGCGGAATTTAGGGTTTTGGTTTTGCCCACAAGAATTCCCACCTGGGGTGTGCTGGAGCGCCGGGTTGTGAACAGAAGCCCGAAGCCCAAAAGCCAGAAGCTCTAAACCCGATCCCCTCCCTAGACCTCTCAAGTACCCTCCAATATGGGAGTTTCCGAAAATAGGGGACCCTAATATAGTACCCTAGGTAGTAGGATCCTTATTATAAGGACCCCCAAATAAGGTACCCCTAATTTCGGAAACTCCCATATACCCTAAATGCCCACCACTAAGGGCCATAAGAACTCTATTACAGGGCTTTCGGGAGGTACCGGTCCTCCTTAACCTACAGTAAACTTGGAAGCCGGATTATTAGGGTTTAGGGTTTCGGGTTTAGGGGTTTAGGGTTTAGGGTTATTAAGGCCAAATAGTGCTGGGGATTCCCTATACATTACTCTTAAGTATCGAGGCTATGGGGTTTTCCAACTTTTCGGCTTCTACTGTAAGACCCCTATATTCTCATACCCTTATAGTATATTACCCTCATAGACCCCTTTAAAGGAACCCTAGGAACCCGGGTTTCCAACTCTGGCACCGAGCCTGGGAGCCTTTCCTGGCTCTCGAGACTTCGCTTTTTCTAGGCTCCTTGTTTAAGCGAGTGGATGCACTTTACACTTTTGGGGATAAGATTCCCCACTATACAACTAAAAGTGTATACTTTTGGAGTCTTATGAACTCAGCAGTTAAGTAGGCAGTCCTTACCAGCAAATCGGACTGTTCAACTCAGAGGGCTTTTAATTTCGGGCTAGACTCGTTGTACCTCCCTCCGTTGAGCGCGCGAGTGAGTTTGTGCTCATGTACCTTCTTCTTTTTGGGACAGTCCCACGTATGAAGTATTTGGGTGGACTATCAGACTGAAGCTGGCAAGGGATCTGAAAACCCCAAATGCCCAAGTCCGATTCCTCGAACCCCAAGGCCCTCTAATAACTTTTCGGACCTCCCGACCGAAACCCGGTATGGGGGTTTCCGAAAATAAGGGACTCCACTATAATATCCTAAATTGTAGGATCCTTATTCTCAGGACCCAAAAACCGAAAATAGTGGACATTACATAGTACCCTAAATAGTAGGATCCTTGTTCTAAGGACCCCAGAATAAGGTAGCCCTAATTTTCGGAAACTCCGAAATAAGCCCATCCAGGCTTTGAGTTTAGTTTTCAGACGAACACGGCCAGTGTTCGTGTTCCCTAAACCCCACACCCTCAGCCTTGATCCGTAAACCCTAAACCCCTAAACTCAAAACTCTAAACCCTAATCATCCCCTAAATCGAAGCTCAATCATACGTGATGTGAACTACCCTGCAATGCAAGCTTTGTCCTTGCTAAGTACGGGGACAAATCATCCCCTAAGCCCAAATCCCCAAGCCCGAAGTGCCATTCCTCGAACGCCAAGCTCGTGCGCTCAACTGAACCCTAAAGCCCAAATGCTTCACCTCACCCCAAGCCCTATGCAAAGCCTGAAACCCTATAAAGGCATACACAGGCCCCTTGCAGCTACATAATTGTTCAGGCTCTCATCTTATGCTGGAAGCCCCAAGCCATGCACATAAATCCATAAGCCCCGAACCTAGGATCAACAAGCACACATCATAGCTGGTAAGCACGAAACCAGGGCCAACCAAAACAAAGAAGCAAACCCAACCCTCCTAGCCTGCATCGAGACCATGATACAGCTACCCATAGGCCCCAAAGTAGTTCCTTTTTGGGATTACCTTATAGGATTCTATATACGAACCCCAAAAAGGAACTACTTTGGGGCCTTAGGCTAGCTGCTAGAAAGATAGTAGCTCTGCTAAGAGTTACTAACAATATCAAACACCTAGATTGGGATCCATATTCTTTTCAAGAACACACAGTTGTGTTTTGTCGTTTTTGTTTTATCGTTTTTTGTGGGTTTAATCTGTTTACATGCCACTGAACCGAGCGGATCTCAGGCTTTGTGCCCTGCACGCAGCGATGTCGATGCCGGGGGCTGTTCCCCGTCAGAAAGAGGGTTCATCGTGGTTTGAGCAAACTTTGTTGTTGCTGAGGTTGCAGAAGTAGCAGAGTTTGTTGTTGTTTGTGTTTCAGATGCAGTAGAGGTAGTACTGTAGCAGAACGAAACAGTAGCGGTGGAACTAATATTGTTCAGGGTTTAGGGTTTGGGTTCACCGTCGTCGGTGTCGTTGCCGCCGGGTCTAGGGTTTAGCGCTGTTATCAAGATTTCACCAGCAAAAAGGCAGGCCCGTCAACTAAACGGGCTGCACTGTGCCATACAGTGCATAAGGCTGCGGTACACATTATGTGGATATAGATGCAGAGATGTAATACATATTATAGATGTAATAGATAAAGGTGCGTGTAGTACACGCATGTGACCTGCTGCGGGAGTACTGCTACGAAGCTGTATCTCCGGATGACAATGTCCTTGAGTATG
Organism: Symbiodinium sp. CCMP2592; assembly: GCA_905221615.1. NCBI lineage: Eukaryota > Dinophyceae > Suessiales > Symbiodiniaceae > Symbiodinium > Symbiodinium sp. CCMP2592. The sequence goes on from CAJNDT010004112.1 coordinate 1,602,630, forward strand.
CACAGACGCATACATTGTATAGCATGCTAGTTCGAATTGCTATCAAGGATAGCACATGCCCATGAATTTGTCCTATTGTGGGTTGTCATAATGTTTTAACAGTACCAACATTCGAAAGGAGGTTCAAATGCTGTATCAGCAGTGTTGTTGACCTCACGTGCTAGGCGGCTGGGCGCGTGCGCTACACTGACACGCCTGGACTCTACACTGCGGCCATTGCCCTCGAGGATGTGCTCCTTGGATGCCATGCTTCGTTGACACGAGCAATTCCGACTTTTCATGCTAAGCCCGATAGAACTAAGCTTTCAATCTGTCTCAACTCTCAGCCCTACAAGCCTTGATTAATCCCTTGCAGTCAGAGGTCCTACGACATGGGCCCTGTGCATTTCTGGCCAGGCTTGGAGGGGTCAACAGCAGCTGTGTGTGTGTGTCACCCTGAGCCCAAGGGACCATGCAAAGGCCATGAGCTTCGGCGTTCCATCTCTATACAGCATAGACATACATGGGTATACAGAGACTCACATTATAATATGTGGGTAAATATATAAAAATATATATATATATATATATATATATATAGTAGGAGTAACATTACTGTAGTTCATATTTAGATGCATATATACGTAAAGATTGTAAGCATACTTTACATATCTTTCTATCTTTCTATCTATCTACTTATATATATATATATATATATATATATATATATATATATATATATATATATATATATATATATATATATATATATATATGTGGGTCTCCGCACGGCGCTGCTCATATAGATATGCACATGCGTATACATATATATATATATAAATAAATATATATATATATGTATATATTATACACACACATACGTACATACATACATACAAACATACATACACACACACACACACACACTCCTACACACATACATGCATACATACATACTCACTTACTTACATGCATACATACACATACATACATACATGCATCCATGCATGCATGTGTGCATAAACCATGAGTGAAGCATTTCTGTGGACAATCTAGGACGACCTTATCTTTGTATGGAGGCACACATCGTGACTTGATTACGTATGGGACGTTTCAAACTGCATTCGAGATGCTAAGCGACGCATCAGTCGGTGTCTGCATCCTTACACATACACATACTACATATACACATGCACATACACATACACATAGGCATGCATGTATGCATGCACACATACATTACTTTTGCTTATACATTTATATATATACACACACATGTATGCGCCTACTTTTTCTTGTTCACATACGCTTCTACATATAATTACAGTCACTTGTACATATGCGTATACATGTCTGGTATACAACATATGTATGTATAACATATACAAGTATGAGAATATTTAATCATTGTTTTCTCAATATCTATATATATATATATATATATAATACATATGCTTTGCTAGGCAGTGACAAAGCTGGTGGAGACTCAAGGCACAAGCACCCAAACCTCTGAGTCCCCATCTGGGCTGCGATGATGAAGACGCGTTCAGGCGGTTACTAAACCCTAAACCCTAAACCCTAAACCCTGCAGCAGATGTGCCTGGCTCTCCGTTTCCTTTCTTCAGGGTACCCGGCAGTCGCAATAGGCCTGGATGCAAAAGGGTTTAGGCCTATCACCTGGGCTCTAGCCAGAGGCTCCATAGTATGGAGTACTTTTTTGGGATGACCGTATAGGATTCTAAAAATCAACCCCCGAAAAGGAACTACTATGGAGCCTCAAGGGTATGTGTGGAGATCTCGCATTTTCTGAGACATCCAGCTCCTGGAGGTACGAATACTCCTCTTGCCCACGATCACTTCGAGCAAGGGCCGCGCGAGTTTCTGGACCAGCGTGAGCCCGCTGCTCCTTTGTTGAAAGCAGGCCGGTGCCGCCGGTGTTGAGGAGGTCAGGGTGTATCGGTCGTAGAATCTGGGGCCGTTTCAGGCTGGGGACTTCGAGTTGCGGGTTGGGTGTTAGGGTGCAAGTCGCATTGACTTGTGCGTTGGAAGGGGGTTGAGGACGGGGCTTCAGCAAACCCAAAGGCTCCATGTACCTTTATAGTAGATACTTAAGCCTTACAGGGGTCCCTATATGGGTACTTTAAGGCCTAAGTATATACTATATGGGCACATGGAGCCTTAGGGAAATAATTGCAGGCGGCCACATGCCTGCGTTTAGGAGCGCGGGTCCTTTGCCCATGTCTATAGTGGCTGGCTCCTTGTTATAAGATACCGCAGTATGAAACCCTTCCATATTCAGGGACCTGAGGGTTCAATCAGATGGCATTGTTTTAGTTTAGTGTTTCGGGTTTCCCCAACATAGAGTTGTGGTATGTAGGCTTCAGCATGTAGTCTTGGCACCAGAGTACGTAATTAGAGTATTTGCTTGTATAGCCCCTATGTGTTTCGATTTTATACAGCATAAGAGACTCCAAACGGATATAAGGTCCCCCCGAGCCAACTTCATTCTAGTCACTAAGGCACCTCCCCAAACTCCCAGAGACCTGTCAGAAAACGGTGCTTCTATGATCCATCATGACTTAAACAAGTTTTAAGGGGGGCAATGTGGAACCCTGCCCGATCACTTATTCTTAGGGCTCCTTATTACGGAATTGTATTCAGATCCATGTACTACAGGTATGCTGCAGGCTGTCGTGTACGGAGGGAACTACCAATCCACTATTCGGGCGACATTCACACAACGGCAATCTGAAGCCCAAAAACCGTGTTAGACCGACAGGTGATGCTGTGATCTACGATGAGCAGACCTTGCGATGCGAGTCGGAGAATCGATCGACGAAGCCACTGCCACTTCTTTTCGTGACGTTCCTTTCCACGTGCCACGGCCATGTTGGCAGCTGTTTGGGCTGTTCGGTTTCGTTCCGTTCTAAACTTGGAGGGTGTCCGAGAGTTTAGGCTAGTTCAGACAGCTTCGCACTGAGTGCAAGAATCTAGAGCCACGAGGCATGGAGGAGAAGACACTGCGGCCAGCCCCCTTCTTTTGCCCTCCTTGCATGGCCGCTTCCGGCTGCGCCACTTCCGGCCAGAGTGAAGAACAAAAGATCTTGCGGCTTGCATTCGGGCTTCAGGCTGTAAAGTCGCTTTACTTGGGCTTGTAGGACGGAGAGAAAGCTGTGAACCCAACAGCCCTAAACCCGAAACCCCTAAACCTACAGTAGAAGCCAAAGTTGGAAACCCGATAGCCTCAATCCTTTCTCCTAATGTATAGGGAATCCCAGCACTATTTAGCCTTAATCCGGTTTCCAACTTTATGGGGTTTACTGTAAACCCCAGAACGTTTCTGAGCTTCATGCCTTGGAGCCTTCTTGCACCAAGTGCCTTGCGCTTGATGGACCAGCCCCGGTTGATTACGAACCTAGGCCTCAGGGTTTAAGGTTTAGTGCCCCAGCTGATTACGAACCTAGCCCTCAGGGTTTAAGGTTTAGTGCTTACCAAGCTTAGTTTTATATATTCACGGAGCGTAAGATTGAAACAGTTTGTGCCACAAGGAGCTTTACCGCGCAAAACAGTGTATCAAATAAGTTGCTTCGGAATAAATGAAAGCCACAACCCCTCGCTCAAAATCATGAAGCCCTAAACCCCCAAAATCCTAAAACCTTTAAAAACGCCTAAGCAATAACACTTCTGAAGCCCTTAACACTAAAAAACCCAAAACCTCTACAAGGCCTAAACCCTTTCTCACATCTGAAGCCTTAAACCGATCGAAGCTTATGCAGCCTGCCCGGATTTCCGTCTTCGGCTTTGGACACTCTGTTGCGTCCAAACTTTGGATTGTAGGGTTTAGGGTGTAGGGTTCCAGAGAGGCTTGGATGGCATTCTACGGATTTTGTAGTTTGTGTGTTTTGTTGCGGGTTGAGTCCCTCAGGTTTGGGTTATGAGATTTCGGGGTTACCCAGAGAGCCCAATACCCCTTAATTAAGGAATATGGCTTAAATCATAATATGAAGCCCTACATAATTTAAGCCACATTCCTTACTTAAGGGGTATTGGGCTCTCTGGGTAGGGCGAAGGGCAGCAGGGTCAAGAGGGGACTCTGCTCACAAGCGCAGCTACTGTACCTGCACACCGGGTTGCTACACCATGGGCTTTTTGGGACAGTATCAGAATCCAACCACACAGGTAGCTTGGCTTCCAGGGCATTCCAGCGGCTTTTTGCAAGAAGGATTGGGGTGCTTTTCTACCGGTCTACGCTAAACGCCCTGAAACCCCTCAACCTTCAACCCTCAACTGAAGCCTATAAACCCTTGACCCCTGGACCTAGCTGGGTGGGAGGCAAAAAAACCCTAACCCTCACCACTTTTTCTATACTTACTTACAGCATTAGAATCCTTCGACGGTTTCGAGGTTGAATGTCATCTTCCACTCCAGCCGTGGGCCTTTGCCTCAGTGTTTGGTGCATGTATGTAGGCATGTGAGATCGGATCCTGCTCCGCGTGGCCCGCATAAGTCCCACGAATCGTCTCGACCTACCCAGAGGCTCCATAGTGGTTCCGTTTTGGGAGTACCCTATACGATTATAAATATGAACCCCCAAAAGGAACTACTATGAAGCCTTATGTAGTCAGTGCTGCTGTCGAGTCAGCCTGTGTGCGACGGAATGGTTCGGCTTTGTGCGATTTTCGGCCCACGGGAGCCCGCTCCATGTAGTGCTCAGTCTGAACATTTCGCAAAAAAAAAAACATATCGTCTGGGAAGCCTTATTTTTCGTCATTCAGGAGACCTGTCGGGCGAGTGGGTTCTTATTCTGCTTTTTTGGGGCTTCGGGCTACAAGCATAGCACAACTTGAGTGCACACAGTACCCGGGCTCTTCGAATTCACCTGGAACTGAATGCTGTGACATGTTTGAGTTTGCTTTTTGCTATTTTTTGTGCCCTAAGCCCTAAACTCTCTAAACCCTAGACCCTAAACCATGTGGACCTGAGTGTGAAGTGGGTCTTCCATCGAGAACATGGGGCCGCACACTGCAGCAGTCAAGCAGATGTAATATAGGGACTAACTACTTCCCAACACTATTTTGGGGGTTGCTTATTATAAGTGTCGCATAATGAGCACCAAACAAATATTAAGGCCCCCGTCGTTGGGGCACGAAATCGTTGCCATTTCGGGTTGTGCTCAGGTTGCACAAGAAGGGCGATCGCATCATCGGAGAGGCCGGCGTGAAGGGGTTGGGTTTAATTGTCAGTGAGTGGCGTTTAGGCTCGTGGATGTTGGGTCGTGTCTTTTTGGCCCCTAATTAACACAAATATGTTCAAGCATCCCAACCGGAGCGCTTTCGCGAGTACTTTGTGGCCCGACTCCGTATTGACTTGAGTTGTGTCTTTCTGGTTTACAGGCAACCTGGCATCCGTTTGTTGAGATCGTCAACCCCAGCCCTATCCGAAACCGCAAGGGCATAGATGTTCATTTGTCTGTTTTTACTTCAATGTAGCCTCGTAAGATGCTTTCGGTAAAGTTGCAGGCTGAAAACATGGACCCGCCGAATTTGTTAGAAAAGGGTTGGGGCGGGGGGGCGTATACTACAGTATAGTTATATGAGATATGTATGAACTGGAAGGAGGTGTTATTACCAACTACTCAGACCTTTGTACTACGCGTGCTTGTGTAGTCTTGCAGATTGCAGGTGTCTGGCTTTGTGTCTGATTTTTACGGGCCTTGTCTGTGGCTGGCGTGGAGCCGGGTATGAGTCTGCGAGGTACTCTCCGGGACACTTAGTATGTCTTCTTCGTCGTATTGTTGTTAGTTCTGTTATTATTACTGCAAAATTATTGCAACCCACAACACCTTCACGGCAGGGGTGTAGACTTTCAGGAGCCAAATGTCAACATGCCAAACCCTGAGCCTAAACAACCATCCTTCAACGGCAAGACCAGCCTGAAACCCTAAGTTCAAAGCCCTGGACATACACACGCCCGAGTTGTCAGTTCGGGAATCCGTGCTCCTTTCAGATTTAGGGTTAAAAGGTTTAGTTTAGGGTTAGGCTGTAGGGCTCAGGCGTTAGGGGTTTGGTTTTGAATCAGGAAGCCCCCCAAAAAAGCGAAGTGGACTCCTCGAACCTCAAACAAACCTACCCCAACCCCCCGGCTTAAGCCGAAAGCAAAACCGTAATTCCAAACCCTACAACCCTAAACCCTAAACCGCTGCAACCTTAGACTTTGCACCAACCCGAAACCTTCCTGGGCCCTCAGGAACCGATCTTTTTTCAGGACCTATGGAAATCAAAACGGAAGCCTGTAATGGCAGATTCTAGAGGGTCCAGGCATAGTACCTTACAGAGGCAAATCCGAACCTTCAGAGCAACCCTAAACCCAACTTCGAGCCACGGTTTAGGGTTTAGGGGTTCCCAACTTCGAACCAATCAGATCCACATCACACTCCCCGCCTTCGAGAAGCTTCGCCAGAGAGCCGGACCACTCTTGAGGTGGGCTTAGCAGCCACAAAAGCTGGCTAACCGAGAAATGACAATAGAAACTACATGTATGTGTAAGTATGTACATACATGTGTAAATGTGTGTGTGTATATATATATATATAATCATATTCTTATACACATTTACACATATGAGCATGTGTGTGTGTATATATATATATATATATGCGTGTGTGTGTGTGTGTAGCAGATAGAAAGGTAATGTTAAGCCCTTCAAGTGTCAGGGCTTTGGGGTAGAGCCGTCAAGCCCGAGCCTTGATCCCCAAAGCCAGGAGAGGGCCTAAGACCGGAGCATGAGCCAGTTCAGGGATTTAGGGATTTAGGGATTTAGGGGTTTAGGGTTTGGGAGAGAGAGAGAGAGAGAGAGAGAGAGAGAGAGAGATGGGTTTAGGGGATCAGGGTTTAAAATTTAGGGTTTAGGGGTTTAGGGTTCAGGCGTTGGGGTGATGTGTTGTTGCCTGATATTCCGGCACTTACTTCCCGAATCTTTAAGGATCTTGGAGTTGTAGCCACGTGGTCGTTGCATCCTGAAACTTGGGATGACCAGTTGATCAGTTCTTGCAATCTGGGGTAGCCGTGTGGCACGAGCCCACAGCGCAGTCGGCCCCTCAGTTCCTGGCATATGCGTAGTCCAGGTGTAAAAAAGGGGTTTAGGGGCATCAGAAATATTACAGATGGGGAGGGAGGGGGGGGGGGGGTTTGGGGCTTTGGAGTTCTGGGCTTTATGCCCAGACTCTGTCTAGGAGAATGTATGTTAAACTATGTGATGGTCAAAGCGCCGCAGATACGCCACACTCAACAAGATACCCGAAGCAAAGAACAGATCCTAGACCCCTAAAAAGCCCAAATCCCAAAAAACAGCCTATGCCCCTAAAAGCCGTAAACCCCCAAGACTTCTAAGCCCCGTGAACCCAACAGCAGCCTCAAATGCTGTGACGAACTTCTTCAGAACTCTCATAGGAACCCCGGTATCCCTGACAATACCGTATAAAAGCCCGTATACTAAACCGTATACCACCCTTCCGATAACGGTTATAAATACAGTTTTTTCAATATCCTGATCAACCGACGCCCTACACCCTACTAGCCCTCATTCTAACCCTCTGAACCCTAAACCCTGAACCGCACGCTGCTTTCCAGGCACGTCGAGCGTGAGGAGAGCCTCCTGGCCACGTTCTCAGCATGTCTGGACGTTTGCTTTTCGGGGTTAGGGTTTACGGTTTCTCCCCTTAGATCCCTAATACCTAATCTTTAAACTTTTTGGGTTCTTATAGTTTAGCAGGAATCGGAAAGTTTATACCCTTTTGATCCTGTGGCTTCTTGGGGTAGTGAGTCTGTCTCTGTCTCTCTTCACGGATAGGGGTTTCTATAGGGCTTTAGGGTTTGGCATTAAGGCTTTGGTCCGGCCAGCTAAACGAACAGAGGGATGGAGTACATATCGACCCGCATTCGAACATGGTCACTACTACATAAGGCAGAGGAAAACACCCCATGACCTAGGCCCAAAAGAAACACCAGCTTTGAAGAACGGCCCTAAAAACCCAAACTCCTGGGACCCCAACTCGAATCCTAATCCCTGAATGCACCCTACCCGAAACTGTGGAACCCTACTAACCCTACGCCTCACTCCCAGGAACAAGCCTCCCACCAAGGCCCTGCATGAAGCTTCTCAAGCCTTCATGACCTCAAACCTACCGTAAGGCTCCACAGTAGTTCCTTTTGGGGCTCATTTTTAGAATCATACAGGGTACTCCCAAAAAGGAACTACTATGGAGCCTCTGGGTAAACCCCACATCCTGAAAACCCTTCAACGCGAAGTGCAATCGCCGCTAACTCCTTGACCGACTCCTACCTGGGAAGTCACAACATGGGAGTTTCCGAAAATAGGGGACCCTGTATAGTGCCTTAAATAGTAGGATCCTCATTATAAGGACCCCCAAACAAGGGACCCCTAATCTTCGGAGACTCCCACATAACACCAAGAAGTGAACCCCAAAGCCATACAACGTGTCAGCTGCTTGGAAGAAACTAAACCCCTAAACCGGCCCTGATCTCCCTAACCCAGAGACACCAACAACTCCAAATCCTTAGTTCAACGCCCAAACCTTGAACCCTAAACCCTTGGCCCCATAAGACCCCAAGGCTCTAAATCCTTAAGCCACTCGACCCCCAAACCTTTAAATCCGAGACTCCATGAGCCCTGGAAATCAATATGGAGCCTTAATAATTACCAATACTATCTTGGGAGTTTCTTATTAGGATTATGGTATAATATATTCCAAGACACTATTCGAAGTATTTCGGCCCCTATACTAGACCCTTTGGTAGCCCTTAAAGGAACCCTTATGATGCCCTTCAAAGGAGCCCAACCCTAAACCCCCAAACCCTAAACCGTAATTGTTACTGTTGGGTCGGGGTGCTGCTTATCACGCTTTGTCCCTTGGTGTACAAGTAGCAAGCTCAGAGGACTTAGCTGCCTTGTGCGAGTGCGTGAGTCGAAGCCGTAATTGTCAAGGTCCCTGTATTACCCGACAAAGCTTCGAAGCGTCAAGGCAAAGAGCTCGGAGCTTCTCAGCGAAGCTTCGGAAGGGGCGGCGAAGTCGAGGACGCCCCGGCATTTAGGGTTGGAGAGGGCCTAAAACCGAAGCCTGGTTCAGTTTAGGGGTTTAGGGTTTAGTGGTTTACGGGCATTCAGGGTTTGGGGTTCAGGGGTTTAGGAGCATTCAGGGTTTAGGGGTTTGGTTTAAGGGTTTAGGGCCACTCAGGGGTTTAAGGATTGAAGTGTAGGGGTTTGGGGGCATTTAGGGTTGCGGGTTTAGGGGTCAGTGCTTGTGGCCTAAGGGGCTATAATACGTTATGGACGATGAATAGTAAGAAGTCGCCCCGGTTATGCTTAAGGCCCATAATTATGTCAATACACTAATAACAAGTGGCATTGATTAATAATCTTACTTTTGTCGGCTAGGTCATGCTTTCGTTGAAAGCTATGACATTATAGTGGATGTTTCTAGCGGCTAGCGTTGTTCTTATTGATAGTACCCCCGCCCCAACCGAAGACAGCTAAGCAGGAGACAACAATCCAAAATGAGTTTTAAACGGTGGGGATGATATCAGATAGATATTCCGAAATGTTTTGTGTTTTTGTTGCTGTCTTGGTATCTTTTAATGGGGGAAGTTATTGCTGTCGCCGCTAAACTTTGCCGAAACTTTGCGAAAACAACAAGTCCTAAAACTTCAAGTCCACACCCTGCGCCCGATGACCCCTAAGTCTACACTTAAGTCCATACGAATCGTTTGCCCCCTGGAGTTAAAGCATACAGATGTTGGCGTGGGAAGTAATGGCTTGAGGAATCACAGGGTGAAGTTTATGGATATTTGTGAGGGCGCTGGCGGCTGAGTGAATGCACTTGGAATTCGGTGTTGTATAACCAGGGTTGATGGAGATACCGATTCAAGAATCTAAAAATGTGGTGCCGGGTCCAGGGGGAGAACACAGGCCCTGACACCGTTTTCCGTGCTTTCTCTTGCAATTGCTGATGGTCAGCACTGCCACGACATATGAGATCGCGATTGCCGGGATCGGCGGGGAATCAGTGGTATCAGGGCTTAGTCGTACAGGGCTAGGGTCTTAAACTTCCGAGTCATCGAGTTTGGTTTTTTTCAGGGCTTTCGAGCTTCACGGTTCCAAAAATGTAGTTTTAGGGCCTTACGTTTGGAGTTTAGGGTTTGAGGTTGCGGGGGTCTAGTGCTTTGTCTATTAGGGCTCTAAGGTTGCAGAGCTTTCAGGGACGGAAGATATTGTAGTCTCGTTCTCCCCCGCTGTCAGGAGCCCTCGATAAAGCCGAAGGAAGAGTTCGACATGAGGAAGGCCTCTTCCTGCAGTTCTTTAGATGGGTTCTGTGCATATACATTAACACATGCACGGAAATATGCGTGTATATATATATATATACACATGCATACGTACCCATGTCCGTTCCTACCTACCTACCTACATACGTACATGCATACATTTGGGAGTCCATTATTCTGATGATGTGCCCCCATGAAATCTTCTTTGACCCAAAATTGCGGACGTGACATTCCCCTTCGCCACTTACTCATCAAAGCTGATGTCTTCACACCCTAAGACCAAGCGAAAACTCGGCCATGAAACCTGCGGCCTATAGTGCCACAAACTGCCGAGTCGAACTCTGCAAACTAGGCCTGGAGCGGCCGTGGGCGGCGTACTGATCGAGTGTAGCTGCAGCCCGCAGTAGGACTGACCTTGCACGGAGCAGGTTCAGAGGGCGCCCCCTTCCTCCTATTTGGGAGTTTCCGAAAACAGGGGACCCTATTACAGTACTCTAAAACAGTAGGACCCTTATTATAATGACCCCAAAATAAGGTACCCTAATTCTCGAACACTCCTATTTTGCGATGGAGTTTAAGTTGAAAGTCATGGGTTGAAGCTTCCGATCGCGCTTGGTTCCAGAGTTCCGAGTTCCTGGAGACTAGCAGGGGTTGTTCGAGAATTAGACGCGTTAGGAGAGGAGCTATCAGACAAAACCGGAATTTTTGTACACACGACCAGTGTGATGTGATGATGACGATGATTCCGATGATGATGATGATGATGATGATGATGATGATGATGGTCATGGTGATGGCGATGATGACGACGATGATGATTCCGATGACCACGATGATCATGATTCCGATGGTGATGATGGTGATGATGACGACGATGATGACTCCGATGGTGACGATGATGACGATGATTCCGATGGTAGCCGTGAAGATGATGATGTACTTGAATTTGTTGTCAGCTGCCGATTCGTCACATTTTTGTTTGTACGGGAATTAGCACTTATTGTCATTATCCCTCTTGTTACTACTGTACTATCCTATGGAGTATCTTGGCCATGTCGAGTTCTAACCATGAAGTTCAGGACTTCGATGCTCAGTGAAATCGGAGGTCCACACAGTCTATCGTTCCGTGTGAAGTGAAGGCCGTGGTCTGTAGCATTGCCACGACAGTACCAGGATCACAAGATGGGCCCAAAGATCCGTTGTTGCGTCCTCCAGCATCGCAAGATCACTGCGCAGCCAATCTAGACCACAAGAAGTCCTTGGCTGTGGAAGCGAAAGCATTTTTGTGCCATCTCAGGCCGCATGGGGCAACTCCTGCGCATTTAGAATTGTGTGTTCTCGAGTAACGATAGCTCGGGCAAGAGTACTGTTGTCCCGTTAGGAGTTAGGAGGACTGTACCTGTACATAGATTGACTCGTCCCTTAGCATCTCAGGATGCAGTAATTATTGAGCGTCCCATAAGGAATCAAGCCGCGACGTGTGCATTAATACAAAGTTAAGACCGTCATAGACTATCTACAGAAATGCTTCATGGATGGTTGATGCATGCATGCATGCATGCATGCATGTCTGCATGTTTGGATGTATGTATGGTATGTTTTGTATGTATGTATGTATGTATGTATGTATGTATATATGTATGTATGTATGTATGCATGTATGTATGTATGTATCGCATGGGCGTATGCACGTATGTATGTATCAGTCTACATGAATGCATTCCTGAATCCTTCTTTGTTAAAATTGCGCTAAGCTCAGCAACGCTTCGAACACACAAAGCCAGATTTCGAGGCCTTCAGTAGTCGAACCCTAAACCCTAAACCCTAAACCCTGAGCCTGAACTCATGGCATAGGGCTTGGAGTGTAGCAGATTGCCTGCGATTTGTCCTTATCATGCAACCTTAAGCTTGTCCACTCATAGAGTCCCAACTCCAGCCCGCCTATAGAGCCCTGGAGATGCCTCGGAATTATACTGCTGAGCTGATGGAGGTTGCAAGGGCCCTTTTTGTGCCCTTGCGAGGCTGAAAATCGGCACTTCCATGTTTACACGCCCCCCCCCGCCGCGGCTCAGGAGCCCGAAAGCTGTTGGGATGGGTCAGTAGTCGCTGAAGCCCTGCATTACAACCCTCAACGCTTAACCCCTGAACCCCAAAAAACCTAAAGAGTACAGTCACTTTGTGTGTTGCGCATGACATTCATTGCTTCTCGTCCTGACTACTTCCTTTAGTCTCGTCTCACTCGTCAGACTCCGAACCAGATGCCTCGCCTGGATAGTCCGAGTGTGAGCGCCGAAAAAACCTGAAGTCCCAAACCCTAAACCCTAAACCCCTAAACCCTAAACCCTGGAGATGCATCAGAAATCCTGCGCCGCGGCTTGGGTCATCTCCTCGGGCAGCTAGAACCAAGAGATGACTCTTCTGGGCGCCTGTTAAGCGAACTTCATGTATTCAGTAGCAGTTTAGGGTTTAATTAGGGGTTTAGTGGTTTAGGGTTTAGGGTTTAGAGTTCAGAGGTTTAGGGTTTAGGGTATAAGGATTTGCCTGGCCCTCAGTTTCCTTCCTTCAGGGTACCCGGCAGTCGCAATGGGCCTGGATGCAAAATGGTATAAGGGTTCAGCAGGCTATGCCTTACTTAATTGATAACCCAAACGGTCCTAAGTACCGTTTTGAGTAGGTAGCCTTGAACCTTTGGGGGTTTATATAATCGTAAGTACAACAATTAAAAGGTTACCTTTCCTTGGGCTAGGGTACCCAGCCGCGGTGGCTGAGTTACCAGATGAGGTTGTGGCGGTTCAGTGTCTGGTTTCCAGACGAGGCCAAGAAGACAGCATCTCATATACTGCAAATAGCTCTCAGAAGCAGCCTTCTTTACAGCCCTACCAGATCGCTATGTAGCCCCCTAAGCCCTAAGCCCTGAACAATCCCTTTAAGTCTGTACAGCAGACCCCCAGGCACGAAGTTCCTTCACAAGTCCCAGTCTCTGGGGCAAGCCCCCCTGGAATGCTCCGTCGCTATTGGAGGTTGAACCTCGAGATGTGGGGGGTTTCCGAAACACGTGGGTAGTTGTCAAAATTAAGGTCCCGTTTTGGGTACCCTAAATATTTGGTGCCGTACTATAATAAGGACCCAAAAAGGGACCCTAGTTTTGACAACCACCCACGTGTCATAGTCCGTTCATGGTTCTACATGGTCTTGTTCTTTGAAGCAACAGTGTGGGCTTAGTACGGCTCTTTAAGTTGTCTTCTTGTTTCCAGGTGGACCACCATCTTAAGGGGTCCTTGCATCCTGCTTGTTAAGGTCTATAACAGGGACCACTAATTGCCCGTGCTATTTTGGGGGGTTCCCTATCACAGTACCGTATACAATCGCCCAAAACCCTATTCTAATAATTCAGGCCCCAGTATTATCGGGGTCCCTGACGCTCTGAAACTCCTGTTTAGGGCTTCGGTTGGAGGGTTGTCGGCTCTATATTGGAATAGGGTTCTTGCTTTGGTTCAGCATCTTAGGTAGCCGATGGGGGAACTTTTCAGTTTTGGGCCTGACATATTTGGGAGTCCGAAAATCAGGGGTACCTTATTTTGGGGTGCTTATAATGAGGATCCTACTAGTTAAGGTGCTATATTAGGGTCCCCTATTTCTGGAAACCTCCATTCGGTCTATCATAGAAAGTTTGAACTATTTTGGACCTGGGGATTGGAGAAGAGAAACTAAGCTTTTTAACTGTGAAGCAGGTTTCTCTCCCCAACCCCTGGAACCTAGAGTTTATGGCTTTAGGTTTAGGGTCCCCGGAGCCTTAATCCTATGGTTTAGGAGTTTGGGGTTAGGGCTTAGGGATGTTGATGGTTTGAACAAATCAAGCATCTGTTAAACGCCAGACTCGAAGGTTGAAAATACCTTGGCTGTTACGGCGGGGAGCATTTCAAGGGTCTTGTGCAACTATATGGCTTGGCTTCTGGCCGGCTATGGACTCTTTCAACTCTGCTGGATTTCACCACTTTGATGGGTTCTGCATGCGCGTCCTGCGGCGCTTGAGCCTACAAGCTTTAGCGTCAGGAAATACATGGAATTATGAATCAAAGCGGCTCCAATGCTCCCTCCAGTCCCTTCTGTAGAAACGTCATTTCAATCTAGATGAACCTCATACCCTAAACCCTAAAGGCCTTTGGGCTTGTCAATAAACCATGCAAGTAAGGGCTGCCTGCGGTTCCGAGCACGGGTTGAACGCAACATGCCGGAACCTACGGCAAGACAAGTGAACCTATAATAAAGTACAGCTCAACATTAACTGAATCGCCTCCAAATCCTAAACCCGAAGACTCCGTAGCTATAATTAAACCATGAATCCTAACATCCGGAAGCCGTCAATCCTGAACCCCCGTTGCCTTGTCCGAGTTGTGCGAGCATAATCCCGGAACGTTTGTTTTTGTACGCCGAAGACATCCCTCGACCGAAATGTCCTGTCAATCGGACGTTTCAAAAACCGGATCATTCAGAGCTCGATCCCTTACCATTCAGGCTCGAACCCAGAACCCCTAAACCCTAAACCCCTAAGCCCTAAACCCTGAACGAAGACCCCCTAGAAAGCAAAAGATCCTGGGCAGTATGCGGAACCGCCCCCAGCTGTTCCTGGAAACCTCGTGGGGGCCAGTCTCCTCTTTTTTCTTTTGCAAGCAATGCAAGTGCAAGTTGATTTGTGTTCACCGTTTGGCGGTTTAGCTTTTAGGGCTTTGAGTGCTGCGTTCAGGGTTCGGAAGGGGTGAAGAATCGAAACCCGTAACCTTGCAATAACAACAGTTACGCCTTCGTAAACACAAATAGTAAATCCAAGTATCACTCACGATGTGCACTGGGGGGGGGGTCATGAACAGAACATACGCTGGGGGTTCGGAGTCGTGAGACGAGGCGTGTGCTCATGGTAAGGACGAAAGTTGACCAAAACTACCCTCAACGAGCTTACAATAAGGCTATAGGGTTTCATAGTATATGGGTTTAATGCCTGTACGTTCACGGGTCCTGCGATCCGTAAATATTCTTTAAGCCAAGTCCGACCGAATTCCTTGAATAATTTGCGAACAGAACCCGATTAGCTTAAGCGTTCACGGTTTGGGGTTTAATTAGGGCTTTGGGTCTTTAGCTTTCTGGTTCAATTTGACCTCATCCTTTAAAGGGATCTCGGGTTTCTATAGGGGTTCCTTAAAGGGATCTATAGGGGTTCCAAAAAGGGATCTCTAGGGGTGCAGCGATTGACATGAGGCGGCACTGATCGAAAGGTTACCGCTCAGAGTCCTTGGCGTCCGGGTTGACATGTAGCCAACCCTTATCCGCTTACGTAGGGGCATGTATACATATACAGATTTATATGTATATATATATATATGTACATATGACCCTACCTTTATAGTTGAAAGGTCAGTTGGGCCAGGTACTCAGACTTTGTAAGACCTTGAGGGTCGTTTGCTCCTTGCAGTCTATTTGCTCCAGCCCTACACCCGTTACATCCTTCGACCATCGTGTTGCGTAGAAGCATGAACGACGAGGTTTCCCTTTAAGCGTGCTTCTGTTTCCAAGCTTGCGGTGTCAGCCAGATGACAGCAGATGCCGAATGTTTCCTGCGAAGGAGAAAAAGGCAGAACTGCTGGTGAGAGCGAGTCAGTCTATGGCCCTCATCTAGGTGTAGGCTCCTCGGACGATCTACAAAGTCATGGATGCATGAATGCGGAGGCCTGCCGACAGCTCTAAGTCTAATATGGGGGCCCTAGTAACTACCTATACCATATTGCGGGTTCCTTTTTTTGATTATGGTGTAAAGGGCTCCAAAACCTTATTTTAATTATTAAGGCCCCTACCCAGAGCCTCCAACACCCCTTAATTAAGGAATATACCTTAAATCATATAAGGGATCCTATTATAATTTAAGGTATATTCCTTAATTAAGGGGTTTTGGAGGCTCTGGGTATAGTAGGGCAGTTTAGGGACTAGGGATGCTTAGCATTTTGGGGCTCCCGGGCTTCTAGAGTAAATGTTAAGTGCCAAACTTGGTCCAGGTGGAGAGACCCAGAGAGCCCAATACCCCTTAATTAAGGAATATGGCTTAAATCACGATATGAAGCCCTATAAAATTTAAGCCACATTCCGTAATTAAGGGGTATTGGGCTCTCTGGGGACTGGATAGTGAATCCAAGTCTGGCAGTCTGAGTAACCGGCGTAGCTAACAGCGCTGCGCACAGTAAGTCAGTAAGTGCTATCCCGAACGGTTCTTTTCATCTGAGTGCTGGGTCACCCAAAGCCTTCTGAGATAATTACCAATAGTCTTTTGGCGGTTCCTTATTATGTAATTATGGTAAAGTGGGCCCCGAAACCCTATTCTAATTAATTTGAAACGCTGCGCGTCGTCCGCCTCGGCCCGGCTGTACGCGCATGCGGCGAGTGGCTACTATCTGCAGCAAGCTCTTGTAGGACTGTAGGAAAAAAGTAACAGTTGGAATCGCACTTATAGTAAAAGTAATGTTCATAGCAACACGAAGCAGGATGATTGTGAGTAGTATTAGTAGTGGTAGTATCAGTACGAATTTTGGTGTCGTCATTCCGAAACACTGGATACCAAGACTCTCGCAAGCGGCGGGATTCCTTAAGTATGGGCCGTTGAGGCTGTGGATTTCGTGGGCGTCTTGGATTAGGGAAGCATCACAGCCTTTTCAACCACGTTACTCCGCCTATCCCAACGAAAGGGCGTCTAAAACAAGCCTGAGACGCACATAAAGATGCTACATTGCAGTCCCGTGTCGTCGAAAACTCCAGAAAGCTCGCACCTGTCAGCGAGCGGAGGAGGGGCGGGAGGGAAGGGAGTGGGGGGGGCGGGAGGGGGGGGAGGGGGGGAGGGGGGGGAGGGGGGGGGGGGGACGCGGGAAGAAAAATTGGGATAAGGGCTATTTAGTGTAGGGGCCTCAATAAATAGACTAGGGTTTTGGGGCCCGTTCCCTCTCAGGGTGCCCAGGGTGCTTCGACAGCGAAACTGTCAGTAACATCGCATCAGACAAATTTCAGCTACTCTTCCTTGAAGCCTTGTAACAATGCTGACGGTTCGTGCCATGTCGTTGCTTACTTTTTCCCCACCCGACGTCGATCGCAGCATTTTTGGGCCCAGCACGCAGATCTTCAAACTCGACCCTACCATTCCAGATTACTCATGTCGGCCCCGGGGCAGATGAAGATGGACTCCATCGATGAGTCGAAGGCTCCAAATAATTTAGGGGTTTCGGGGCTTAGGGGTAGGGTTTAGGGGTTCGTCTGCTCGGCCTCTTTTCGCTGTCAACGTCTCTTGGGGGCTAACACGTCTGAAAGTACTCGCTGTGCGATGGTTTGGAGACCCTACACCCTACGTCCTAAATTGGGGCTCAAGGGTGCATCCGATGGGGGTACCCCGACCAGGCCGCACCAAGCCGAGCATGAGTACGATTAGCATTCCTTAGGGCCTTAAATTTAAAGTTCCTCGGACGCGCTGAAGCACTCAAGGGTTTTCGCAGTTTGCTCATTGTTTGTGTTTGTTGTTGTTGTTGTTGCATAAGCGCTTGCAGTTCCTGGTTGTTGTTTGCTGGGTGTCAAGCGGTTTTCTGTTTTGCCATGTTCTGCAGAACCTGTCTCGCACACAACCGTTGTTGTTCCTGGCGTGTCGCTGGGTGTTTAGGGTTTGCCAATGTTCGTCTTCACACTTATTCGCTTTTGATTTGCTGTGCATTTTCTGTGTGTGTGTGTGTGAGCTGTTTCGTGGTTGTATGTTTGTCGTTTTAGTTTTTGATTTTGTGACACGTTGCATGCTTGTCCTCGCAAAGAGTCGCATTCGGCCGTTAGTGTTCCCGGTTTTTCGGATGT
The DNA here is from genome assembly GCA_905221615.1 of Symbiodinium sp. CCMP2592. Classification (NCBI taxonomy): domain Eukaryota; class Dinophyceae; order Suessiales; family Symbiodiniaceae; genus Symbiodinium; species Symbiodinium sp. CCMP2592. Next base: position 1,620,818 of record CAJNDT010004112.1, read on the forward strand.
GGGGGGGGGTAAATCCTACAGTCTACAGGTATTGGGCTTCATGAGGTCTCGGGGTTTTGGAAGTAAGCCACCCGGATAGTCAATTGCTCGGAACCCTGCAGAGTAGGATGGTTTTTCTCATTCATGGAACCCCCTGAAGAACAGATGGAATGAACCCTACCCCCCCCCCCCCCCATGTAGCATGTATGCAGGACCCCGCCGGACTTATACGATGCCGAAGCCTGCCAATAAGATATTTCACCTGTATGGTGGTTTAGGCTTACTGTTTAGGATTCTAGGATCTGGGCTGGAGCTTGGCTGAAGGGCCGCAGAGCTTACCGCATTGCGGTCCCTGCTCAAACAACAGGGTTTTGTCGTTTAGGGTTTAGGGTGTTTGAGGTGAGAGTGTTAGGAGTGGTTGGGTGAGCCCGTCAGGTTTGCAGAGTTAGGGGTTTAGAGTTGATGGGTTGTACGTATTTGCCGCAGTCACGCCCTAAACCCCCCTCAACCCCGAAGCCCTATATCCTAAACACCTTAACCTCGCAACACCTACACACCTTAACCCCCGAACCTCTGAACCCCTAAACCCCTAACCCCCCCCAAAGCCCCTAAGCCCCAAAGTGCTTCTGCCTGTTGAAGACAGGTCACAGTCCTGAGTGCCTGCTGCTGCCACTCGGACCAAGTGATTCACGAAATCAATGGCTGTTGGGGTTTACCAAATTTCGGGCTTAGCCTCTACCCTAAGGCTCCACAGTAGTTCCTGGTCGGGGTTCATATTATTTAGAATCCTATAGGGTAATCCCAAAATGGAACTACTGTGGAGCCTATGGGTAGTAAGCTCTCAAGCCTGAACCTATCGACCCTGAAGTTCGGCATTCGTACGCAGCTAGTCTCTGGCTACCCAGAGGCCCCATACTGTAGTAGTTCCCTTATAGGATTCTATACGTGAACCCCAAAAAGGAACTACTTTGGGGCCTCTGGCTGGGCTTCAGAAGAAGAAGGCAGCTCTCTAAGGTGGTACATTCGAGGCTTGGGCTCCGGCAAGCAGGGCGGAGGTGTGAAAACACGCTATGTCATTGTGACCGTATGCATTCGAACGCCCAAACCGTGTGCCTTCGCGAAATTGCAGTTCGAGTTTTCCCGACATGAAGACAGGGCTTCAACCAAAATCTGGGACGCGAACAAAAAGCCTACTGTTCAGTAGGCGCCGGATTTTGTTGCAAGACTATCTCTCAGTGTCAGACCTCGCGAGCGGACTTTGATCTCCAGCCATGCGAGAGGGAAAAAAGTAGGCGCCGATGAACGCACGGTACGCACTTGTACAGCAGCTAGTCACCGCTAGTTGTCCTCGTTTGTTGCGAGTCTGCACTTTCAGCCTGCAGCCCTTGCGCATGCTCAGTGTGTGTGTGTGTGTGTGTGTATGTCTTAAAAAATCTATATATATATATATATATATATGTGTGTGTGTGTATTCATATGTGTACGTGTACTGTTTCTTCGTTGAAATAAACAAGTTCCTCGCTAGATACATTAACTAGCTATGTTTATGTACCTGTGTATATGTGTGTATATATACACCTACATACATACATACATACATACATACATACATACATACACATCTTCGGGTGGCTGCGGAAGTAGGTCTGCCACTGAATGCCAATCTGGTGCTCATGCCCATGCCCGCACTGAGGCCGATTCCAATGCTAATGCTTATGCTACTGGTAACCTAGGAGCCAGAGTAGGCCCTTATTCCCTTTTTAAGGTCTAGGTTCCCTTATAACCCCCTTTAAACCAAAAAGGGCACCCTTTTTATTACTAGGTTATTCCAGGGTCTAGTAACAGTGTAGAAGCCTGATTAAGAAACCCTGGGCCTATAAACCCCAAAAGAGTAGGATTTATTATTTATATAAGGAGCCCTAATAAAGGCCCAAGGTTTCTTAATCAGGTTCCTACATCAATCATTATTGCCAGTGCTCTGACATGTTTTGCCATGATATGTTGTGTTATGTACGCGTATTCCAGTCGTGGTATGTAGTCCATGAGTATACGGAATGGCTGTTCTGTATGCAATGCACTACCGGATGCATGGACGCATGCATGCATTCGTATCCTCAGGCTAAGGTTAATAGTCATTCATAGCAACTGAAAACTATTGTGATTATTAGTACTATGAATGAAACCATTGCTCAGAGGCTGCTTTACGGGCTTCCTCCTGGATTCGTCTGGCCTCGGATGTGCTGCAAAGGCCGCTTTCAAAGCTGTGTTGGGGGTTTTTGGGTTTGTAGGTTTTGGATTTGTAGGGTCTGGGTTTTGGGTTTCTGTTTTTTTCCTGTTTAGGGTTTAGGGTTACCTTTAGAAGTGTTCTACAAGCCTTAAGATGAGGATTGCATAAGGTTTCATCGAGGGCCCGATCAGGTTTCTATACGGGTTCTACCGGTGTTGTGGGGTTCCAGTTTTTGGAGCTTGTGGGTGCAACAACTCTAAACCCTGTCGTGAGAGCGGAAGCCCTTACACCATAAACCATAATCGAAACTCCTAGATTTTACTAAATTCTAAACCCCCATCGACAATAAATAAACCCTAAGCCCTGATAAACCTTAAATCATGCCGTTCCAATCATTTCATCATGCATGTATTCGGGCCTTGGGCTCGGGCATGTTCCAACGCCAATTTACTAGAGTTTGTATGGTTGAGGCTTGGGGTGTAAACAGGGATGTACAGAGGTTCCAGGTTTTGCAATTGGGCTTGAGGCTTTGGGGTGTCTGTGTGCAGTGTGCAGAGCCCTGAACGAAGAGCTGATCCATTACTCCTTTGTTTGCGTTGGCTCTGGGTTGTTCCGTACCGGTCTTCTCTCTTCCGCCTGGACATTGAAGCCAAGCAGAAAGCTCAAAAATCTCAAAAGCCCTGACCCCGAACTTGCACCCTGCAACGCTCAGTAAAATCCCTAGAAACCCTATCTTGCAGGAGACGCTGTGCTGCCTTGAGTGTGACTTTTGCTGCAAGGCAGGCACGGAAATGCTCCTCGGTCTCTACATACCGCTTTGGTCTTAAGGTTTAGACTTCAGTGCTTTGGTGTTTAGGGTGTTTTGTTTCGTACGTTCTTGCTCCTAAAAGCTATTACATCGTAAAGCCAGAAAGTTCGGAAAGCTGCTAGGTTCCGAATTTTGGTACAACACTGAAACCTACAGAACGCTTGCAGATACACTTGAAACCATGCAAGGTCCCTGTAAAGCCGATAAAGACTCAATGCGAGCCTCGTCGTCCAGTTCTTGTGGACCCAGCATCTCAAACTGTTCAACACCTCGAAAAAGCCTTTCAGTGTCTTCTGGAACCCGGGCGATAAGTGGGCACGGCCCCATTTAAAAAGAGGCGCACACACTGCGTGCGCACTGTCTACACACCCTGAACCCTAAAACCCTGAAACACTAAGCCGCGAACGCACTAGACCTAAACCCTAAACTCTAGACATATGGGAGTTTCCGAAAATAGGGGACCCTAATATAATACCCTGATTAGTAGGATCCTTATTAAATGGACCCCAAATAAGGTACCCCTAATTTTCGGAAACTCCCATATATTTGTAAACTCTAGACCGAAGCCCTAAACCATAAACCCTAAACTCTAGACAACAGCACCAAGCTCTGCTAGGTAGGGCCTTGGGATATTTTATATTTTCCCTTATTGGGCTTAAGAGGATCTTATTTACTAATACTTTTCAAAGGCTTTAAAAGCCCCACCTAGCCTGTTTAAGGCTGGGTCTGGGATGCTGCGCGCTGCGCTGTGTGCCGTGCACGGTGTGCATCAAGCAGAGCCTCGGCCAAGAGACTTTTTGTGAGGGTGGGGTTTAGGGTTTAGGGTTTAGGGTTGGTGGAGGGTGGGGAGGGTTCCAGGGGTTAGGGGTTTAGGAATTCGGCGTTTAGGGGTTTGGGGGTTAGGGTTTGGGGGTTTGGAGGGGGTTCGGATTCGGTTTTGCTTTCTGGATTGTGCATGCACATGTACGTGTATGTGTTTTCTTGTGTCTGTGTGTGCATGTGTGTTGCTTTGCTTATTTGCAGCTGTATTTAGGTGTGTTGGTGAAGGGGTTGGAATCCTTAGAGTGTTGGTCCTCTGAGTCAGTGGAGTGTGATTCTTCTTGGGTTGAAGTTCAGGCTGTAGTGAAACGGGGCTGTGAGATGTGCTGGCGTGTACATGTGGTTGCAGCCTGCAGGGTGGCGCACTTCACCCATAGGCTCAAAAATAGTTTTTGGAACTACCCAAAAGGATCCTGAGCTACAATGGAGCCTATGGGTACATGACTTCTGTGGAGCCCTAAACCCTAAACTTCTAAACCCCAAACCCTAGACCCTAAACCCTAGCGTTTCGGGCTTAAGGCTTTAGGATTTTATGTCAGCCCTAAGCCCTAAATTCCTTCAGGCAAGGCCAGTGCTGCTGCCTCGTCGAGGCTATCGCTCTCCCCTGTGACGCTGAGGCCTGCAATGCGAAAAAAAAGAAGCCTCAGGAGATTAACCTTTATACCCTAAGGCCCTAAGGCTTCATAGTAGATCCTTTTTGGGATTACGTTATAGGATTCTAAATATGAGACCCCAAAAGGAGCTACTATGGAGCCTTAGGGTAGGGCTTAGAGCTGCAAAGTGTACAGGGTTTATACCTTACAGTCCGTTTTCGACCTGTAGTTTCTTGGGGTCCAGGGTTCAGGGCAAAAGCGTTCTTCAGGGCTGAGTTCGTACAGGATTCAGATGGGATATACAGGGTTTAGGGTTTAGGGCTTACTTAGGTGTTGCGAGGGCTTATCGGTCATGAACCTTTAGTGCAACCTGTTTCTCTGAAAGCAAAGAAAGACAACACTAAGTATTTGAGTATCTGTCTGTCTATCCTAGTAAGTCTAGTCTGTTCTGTCGACCCAGTCTAGCTAGTCCATCGAGTACAATGCTCCTGCTCTAGGTCCCCACTAGGCAGGAGAAGCCTCAGGATCTCAAGGGAATGATCCTGTTTAAGATGGTGGCAGTATAAATTACACTAGGGTTTTGGCATATGTGAATAGAATGATTGCACTGCTACTTCTTTAGGCTTCTGTATTGCCTAGAGCTTTCCCCCTCACTCTCTCTCTTCTCTCTCTCTCTCTCTCTCTCTCACTGGCGCTCGGCCACCGATGGACCCTTCCCGGATCCCTACTTAAAGGATCGAGTAGGTTGTAAGCACAGTTGTACATGCCCTAGTGGCATATAGCCTTTCTTACTAAACTCATAACTGGGGTTGGTAGGTAATTACCTTAATTGCATGTATACTTTCTTACCAAACTTATAACTGGGGTTTGTAAGTGTTTTGGTTGCATGTGTACTTTCTTACTAAGCTTACTGGGGTTTGTAAGTACCTTAGTTGCATGTATACTTTCTTACTAAACTTATAAGTGGGGCACCCCAGCGCCAGCATGGAAGAAGAGGTGCCCGCTATGCTTGCTGCCTGCTGCTTGGTCTGCTACCCGAAGGCCGGGGCCTGTGGAGTTCCGGTTTAGTCTTAGGGGCTACCTGGACCCGAAGGAACCTAGCTTTTTAGGGCCCCCTAATATGATGTTTTTATATAAGTCCCTAAAAAGGTAGGTTATTTGGGGTCAAGGTAGGGGTGAGTCTGAGATTTTCAACTTTCGTTTGGAATTCCCTAGGTTGTGCGATGTTAGGTTTGGGGGTTGAAGGCTTCAGGATTTGAGGGTTGGTACGCAAAAGTCTTGCAAATCCCGGTTGGCTTTGCCAGCATTTAACTGGAACGCCAAGCTATTGTTACACTGTTACACCGCGACCTTCTGCAACCTGAAGCCTACGTCCCTTGAAGCTGCACATGGTGCAAATCGAGTAGGGGGTCTTCATAATTCATACGTAAAGTAGACTTTTTTTTAGGGGGGGTGGATTTTGGTAGTAGTAAAGCCCCTAAACCCCAAACCCTATTCCCTGCAATGCGGGCTACGTCCTTGCTAGGTAGGAGGGACAAACAACCCTAAACCTCAGTATAGATCCGGTTGATGAGACAAGTCCTGCATTACCTTAAGGACACTAAACTACTGGAAATATTGTATATTCCTTATTATGGATAATGCAGGATTTATATCATCAACCGTATTATAGATCCCTTAAAGGAGCCCTTCATGAGCAAGCCGAGCCCGGCCTCTTGCACATACCTCGTGTTTCTGTATGCCCGAAAGCCCTACTTGGAGGTGCATGGGTAGTTATAAGGCTTCCTTTAAGGGTCCCTTTAAAAGGGATCTATAGGGATTCTATAAGGGTGTAGGGTTTAGGGTCTACTTGGAGGTTCATGGGTAGTAAAATGGGTTATAAGTCTCCTAATAGGGGTTATAACCATAGTTACCCTAATTATAACCCCACTTATAACTACCCATGAACCTCCAAGTAGTCAGAGGCTAGTAGTTCCTTTTTGGGGTTACCTTATAGGATTCTAAACATAATGCCCAAAAAAGGGAACTACTATGGAGCCTTATGGTAGTTTCCGAAAACAGGGGACCCTAATGTAGCACCCTACATAGTAGGATCCTTATTAGAAGGACCCCAAAATAAGGCAACCCCTACTATTCGGAAATTCCCCTATGGTAGTCTAGTCAGTCGGCTCCACAGTGGCATGGAGTCTCTCACGCCGCATAGGACCCCGTACAAACGCCCGGTTTCGGGTTCGGGTGCCCTGCTCCCGAAAAAAAAGGGCTTCATGGTTTTTAGGGTTCATCAGAGTTTAGGGAAATTGCGGGCTTCAAGTCCCCACAGTTGTTGGGAGGCTTTGCGATTTTGCGATTGGGGCTGTTTGTTGCTTACTCCTGGAAGGATCAAGGGGCCCAGCAACCAGCAAGTATGTAGTAATGGTGCAATAAGCCTTTCAATATCTGCGTTGGGTTTATCCAGTCTATCCTGTTTATATCTGTGCCCATGGCAGACCTTGAATCCTACAGTCCTACACCTCAATGCGCACCACGACGTTGCGAACATTCAGAAATCTCTCCTCGCATTACTACAGGTGCTGGGGAGCATTGCCGTTTCGTCTCGGTCGGAGACTGCATGCCTACATATATATATATATATATACGTGAATATATGATAGACTCATAGACTTTGGCCTTTGAGTAGCTATATAGGAGCGTCTTTAGGTAAAGTATGTACTATATGAGTAGCGTTGCCCTATACACCCAAATACTAGTAGGACCGAAATCTAACCTTTATAGCTAGACGAAGCCCGAAACAGACAACCGAGCTGAAACTAACATAGCTTCACTAAGCACGAAACAAAGCCGAATTGAAACTCCATGCAAATCGTAATTCAACGAAGCCCTCAATCCCGAGTTGAAGTTATAACTGCCCTCGGCGGGGTGATCCTACTTTCGCGCCACTTACCAGTTTCCCAGGTCGTTGCAGACTACATGAGCCAATGACAATGCCAGAGTCAAGCACTGCCTAAACCGCAAACCTTAGACTGTAGCTTTGCTGAAGCCGAATAATGGTGGATCAGTGCGAATCACCAGCATGATTGCTCAGGGTACCTTACCGTGTCGAACTACCCGAGACCGTATTCGTATTCTGTTTGTTGAGGGCCCTGCTTCATGTTACACAGCTCAGAGCCAGTATTTTCACAACTTACAACCAGAAACTCTGGGTAAAGGCAAGCATCTTCTTGATTGCCCCTGGGGTGGCTTAGGGATCAAAGCTGTGCTGCAGGAAACAAAGATGCGGACATAATGGCCAGCGGTATATCGTAAGGCTCCCTATAAACCATGATATACCCCGAAAAAACAATTATCTTATGATTAAAACTCCCATATTCGCTTGACACCAAATCCCAAACCGCGCACCCGAAACCCTAACAAGACAAAACACAAAAATCGATAACCCAAATAAAGGAACCAAAAATTCATTCTCAGCGAAAGCCTCACAGGTACCTTGAAAGGAGCCCTTCCAAGAAGCTTTCAAGCAACCCATGTGCCTTGAGGCCACCCTAATCCCTCTAGTCCCTCGAATATGACAAGACAAAAGCAAACCAAGTACACCTAAAGGAACCCCAAACCGTAAACCCGAAACCCGTAACCCCTAAACCCCACAATTCCCTTAAAGGAACCCAAAACCTCACAAGATCCGCACGCAGACGCTTCTGGCAGGTCGGCTGCTGCATGAAAATTGGTGAGGCCAAGAGTTGAGGGGAGGCTTAAACAGTTTGGGATTTAGGGGTTTACCGCTTGAAAGGGTTCAACAGGGTCTAATCGGATTTAATAAAGTTTAGGGGTCTAAAGTTTCAGGGTTTAGGATTTGAGTCTTCTGGGCGATCGGCAGAGTCTGGGTTCAAAAAAAGAGTCTTCTGGGCTCTCCCGTACTTGAAGGAGGCTTGATGATTTAGGGTTTGGTTTGCGGATCTGCGGTATGGGGCCAAGGTTTAGTGCAATCAAGAAGTACCTATGAACCTTCAAGTACTCCTGTGCGGATTTCTCGGGAAGCCGCGCACAGAAATTGACTTTTGGCCCAAGCTACGAGGTCGATGTACCTCTACAGTCTCTGGCTTGTGGAAAAGTCTTGAAGACCTCCACCAGAAGGTATCTGTACAGACGTCCACTCCCCCGGGTAAGCTCGTCATTCGGTAGCAGCCTGAGACTTTTCCGTCGGAGGCATGAACTGCAACTTAGTACTTCGTGGAAGAAGTAGAGGTACCGGGTAGTCGTAGTCGTAGTCATCGTAGTAGCAGTAGTAGCAGGGGTAGCAATAGCAGTAGGAGGAGGAGGTGGAGGAGCAGTAGCAGGAGCAGGAACAGGAGCAGCAGCAGCAGTAGCCAGTAGCTGTTGTCGTAGTCGTCGTGGTCGTAGTAGCGGTAGCAGTCGTCGTCGTAGTAGTAGTAGTACTAGTAGTAGCAGCAGCAACAGCGGAGTAGTAAGTACTTGTCGTCGTCGTTGTGTCGTCGTCGGAAAGATTGGGTCGTCGGCGGCACGAGTTCGAAACACATCCGATATGCAGCCCATGAGCTCACACCCCGGGGTAGTGAGGCTCACGCAGAGGCGCTGGACGTGTCAGGGCGTGTGTTTGCTGCCAATGTCGTGTGTGCGAAAAGCCTATCGGCTTGTGGTTTGGGGTGGGTTTCCTGTGGGAAAAGCATCGCTTGCAATAGGCCAACGGAGCCGCTCCTAGTCCTATGAGCATGTTTACAATACAATGTTTTTGCATGTTTGTAACCATAGTGGCTACCCACATTTCTTCATGCTGCGAGCATCTGGGTATCCTGGTGCTACCAGGACCTAGGGGTGCGGAGGTTCATCAATCAAAGTTTCCAGAAGGTCAGGTCCTGTGGAAATCTATAAAATGCAGCACTCTCAACCATTGCACGGGTTCCTGGTGCCTTTGCGAATTGGAACAAGCAGTAATACTATTATTCCTGACCAGGGTTCCTCATTCTTATTTCCTATCAGCTACGTCATGGCCCCAAAGTGCTACGCTGACTATTTCGGACTTTTTCTCTTGCACATAATGTGCCCTTCGGTTGGGCAGATAGGTTTCGTGAGCTTCTTGCATGGCCCGGCCCAGGCTCCGTGCCTACATCCTACAAGCGGACGGTGTCATAGAAGCCGTATAGATGTATGCCATATGAAGCCTAGGGCATGATGATCGAAATTAAGGCGTTTATAGTATGTGTTCCCCGCCCATGACTCAACAAATGGAATTACACATCCCCGCCTTAGATGTTTAGCTGTTGTGTTCGGATCTTTCACGGGTGGATGTTCCAAATTGTGGGCGAGTTTGGAGGTCTCTGATACTATCAAGCCATTTGTTGTTGGTATGTCATTTGCTGTATTCAACTACTATTAAGAACCTGAACGGGAGTCCTTATATATGAATGTAGGGGACTCAGCAATTGCCAATACATTTTGGATGTTCTTTATTTATAAGCGTAGTACAATGGGCCCCAACACCCTCCCCATTATTCTAATGATCAAGGCCCCTATCGTTCCCCAGAGCCTGCCTCTTTCCAAGGCTTAGTTTCCGTTTTTTAGGATGTTTTGTGCCGTTCGCGGGCAAGAATTCAAGAGGCCTGGCTGCAAAAAGGATGTTTTGTGCCGCCGCACTCAGTCTCAAGATCAGTTCGCCCGATCTCTTCAACTACGGTGCTGCAACCTCCAGCCCTCTCTCTTAAAGGGAACTCCAGAAAGTTGGAATATGGATTAATGGTAGGATCCCCTATAATTTACCTTAAAGGGGTTACGATAATGATATTCCAACTTTCTGGCTTCTACTGTATGAGAACACCACAAGCAAAGCTGAGGCCTTGCACTGCACCTGTCACACTTTGTGTGAAGGAGACCAAGTCAAACTCGCATCCGCTGAGCCTTGGGAGTGCCGGGGTGAGCCTTTGACAATAGACTGTTTAGGGTTTAGGGACATCCTATTGGCATATGCGTAGTCCAAGTGTAAAAGGGGAGTAGGATGCTTGTTTCAGGCGATGGGAAAGGAGAAAGCGTCTTTTTATAGGCCAAAGCTTATGCCGGCACAGCATGGCCAGTGACGACGTTCTGGATATATTGCTACGTGCTCAGCCGTGGGTGCTTGAGATTGCAGTTCGACATGCTCACTGCTTACTGTAGGAAGAGTACTAGTGACAATCGGAATAAGAATAATAGTACCAGTAGTCGTACTTGTAGATCCCCAGAATCCCGGATATGTCCCGGGTTGGGTAGCAATTCGATGCAGGAAAAGAATACTAAGTCATCATGGCGCAAGCGAACCAGCCGAGGCGATCACGTCGTCAGGCATGTTAAGGGTGGCCGGTTCGTATCAAGGTTTCAATGTTATTTATGATGACTGCATCGACGATGACCAGTAATTACTGCCACTACCACTGCCAGCAAGCCCATTCTTCTAAAGCTTTGACAATTCATCCTGTCGCCGCGAAGTCTGATATGTTTAGGGGCTAGGGCGGCTAGGGTCAAACAATCTGAGTGAACCTGCACGGGGCAGACTCGTCGCAAACAGGAGTGCGAAGTAGCTATGTCAATGGTAGTGTACTCTGAGATCCTGAACCCGAATCCTACCATCATTGTCCAACGCCAAAGAAAGCCTTGGGGTGTACGGTAAGACCCGATGCCCCTTGCCATAATCGTTGCACCGTAACACGGCCGATAATGTAACTTGTGAGAAAAGACAACATTTTCAGATACTGAACCTTGTAAGGTCCAAGTGTCTAGCAGTCATACTGTATATATCTTCAAAAGAACTAACCTGTGTGATTACTGAACGTTCGACTCCCTTCAGAGAACCCATATGGACTGTTTGAAGAACATGCCGACAATCATACTCAGAAGCCTTGCGTAGTGTAAGGTACTTTCCTCAATCACAGGATAGACGGCCCTCTTTTCTAAGGGTCATATGAACCCGACATTGGTTAGAGGCTCAAGTTGCCATGACGGATTCCATCGCATGATGGCACGGGGCCGCCTACTGCTCAGGGTCATTTGGTTCAGATTCCGGCTCTGGGAATCAGTTCGTAATCCTACGGGCTATTAGGCCTTAAGGGTACCTTAATCTACCCTTAATAGGGTCCTAATAGCGATCTTTAGGGTCTAATAGCCCATAGTGGTAATCCTATATTCCGAGCATACCCTACACTCCAAGGCTCAAACCCTAAATAGCACCTAAACCCTATAGGCACGGAATACGCCCTAAAACCCTATGCTTCGATAAGTGCGAAACCAGGTCCAGCTTGTCCCAACCATCCATCTCCTCCTCAGCGCCCTGCTCCGATGTGCGCCGGCGCCTCAGAAGTGAGTCGACGCCATGTTCTCATACAGTAAACCCCATAAAGTTGGAAACCGGATTAAGGCCAAATAGTGCTGGGATTCCCTATAAATTGCTCTGAAAGGATCGAGGCTATTGGGTTTCCGAGTTTGGGGTTTCTACTGTAGAGCCCAGCATGCCCGAAGCTCTACGGCTCATATGTTTAATAAGGCTTCTTTTGGGGTTTAGCCACGTAAGGGTTCCGGTTCTGGAGTTTCAGAAAATGAGGGGCCTCAACGTGTAGATTCTTCACAAAGAATAACCCTGAAATATTTGCAGTCAGTTTGCAGTATGGTACCCTATTTTTCTGAAAGGGTGCTAAGTGGGGTATGACCACACAGACCTGAATGGAAACTCGATCTTAAGGGCCAAGCGTGGCTTTGTACTGTGTGGGGACTGCTGCAGGCACTAGGGGTGCTTGGGTAAGGACTATACTGCATAGTCCAGTTTGCTCAGTGTATCTTACTTTGGTTTAGGAAACATGCCGAGTATCTTTGGAGCAGCATTCTCCTCCGGACTTGTCTTGCGGTTGATCCCTCCGAACTTCTTTGAGCAACGTTTTCTTCAACTTTCCCGGATAAACATCATGGTACCTACAAGCGGCAAACATTCCGTTGCCGAAGACGGGGAAGTCCCCGAATAAGCCGCAGTATTAGCATTGCTTTGTCAAGCGTGGCTCCCTTCGGGAGCTAAAAAGACATCGGATGTGCTACGTCTTCACGATTTGTTGGGCGGCGTGCTACAAATCGCCACATCAATGGCCCTTAAAATCCGCTCAACCCTAAACCCTCGAATTCCCCCAACCCCGAAACCCTAAACATGTCGAGTCACCGCTTTGGCCTTCGCCTCCGTAGGTTCTGACGACGGACAGTCTTCGCCCACACGGAATTCAAACGTTGAGTGGAGGACCTTGAGCTGGGATGTAATTGAAGATAAACAGGGTTTTGAAGGTTTAGGGTTTTTAGGGTTTAGGGTCTAGGTAGCTTTTGAAGTCATTTGAGATTTCCAAGCATCTTGGGCACAGTCCACGTAGTAGAGGTGCGGGGATTTCGTTAAGGTATCCCGCCCGGCGTAGTGTAGCTACCGCAAAACCTCACCTAGTTTTTCAGGCTCCCATATATATATATATATATATATTATGTATATAATATGTGTATATATATATATATATATACATATATTTATTTATAGATACAGATATACATATATATATATATATAGATATTGCAATGGAGACTTTCACGATTTGGGTTTTGCGGCAGACCGCAAGAGGGCCCTTCAAGCTGAGTCTACTTGGAGGTTCATGGGTAGTTATAAGTGTGGTTATATGTCCCCTAATAGGGGTTATAACCATAGTTACCCTACTTATAAGCCCACTTAGAACTACCCATGTACCTCCAAGTATTGGTTTCCTTGGGCATTTGAAGTCTCCAGATGGTCCGGCCCTGGGCAGCTAGGGCTGAAGCACAAAAAAACCCTTAACCCTAAAGCCTTAAGAAAACTTAAACCCTAAACCCCAACCCTGAACCCTAGGTCTAATTGGCTGCCAATGTCATGCAGCCTTGTCAACTGTTGCTTCGACGTTACCCTGCATTGCGGGCTTTGTCCTTGCTAGGTAGGAGGGAAAGAAAACCCAAAACCTTGCCCAGAGATCCCAATATCCATTTTAATTAAGGAATATTCTTGCATCAGATTAGGGACCCTACTATGATTTAAGGTATATCCCTTAACTAATTCCCTTGTAGAACCCCAAGAGATCCCCTTTAAAGAGCGATGTAAAGAACCCTTAGGTATGTTTCTTTATTAAGGAGTATTGGAGCCTGGGGTGCCAATCCTTGCAGGACAAAGGAGGTCATTCTGATTCGCTTGGAACCCAGCATGACAGCTGCTTGGATCTGCGAGCATCGCTGACAGAGGCAAAACAAACCCAAGGTGGTTGTGCTGACAAGGATGCGGGTGACGACAGTATTGGTAAAACCCTTTTGCTGGTTGTGCTTTGACTTTTTCTGAAGAAGCCCGTGATCTCACTGACAGCGGTCGTGATGCAGATGCTGATGCGGGGGCCACTGCTCAGGCGCCTGTGGTGATAGCGATGATGTGAATGAGGACGAGGCTGATGCCAAAGCCGAGGAGGACCAGTGTGATGACCGTGGAAGAGCCGGTTCGATGACGCTGCAGAAGCTGATGTTGAGTGCGGCTTGGTGATGCTTGGGATGATTGTGATGGTGAGGAAGGTCATGAGCTTGGTGGTGGCGGCGATGATGATGAGGAGGCAGGAAATGGTGATAGTCGTCGCCGAGACTCATTCCCCTGGCCTTGAGGTTTGATCTGGCTGCGGCTCTGGGCGCTTCCCCTTTAACTATACCCAACTAAGTACACAATATGCACTTTCGAGACACCTGCCTGCACCGATCCGTCATGTGCCGGGACGTCTATGCTACGAAGACCCAATTCAGCACAATAGAGTCGTTGAGGGTAGTACTGTCTAGGCGAAGGAATAGGCACGGGCATGGGAATAGCAGCAGCAGCAGCAGCAGGAGGAGGAGGAGGAGGAGTAGTAGTAGTCGTGGTGGTGGTGGTGGTAGTAGTAGTAGTAGTAGTAAACCCTAAACCCTGAACCCTGAATCCTAGTAGCGGACCAAGAACCTCGTCTGGCAGTGTCCGAGTTGCGAGAGCGTAAATCCTAGTAGTAGCAGTAGCAGTAGCAGTAGCAGTAGCAGTAGCAGTAGCAGTAGCAGTAGTAGTAGTAGTAGCAGTAGCAGTAGCAGTAGTAGTAGCAGTAGCAGTAGCAGTAGTAGTAGTAGTAGTAGTAGTAGTAGTAGTAGTTGTAGTAGTAGTAGTAGTAGTAGTAGTAGCAGTAGAAACCCCAAAGTCCCATAGCATTTATTTGTTCCCCACAGCGCTTGCGAGGTTGAGTGCAACGGTTGGGGTTTAGGGCTTGTGGTCCGTTCGCGCATAGAACCCCGGAGTGCGGTGTGTTGCCACATAGACCAACTTTTGATGATATAAATCCTGCATTAGCTTAAGGACCCTGAACTATGGGAGTAATGGCATCTTCCTTTTTATGGGTAGTGCAAGATTTATATCATCAGCACCAAACCCTAAAACCCTACATCCTTATAGATCACTTGAGGGAACCCCTTCAGGCTACCCTTATAGATCCCTTTAAAGGAACCCAGGGTTTATATCATCAATGGAATTCGGTTCGAAGCCTCCATTTTGCGAGGCCATGGGCGCTCAACATGGAACGAGTTCCTCGGTGTCCTTGCCCCGGAATTTGGTTGTTTAAGGTTTACAAGTTTAGTGACAGCGACCTGCTTTTTCCCTGTCCCTACCCATAAGCTCCATTTAGTTCCTTTTTGGGACTACCCGAATAGAATTCTAAATATTAACCCCAAAAGGACCTACTATGGAGCCTCTAAAGCGTATACACATACGCGCAATACTTGTGCGTGAGACGCGATCTGGACTCGATGGGAGATTTGTGTGACAGGGCTGCCATGCGTGGAGATACTCTGCAGCAACCGAAGAGACTCTGTATGTAAACACATCTAGGTGCTGAGGGACGGCACAAACTACCGCAGTCCTAATGTATCATCAACTAGCAACAGCATCCCTTTCTAGCCCATACGAAAGCGTACCATGATGGACCCCACGCAATATTTTGATTTTTGAAGCGGCAAGGACCCTGTAGTAAACCTGTAGTGTAACATGACCGCCCAGGCACATAAACGTGCGCAGTGGGAGGAGCAGGCACGCAGGGTCCAAAGTAGTTCGTACTTGGTCGTTAATAATTGTTGAATATTTACACTTTTTAGTGGAAGAAAGCAGAGTTGTAGGAATGACTGCTCCTCAAGGCACATTATCCCGCAAGCTGAGAAGTGGCTCTGCCCTGTCAGCGTCCGACGTTTTCTGTCACCCCCTCCCGCAAACTTGCCCTGCAAGGTCCATGGAAGCTCGAAGAAGCCCGAAACCTACCTCGATCATAAATCCTGCAAATTTGCAGTGGTATGTAGGCATAGTGAGCGGTTCAATTCCGGGGAGTAGTCCACGGACAAATCGCCACAGGCAAACCTGAAACTCTGAACCCCTGACATCCCTAAACCCTGCATGAAGCATGAGAGGACCTAGCGCGTTACATGTCGAGTTATGTGTAGCATGCTGGGGGATACCCCTACTCAGAACTCTTCTTGCATTTACCACCTCCTTGGGAAGTGTGTTGATCCGGAAGCTTTAGGGTTTAAGGGTTTAGAGCCTTAAGCAACCCCGAATTTCTGCGGACTAGTCCGGCAAGGAGCAGAAGAGGCAAGCCAAGACTGCCGGTGGCATGCGGGGGGTGATACGGCCCGGCGCTGAAGTCCGCACTGAGAGCTTGCAGGGTTGCTGTTAAGGAACTTAAACTAACTTACTAGAATGAGGTAACAACAGTATGTGCTGTATATCCCCATGATGTTTTAGGGTGTTGAAAGGGTTGAGGGTTTTGGGGTTTTGGGGGTTAAAGTTCTGGTCTTTTGGGGTTTGGGATTGAGGATCTTCCGGCTGGCTGAGACTCGGAGCCCAGCTACAAAAGGATCTTCCAGATCATGACCTTTGGCCCTTTGAGGAACCCCGGCCCCAGCGCCTCCCCAGTGCCACGGTTTAGGGTTTAGGGTTTCTACAGGGTGTAGGGTTCAAGGGTTGAGGGTTTAGGGTTTAAGGGTTGAGGGTTTAGGGTTTCTACAGGGTGTAGGGTTTAGGGTTTCTACAGGGTGTAGGGTTTAAGGGTTTAGGGTTTAGGGTTTCTACAGGGTGTAGGGTTTAAGGGTTTAGGGTTTAGGGTTTCTACAGTCGGCGCCTCGGTTCCTGGCATATGCCTAGTCCAGGTGTAAAGAGTTTCTACAGGGTTTCTAGGCTTTCGTGGTTTAGGGTTTAGGAAGCTTCACTTAAGGATAGCATCATTGCCCCATATCACCGAAACCCACGAGACCCAAAAGCTTCAACCCGTAGGCCCTGAACCGTCTAAGCCTGCAGCCGGGGTTTAGGGTTTAGGGTTTTAATGGGGTTTAGGGCTTTCATGGGGTTTAGGGTTTTAGGACTCAGGGTTTAGGGTTTAGGGTTTATAGGGCTTGGCTGCCAAACCCAAACCGCCTAGCCTGAGTAGTACTAGAAATCCTGGTACAGATTGTTACATTGGAGACCCTGGAAATAAACATAAGATGATGGTGGCTTTAGGTATAACCTACGCCCCGCTGCTCCCTACGTCTAAAAATCCATGACTTCCGTGGTGAAACCAAGGAGGCGCTACATTCTAAAGCCTACACTTTTCCTAGTTGCAAGGGCTTGGAGTTGACGGTTATTACTAGTGTGACTGTTACCATTACCATGGCATCTTATTATCGTTGCTATGTTACTCGTGCTAGTGCTAAAAAGGAGTCCGATTATGAGTCCTAAAAGGTCCATTCGGGATCTTCCTTCTCAACAGTCACAGTAAGTTCGGACGAGTTCCCTGCGGTGCGACTTGTTTCAGCTGGGCGGGTGGCAAAAAGGTCCATGGTGGGCCGCGGTGCAGCTGCGGGTCCTGAGGGCAGCCCCTCCGCCTATCCCGGGGCGCCAGGGCCGAGACCTTAGCAAAGCCTGGTCATGGGCTGAAGGGTTTTGGTATACCTATAGTCTCCATTGTAGTTCCTTTCTTTTGGTTTAACCAAATATATGATTAGGATCCTATAAAGTAACTCCAAAAAGGAATTACAATGGAGACTATAGGTAGAGTGTAGAGCTGAAGTTGTTATATCGGCATTAGGGTGCTTTATGGTGTTTGCGTTGGAGCTCTACAGGAGCTTATTCCGGGAGGACTGTTAAGAATTGCAGATGTATGTATTCCGAAACCCTAAACCCTATACCCCTAAACCGCCCTTTCTGGGTAGGCGCGCCTTGGAGAAAGAGCGCCATCGCACTTTAAAAAAAAATCCTAAGCCCTCAACTCCAAACCCTAAACGTGAAACCGTGAAGTCGGAGCACGGATATGGGATTGTTTAGGGTTTAAGGTTTATTCATGCAGGCTCTCCTTGTTTTGCAAAGTGGGAGGTCCTTATAAGGATCCTATTATTTGGGGTACTAGGTCCTTATAATAAGGATCCTATTATTTAGGGTACTGAATTAGGGTCCCCTATATTCGGAAACTCCCATGTATGCGTTTGGGGGCTAACGATGTTCCGATGTTCCTGCTGACGTGCTCCTACTGTGTGGGGAAAGACCCTCGGCCATGGATCCAGAAACCTATTATAGGATCCTTAAGGGAGGGTGGTTCAAGGGGGGAGGGTATAAGTAATCCTTAGGGGACTGTAAGGGAACCTTAGGGAGTACTAGAGAGAATTAGGGATCACTAGGCTATATACCCCCCTTGGACCCCCCTCCCTTAAGGATACTACAAACCCTAAGGGTCCATGTGCCCAAACACTTTGGGCTTGAAACTTAAAGTAGTCCCTACATGGGTACATTGGGCCCAAAGTTTATACTATTTGAGCACATGGACCCTTAGGGAATATCAAGTTGAGTCTTTGGAGTGGGAAAGAGGGAGAGAGCGAGTCTGAGAGAGCGAAATGTAACAGCTGCAGCAAGCCAGACCAGTCCCACGCAGGGTTTGAGCATCACCAAGACATAGATCAGAAATGGTAAGAACATCGGAACAGTCGCACCTCTGCAGCTCCGAAAACAATTCGGCATGAACTTCAGCTTTCAACACAAGTTCTTGCTGGAGATTCAGATGACAACCGTCAGTTGTTCCGGGAAACTACCCCCACGAACTCTTTTGAAAGCTTATCGAATACGAAGAAGCATCGTCAAAAACCCTGAAGACACCTTGGGGCAGCCTTTGAAGCCTATTATGTTTTCCACTTTTGTTGGTCTTAGGCTCCTTCTAAGACTACTCAATATCACCTAAAAACCTGGACCTAGCCCCTAAACCCAAAACCCAACATGTTCAATATGACCTGGAACCCTGAGCCTGACCCCTAAACCCTAAACCCAACAATGTTCAATATGCCCGAGAACCCTGAACCTAAATCCCAAACCTCAAGAAACTTCTCAGGCCAAAATTTTCTCTATGAGCCTAAATAAACCCTAAACCCTCAAGTGGAGATAATATCACCTAAAATCCTGAACCTGACCCTCAAGCCCTGAACCCTAAACACCTCATGAAACCTCAGCACTTCGGACCTTCTGGATCTGGGTGGCGAAGTGGGGCCGCCTGGATCTGCCTGCGTTTCTTGGGGTTTGGGGTGGTTTAGCGTTGAGGCAAACGCGGTTTGGGGCTTAGGGGGTCTATGGGGGTCTGTTAAGGGTTTGGGGGTTCTGGGTTTAGAGATTTCGGGAGGGTTTGCAGTTTATAAGTTGTTTGGATGGTGCCGTCGAGGGTTTGGAGGAGTGTTGGAGGGGGTGTCGATTTTGCGTTTGGGGAGTTTGTCATTTTTTGATTCAGAGCATGGGAGGTACGTGCCGGCTGAGGGATTGGGATCGAAGGTCAAGATTTTTTGGTTGGTGCCCAGGGTTTGTTGGGATTTTTGCATCATTGCGCCTCTGTTTAGAAACAGCGGTTATAGGGTTAGTGGCACGAGTGCAGCGGCGCTGGCATCCGACATCCAGGCGGGCATATACAAGTCTGTGTAAAAAAGGATGGTTCAGGCATGTTCGCTACCAGCAAGTATACCAAGATGTTCTGGGTTCAGAAGTTTAACTTGTTTGTGGTTTTAGGGTTTAGGACTGATGATTTTTTGGGTCGGCGCTTGTTGGCAGCGTTTTCTGTGTGGGGTTGGGGATTCCGGGCATTTCGGGTGTAGGGCCTATGAGGGTTTCGGTCCCCGTCACCACAACGAAATCCAGGCTCCATGTTGCAATCCTCGCTCCGGATTGCAAGCGAAGAGCGTTCTTAAGGGTACTTAGAAATATTGAACTACCTTTTAATTTTTGGTTATTATATTCCCTCAGAAACAGCTAAAATTAGAGTTTTTGCTGGGGTTCTAAGTTCAGTATAGAGTTGAGGGTCCTGGCACAGCCCGAGTTCAAGTCATACACTGCATCAGCTGCTGGGTGTCTCACTTCACTTGCTCTTCGCACTGCGTGGCTCAAGTTCCCAGATACACAAACCCCCAAACCCAACACCATACATCAAAACAGCCGTAAATCAAATCGAAACCTTAATTAGGTTTGAACGGCAGCAAGCCTAAAGCTTGCACTCGAATACAGTACACCCTTAAACTCTATACAATGTTTTGAGTCAGTAATGATGATAGCAGCGTAGGAGCGGTGCTGGCATGTTTCGGTAGCAGTAGTCGCTATTGTAGCATAGTAGCAGCAGAAACATCCTCGGCAGAAGTAGCGATGGCCGTAGTAGAAGGCAGTATCGGCACGTCGGCACTACGAAGACCGTTTGGAACAGAACCTTGTCCTGAGCTACCAACGTGCACATGTAATCTAGGAAGAAGTCTTCTTCGTCCGCCATCCGCCATCGCCATGGAACCGACAACGCTGATGTCCGTGCAAAAGTCACCGGACATACCCGTGCTCCTGGGAAACAGGCTTTGGGTTTCGGGTTGGGATGTCTACATGTACATATGGGAGTTTCCGACAACTAAGGGTACCTTAGTTTGAGGGTCCTTATTATAAGGATCCTACTCTATTTAGGGTACTATATTAGGGGTCCTTATAATTAATAAGGATCCTTCTATTTAGGGTACTATATTAGGGTCCCCTAGTTTCGGAACCTCCCATATGCCTCGGTACGTGCGCGGACGACAACGACATAGTGGAGACCGCAAGGAGATCCCATGAAACCCACTAGGGTTGATGATATAAATCCTGCATTACCCTAAGGACCCTAAATTATGGGAACTATGGTATATTCCTTTTTATGGGTAATGCAGGATTTATATCATCAACCGTAGGATACCACCAGAAAATGAATCTGATTTAAGTTGCCATAATGGGATCTATAAGGGTCGGGTTCCTTTAAGGGATCTATCAGGGTTTTTTTTAAGGGCACAGGGTCTTTTAAGGAGACCGATATTCAGGAGCTCACCGACCATGCGTTCAGGGTTTTTAAGTGTATGTGAGGTTCCTTTATTCCTAAATCCCGCACGCTGAATCCCCTAGACCTTCAACCCTCAAACGCCTGCAGCTCTATAGATCCTAAACCCTACATCGAACTCCAGAAAGTTGGAATATGGTTTCAGGGTAGGATACCCTATAATTTACTTTAAAGGGATTAGGATAATCATATTCCAACTTTCTGGCTTCTACCCTACACCCTTAGGCCCTTCAGCCTTCAATACCTCGCACAAGCACCCTGTGCCCTGAAGCCAAGGTCAAATAAACTCTCCCGGTACCCCAGACTTACTTAGCCTAGTGGAGAACTTTAAACTTTTTGGCTTCATATATTTGGTCTAGCTTAAAAGTTTGAACTTTGTTTGGGCCTGGTTATTGGAGAAGAGAGCAGAACCTGCTCCCACAAGCCACATCCCTAAACCAACATAGTTCTTCAAAACCCCAAACTCTAAACCCTAAAGCCCGAAACCCACAAAGTTCTTCAAACCCTGTGGCTGTTGCCTAAAGCATGGAAGGTCTGCAGACGTCCAGGTGGGGAATTCCCCCAAGACTAAGGCAGACGAAGAACCTCGGAAGTGTAATATGGGGGCCTTAACAATGAGAATAGGGTTCCTTTAAAGGGGTCTATAACGGCTACTGTAAGGGTACTATTATTTCGGGGCCTTAATATTTGGAATAGGTTTTGGGGGGGTGCTGATGGTGATGATAGTACAATATGCCCCCCCAGCCCTATTAAAAGGCCCGTATCGGAGTTTATGGGGGGGAGCGGGTCGAGAAGTCTTTTAGAGCCGTTTCTGCGGGTGTCGTAGGGTGTTATTAGGGTTTCGAGGTTCTCAGCGTAAGGGGAAGGGCGTTTTCGGATTAAGGTTCCGGGGGGATCTAGAGTTGTAGAGGGTTTGGGGGTTTAGCCCCCAGCACAGTAGGCGCCTCGGTTCCTGGCATATGCGTAGTCCAGGTGCAAAAAAGAGGTTAAGGGTTTAGGGTTGTTGTGGAATATATAGACTTCAGATGTCATCTTTGTGATTGAAAGCACCCACACCATGAAACGGATTGCTTGATGCTTGTCAACAGTTCTCGTGTAGTGTTTCATGACATAGGTTAAGATGTCAAGAGTTAAAGATTTAGGTTGGGTTCAGCATTTTGTCTTTTCTAGTGGCTGTGATAGAACCATGATCCACACAAGTTTTTCTTTGGTTTACAGTCTTCACCTGTTGAGCTGAGCTTCACTCGAAGTGTGGAGTGTCCAACTATGCCAGCAGAAACAGCAGACCAGAATCTAAGCAGCAGCAGAATTTCTGGTAGTAGCAGTTCTATGATTCTTCTTCTTATTATTGTTGTCACTAGTATTATTATTATTATTATTATTATTATTATTATTATTATTATTAGTAGTAGTAGTAGTAGTAGCAGGAGGCGGAGGAGCAGTAGGAGTAGGAGTACCTGTACGTGTACCTGTAGCTGTAGGTGCTTTCGTTCTGTTTCGATTGCCGGTGGTGCCAAGGGTTCAAGTTTTGAGCTTCAACCCTGAACCCTAAAACTTTGTATGAGCTTGCTTCGGTTATCTGCTCGATAGTCGAAATCGCGAACTTGCGCCTGAAGCCCAACGTTTGTGAGGGCCCATTCCTTGGTGCTTCGATGCACTAAACCCGAAACTCTACCGCCACCCCTAAAGGGAAACCCTGGGAAAGCTCTGGGTTTGCTCTTCGGGTCTCTTGCAGCCTGCAGCCCTTGCTAGAGCATAGCCACAGGGCAGATGAGGCTCCAGCATCGATCGTCGACTCCCCAGAGATTGGACGGTTTAGGGTTAGGGTTTAGGGCCTAGGGTATCTGGAGAACTCTTTGATTCGGCAACGCTTGGAGTAGTGTTCCCTGTGGACAAGGATGCGACCCGCAAACGGGTATGTTGCCCTTTTCGGAGCTCCGTTGATGATCACCACAGTTATACTGCAAAGCATATCCGGGGGTCTTTCCGCATATTAAGGTGTTGCTTATTTAAGGGCTGGTGGACGCTCTGCCTACCACAACCTGCCCAGTCTGTGCAGACTTATCGTCGTATCACTTTTGTATATTATATGGCAGAGTCCGCAAGGAAAGCAGGTTGCGGAGTTTGAGGGAGCGTTATCTGTAGTGCTCAATTTTCGAAGTAGTAACCCCCTAAACCCTAAAACCACCCTCCTCCAAAGCGTTAGAGCTCAGGAAGCGAAAATCCAGAACGTTCCGAAGGACATGGAGGGCCAAAAGGGCGAAAAAGTAGAAGGCCCGACCCAGCGCACATCAAAAAATCGGGATACCTCCCTTAACCCCAAACCCTAAACCCCCAACACACCTGTATTCGAATCCTCGCCTGCTTGTCTAGTTGGGAGTGCTGAAACCCTAAACCTCAATGAAAGATCCTCCTCTGCGGGGTTCATATTTGGACTCCATGTCTGGGGCCTTCATTGCACAAGGAGAGAAGCCTTTGCAAACAAGCCTCATGCAGGATACTGCAAGCAATGGGGGGACTAAAATTGCAAGTTGTTGAGCTGGTATTAAGGGCTTTAGGGTTTAGGGCTTTAGGGTTCGAAGGTGTTGGGTTTAAGGGTGTAAGACAGAGAGAACCCTCCTGATCTTGGGTAAATAGCAACTGTCTGTTAGGGCTTTGGGGTTTAGGGGCTTGAGGTTTTGGGGTTTTTCAGGGCCCAATAGCGTTTGGGATGTCGGAGGTTTGGGTTACACGGCGAAAACTTGGGTACTGTCCCCACTCTGTAACAGTTGGATAAGGCTTGCGACATGACCATGTACAGTCCTTATTATGACCCTTAGGGTAGGACTGTTACAGGGTGGGGGCACCCAGAGACTCCAATATCCCTTAATCAGGGCATTTATCATAAATCATATTAGGGATCCTAATTTAAAGTATATTCCTTAATCGAGGGATAGTAGAGTCTCTGGGCAGTACCCAAGCTAACGTCCTCAGGCTTTGGCTAGCATAGGTCTACTAGACTGATCTGTCGCAGAGCTTCGGCACCTTAAGCCTTAAAATCCCTGTCCATGTACACGTCAGGCTCAGGCTTACCGGCAGCATACAGGGGAAAAGCTGCGTGCGATCTGTGTAGCTGTTGGTGTAGAAGGAGTTGCGGACTTACCGTCGAGGCGATAGTGTTGCAAATACTTTGCGAGGACCGTTGCCTCAAACCGCAAACTCTGCACCCCTAAACCCTTGCCTGGATGAGCTCCAGCTTCAGAATCCCTCTAACCCAGAACGATTCTGTCATTCAGCCACCTTGACCAACATGTTGTGGAAAATCATTCTGCGAACTACAATAGCCCGCTGAACATGGCATGAAATGGGTGCAAGGTTATCAGACGAAGACTAACAGTGACTAACATCGTCGGGACCGGGCAGGATCATCGGGACTGATGCAGGAGTTTCTCAACTACAACTTAACAACTATGCACTCCGTGACTGGATGGAGCAGAAGCCATTGGTGATGGCAGTCAAGAAAGCCGAAATCTTGCCGGGAACCTGAAACTGGCGATCGAGTGGCTGTTGGCTCCTGGACCTTACCGGGCATGTCCGAGTGTGTGAGCTGGCTCCCCAGACCTAGATCCCCTAGACCCTAAACTTACTTTCGGTTCGTAGGAAATGCAGGAATGGGGTATAATTGTAACTACTCTTATTGCCAGCCTTCCATTCCCTACGAACCAAAGGTAAGTAAGCCATCCTAAACTCTCAATACCCAAACCTGTAAGGTCAAGGATCTGTGGGTAAAGTTGAAATCGAATATAGGTGGCTTCATTAGACTGACATGTTTGTGGGGTATTGTGTGACAGCGGTGCTTGATGTCGGGTTCGGGTTGAGAGTTGGATTGTCATGACTATATCAGGACCGGGGACTGTAGGAATATGTCTGATACCCTAAACCCTAAACCCTATTCTGACTTCTTCTTTCCGACCCTAACGCCCCAAGCTCCCTTGTCTCGAGGATTCTCCGGCCTTTGATGAAAGGAAAAGAACTCTTTGCCAAACTCCCACAAGGGAAACTGGAGCCTGAATGATGCTTCGTAGTTTTTAGGGCTCCTTATTCTGGGTATAGTTGACTATAACCAAAACCCTATTCGAGAGGGGTTCAGGGTTTAGGGCTTAGGGGTTTAGGGGTTACACTCCAAGTCCGTGCAAAATAAAGGGGTTTAGGAGTTTAGGATTTTGAAGGGTCCTATCTTAAATTGAAAGGTGGGTGTCGCCTTCCTCTGCTGAGCTGGTTTCGGCTTCTTTGGAGATTGCCGCTCGCAATGCATAGAGACTCGCAACAGGGCTTAGGCTCCATAGTAGTTCCTTTTTGGTGTTCATATATAGAATTCTAAAAGCTATCCCCAAAAAGGAACTACTATGGAGCCTCTGAGAAGGCTTAGGCTTGAGGGCTTGCGGTTTGGGGTGGAGGGTTTAGGGTTTTGGGGGTTTGCGAACGACTGGCACCCGAGACCTCACCGTGAGATGCCATGATTCCCCTTGCTTTGCAGGGCACTACAATTGGCCTAACTTTTGAGCTGATCGGGGCCGAAAAAACTCAATTAGGGTTGGGACGTTCAGCGGGGCTTGAGTTGCAGTCAATACCATCCCGGGGTCATGTCGCATCTGTCCGTTGCATCTTGGGTCCTCCCACCAGGGTTGGGCTCGCAGACTTGGTCGCGTGAAGTATTGAACTGTACAATCGTCGAGGCCACCAACACCACCACCACCATTGCTCGTTCGGTCCATTGCTACAGAGTGTGACGTGTACTATTCGGTTCGTCCCTTGCTTCTCCTTGCGGTTGTTTCGACTCTATCTCCTACTCCGTAACCCACGCTTAGGGCTCTATACACATATATTCACACATTTTCAGTTTCAGCCTTACAGCACTGGTTTGGGTCCGCATGAAGCGACCCCCAACCCCAAACCCTGAAGTCATCAAGCCCTGATGCCCTCAACTCAACACTCTCTGACACTTATAATAGGGTGATGCACTGATCTCTGGAGCTTTCTGTCCCAAACTGTGACCCGACGACCGCACGCCCTGTTCTTCTTGCACGAAGGTACGGCTACTTTGCACCCTTGGGGATGTTGTCCTATGGAGTGCAGCAGTACTTCGCCAGGGGCATCGGGGAGCCGTGGACTCAAGCTACCTTGAGAGCCCCATAGCCTTTAACAAAGAGGCATCGACCTCAAGTTGTACCTATAGTTTCGATTGTAGTTCCTTTTCTGGGGTTACTTTATAGGATCCTAATTATATATTTGGTTAAAAAAGAACTACAATGGAGACTATATATGGTATGGGGCTTCTTACCATGACACAAAGTGTGTTCTTTTCCGGCGTTTCGTGCTTTCGGGTTTACGGTCTCGGGGTCGACATTTGCGGTTGTTTCGGATTTTTGTTTTTGGATTAGTGTTTTCAGGGTTGTTGGCTTGGAGGGATGTAGGGTGGTAGGGTTAGTGGGTTTATGTCGCGCCTGTTGCGGCTTTGCGTACAAGCTTGTTGGCTTCGTCCTCAAGAATGAGGTCAGCACGCAGGGTGCTGAGATTTAGTCAGCTGATGGCTCAAGCACTGCTGTTTTTTTGCTTAAATGTCAAATAGCAGCAGCCGTCCAAGGCGCCATGTTGTCCTACTGCTACTTAGGTCTGATTGTTTGAACCCACAGAGTCCAGGACCCCTGAGTGACGGATTTTTTCTTTGTTATAGCCCAAACGATATGTGAGTTCTTGCTGTGATTAAAGATAACTTCTTGCTGTGACAGAAGATATATTCCGTAACCCCAACACGAAGAGAGGCAGTGACTACCCTACCTACAGCCTCCAGTGCACATCCTTATTTGGTTGCCCTGATTTTGTGATAGGCTCCTATAAGCATAAACTTCGTCACCCCGATTTGCCCCAACACACCAAACTCCCGATCGCCTTAACACTTCGAAGTCCCAAGTCCCACTGCCTCCTTTCATTTCCTCTTCCGACTAGCAAGTGGTCGGGCTCAGTCTAAGAGTCTTGGATCGTGAGTTAGGATTAGGGGGACCCTCGGGGATATAGACCCTTTCAATAAGGTCCCTTTTAAGAGAGCCAGGAGTAGGGTTCGGAAGGGCTACCCTTTAAGGGGTCTCCCTCATCATGCTACCCATGGATGTTGGTGGCATGACGGCAGCACGCTGCACCCCCTCCAAAACCGTGCTCAGATATTGTTGGGAGTTCAAGGAGGGGCTTTCGAAGATCCCGCATGTCAAACGCGTGTTTTTTTTCTGTGACGGGGTCTACATTCCCGGGGTCTAGGTTCTGGCGCTTCAAGGGTTGTGTGTGTGTGTGTGTTGCTGCTTTAGTCGCTTAGGTTCAAGGGTTTCAGGTTTTTGAGTTTCTGCGTGAGAACGAGAGAGGCTTTAGGGTGTAGGTGGGTTTACCCGAACGACTTCAACCAAGGAGTTCTCATACAAGTACTACATGCCGCTCGGCCTTGTTGGCACTTGCGACACTGCTTTCACTGAGTATGCTTGCTTCGTTCCACTTCTTTCCATCCGAATTGCAGCCCGTACGCAAATTTTCCAGCATCTTACATGTGAAGGATGTCGGAATCGGTTCAGTCGAGCCTTGCATGCCCAACATGAGGATGGACACGCTGAAGCTTGACGGTGCCACCATGGGGAGGCCAGCAACTCTGAACCTAGGACCTAGAGTAGGCCCTTATTCCCCTTTTTCAGGGTTCAGGTTCCCTTTAAAACCCCTTTAAACCAAAAAGGGCACCCTTTTTATTCCTTGGTTAACCTTGGGTCTAGTTTACTGTCGACACTTAAGCCTTAAAGGGGTCCCTACATAGGTACTTTAAGGCCTAAGAAAACCCCTTTAAACCAACCCTTTTTATTCCTTGGTTAACCTTGCGTCTAGGAACGGTCTTGGACTGGGGGGACTCAGGGTTGGAGTGGTTGGTGTCCGGGGAGTACTTAGAGGTTCATGGTTAGTTATAAGGCTTCCTTGAAGGGTCCCTTTAAAGGGATCTATAGGGATTCTATAAGGGTATAGGGTTTAGGGTCTACATGGAGGTTCATGGGTAGTTATAAGTGGGCTTTTAATCAGGGTCACTATGGTTATAATCCCTATGAGGGGACTTGTAACCCCACTTATAACTACCCATGAGCCTCCAAGTAGTTCACTAACCCGGCCCCAGTACTGAGACGTTCTTGGAAGGAGATCCGCTCTGGAAGTAATACAGGGGCCTTAGTAATTAGAATAGGGTTCCTGTAAAAGGTTCCTTTAAAGGGGTCTATAAGGGCCGGAGCCTTACTAGTTGGAAATTAGAATAGGCTTTTGGGGTTCTTTATTGAATTTCTTGTATAGTATAACCCCCAAACCCTACTTTGATTATGAAGGCCCTGCAGCTGCAATTGCAAGTATGGCCGGCGTACTCTCAGCAACCGCCCCTATGTCCATGGTGGGTCTCATGGGATGGGCCCTGTCGCTTGCTACCTTCGCAGGCTCGTGCAGCGCCGCCGGGGGCTAGAGGATTCCTACCCTTCAAAGTGGAAAAGGAGGGACCCTTACCCTATAATGGGGCTATACAGTGGAATATACTAGCTACATTAAGGGTATATACCTGGGGGTCCTTATTAGGGGTCCCTCCTTTTACCCTTGGATACCCTCTCAGCCTTTTCATGATACAGTTGGCCGGCAGCCACCTCGTTTTGGGGTCGGAGCGATTGCAGACAATGCAGATACACTATGCAATGCAACCCAACATAATTCCGATGACTGCCTGCGCCCCAAACTTCAAAATTACAGTGGGTTATGACCCCGTGATTACAGGGTACAATACCCCTTAAAACAGGACATTATTAGATCCCCAGGTAAGACTTCTGTGTTCCGTGAAGGTTTCTGACCGTCGCGCACGTTCCCTGGAATGTGAACCTCTGCTGGGTTGTATCTAGGGATGTCTAGGTGGTGTAGGGTTCGCAATCGCAAAATAGAGATCAGGGTTCAGGGTAGGGAAGGTAATCTAAGGACTGGGGTTTTGAAATGTCGCGCTTGTGCTTTCGTCATTGGGTTGATGTCCCCATACCCTAAACCGGTTAGTCAACAGCTCCCTTAGAGTCGTCTCACTCAGCAGACTCCGAACCATATGCCTCGCCTGGATTGTCCGAGTGTGAGCGCCGAAACCGGTTTCAGGGTTTTTTCTAATTAGGTGCATGCGGAGCCTACGGCTGCGGAGAGCAACGAGCGAGAAACCGGTTTCAGAAAATCCCGGTAGGGATTTCGGACTGGATCTTCAAGATGTCAAGATTTGTTTTTGATTTCGGTAAGATGATTGCACGTCATGGTGTCATAAAGGGTTTCGAGGTGTTGGGTTTGAGAGGCAATAATTTTTTCCAGCAGTTATACTCTGTCCCCTTATTGTCCAGATTCAGTTATACTGAGTTATACTAAAGTATACCCGGAACCCCCCCCAACAAAAAAAGAAAATGTATTCCGCTGGTTAAGGCCACTGCCATGCAGTGGAAGCTTCCGGAGGCCCAAAGACCCTACCAGGACCACAGAAGTCCCGTTTAATCGAGTCCTTCGGTTGATGATATAAATCCTGCATTGCCGTACCCCAAGCCGTAAAAGGACAATCTTTGGAGTCAGCTCAGGAAGCCCTAAAGCCTAAACCCCTTTACCCCAAGCCATAAAAAGACAACCCTTGGAGTCAGCTCAGGAAGCCAGTTCTGGGCATTCTCTCTGACACGGTTCCGCTGTTGGGCTTCCACAAGACGTCGCATTTCGGCTTCGTGAACTCGAAGGTTCTGATTATGACGGTATAGTAATATACCTCAAACCACCGTTCTAACAATTTAGGCCTTTATAGTACCTGAAGGGTTTTACTGTTCTTTTTTTTCTGTCCATCCTTCAGGAAGGGTCTCTCGAGGTTCTCGAAGGGTCTGAGGTTCCCACGTATGCTAGTGTTTGGGCGGGGTATGTGAGTGCTAGGTATGTAGACACCCAGGTTGTACCGCAATGGAGCCAGAATGATCGTTTCCAGGCATATCAGCTTTTTCACAATGACCAGCGCCAGTTGACGCTCAATCCCAAGGCCGTAAACCCAAAGTGCCAACCCCAGAGCCCCGAAACACAAAAACCCTCAGACTCCGAACTTTGAGTGGTTTGGATTGAAAAAAGCAGCCTAAACTAAGCTGAATATCTGGCTTGGACGACCAAACCCTACTATACAGGCTTGCATGTGGCGACTCTCCGAAGGGGCTTATGTTCGTTAAGGTAGTAGGGGCCTGAACTACTCCTTCGGGTTTCTTAAATTAGAGCAACTATGCTGTAATCCGCCCTGAACTCTATTCTAATCATTTCGGCCCTTATAAACTAACATAGCTACACTGTAATCTACCCCAAAACTCTCTTCTAACCATTTCGACTCTCATAACCCTAAAACCCTAAACTGTCCCAGGTATTTGGTCATCGCCTGCATTTTCAGCTTGCTGGCCTACCTTTGGTTCGGCTGTGTCACGCTCGGAAGCTAGGGTCGGCAATTAAGGAGTTTAGGGTTTCAAGCCTTAGGAGTTTGCTGCTTAGGGTTTAATTTCGAGTTTAGGGTTTAGAGTTTAGGGTTTTGAAGTTTTAGTCTAGGGTTTGTAAAGTTTAGGGTTTCCCTTGAGCGAAATGCGGTTTGTCAAAATGATGTACTCAAATTGAGGTTTCGCAGATTTGCAATCCTAAGATCTCTGGGCAAGCACGTGCTCATTGCCTCGGCAGGGCCCCGCCCGCCACCTTTTCCCCCTCCCGGGCGCCCAAACCGCTCTCTCACGGGCCAGGGCCGTCAAGGTTTCAGGCCCTACGGTGCATTTCAAGCCGACAAAAATATAGCTCCTTTTTCAAGCTCTGTCGAGTTACCTTATTTCCCATAATCAGGGGGCCTAAATGCCCACAAGCTTTGAAGAGGGATCGAGCATGTTTCTATGTTGAGGACCCCATTGGGGTCACTAAAGGTAGTTGTTGTTTGAATGTCTGTTGGAGCTTGAATGGGCTCTTGGAAGGCATCTCAGTTTAATTTCATTTCTTCGGCCTAGTTTCCATGTTGGTGCAGCCCGCTCCTGCTACGGTTCTGCCAAGCTTCCATGCTCCTGAGACAAGCATCGGTTACCCTAGTTTTGTCGACTTCTCTGACCACGAGCATTGAGTAGCTAAGCAAGGGACCTCCAAACTCCACAAAAATGCTAGGGTATGTCCCATACCTACGGTTGATGATATCAAACCTGCATTAACCATAATGAGGAATATGCCATAATTCCCATAGTTTAGGGTTCTTAAGGTAATGCAGGATTTATATCATCAGCCGTATGAGGTCTCACCCTTAAAGAAGTAGGGTATCGGATCCACAGGTCCACGGGTCGGGTTCAGGGCTCGCCTCCACTCTGCCCGAGTAGAACCCTTGAGCCTCCAAAGCCCTCAACCCGAAGCCTTGGTAGGAGGGAAAATTTACAACCATAAGGCCTAAACCAAGGCCCAAAACTCAAGCCCTAAACCCTATAAGCCCTAGACCCTAAACCATAAACCCTAAACCCCAAAACTCTAAACACTTAAACCCTAAGCCCTAAACCCCTCAACCCTAAAACCCTAGGAACCTCAACTCTAAACCCCTAAACCCTATAGAGCCCTTATGGATCCCTTTAAAGGAACCCCTTATAGATCCCTTTACGGAAAGCCCTAAACCCCTAGGAACCTCCGGCCTGGTTCTCTTCATGTCGGCCGTGAATTTCGGACTCGCCTTTTCGGCTGCTCGGCTCTCTCGCAACTCAAAGGGGCTTCATCCAGGACCCCCCCCCTTTTTAAAGGGCCCTTTAATGGAGCCCTTATGGTCCTGAATAGTGGGTATTTGGGGTATATATATAAGAGGGTACTTGGGGGGTCGAAGATCATGATCGCAACTCACATCTAGCTCTTCAAAGCCCTGAGAGCCCTTACAAAAACCCTCCTCAAACCGTCACAACAGCCTATAAAGCCCCTTTTCGATTCGATTCAAGGGTATGGAGTTGAGGATTTGGTGGGGGTATCTTTTCTTTTTCCATTTGAGTCTGTCAACAGAACACCAACATATACTCGACCCCGCGAAATTGGCTTTTGAGACCTGCAGGAGAGACAACACAAGTTTAAGTTCTCAAACTACATAGACTGAAAACTATATTCATACTGCTGATACATCCTAACTGGCCCCGTACATGGTTTTATAATGTGCTCAAATAGGATTTGGTCATCGACGCCACTGCCGCACGCCTCGGGAAAGAGCACTCAGCCCATGCGTCGGAGACCTGGCCCTGCAACGTGGGTTTAGGGTTTAGGATTGAGGATTCGTGTCGGAAGGCGTTTTTTGGCTACTTGACTTCCCAGAAACTCCAATATCCCTTAAGTAGGGAATGTACCTTAAATCATATTTGGGATCTTACTATGATTTATGGTATATATCCCTTAAGTCATGATGTTGGAGTCTCTGGGTTCTTGTACGGGCTCAGGGAATTGCGGTTCATAAAGATTCCTTGGTTAGGTTTTTAGAGCCTTGCTCCTTCGCAAGGCGATCAAATCGTGTCCTTCAGCGCAACTAAGGACCTGCAGTGTGCATTGCGCTCTGCTGAAGCCACCGGTGGCATTACTGCTGGAGCCGTCAAAGGATGGCTGGTGGAACTCGTCTCTCCGCAGGTGCATGGTAGATTGTTGCCGGAAAATAGCAACAGTCTTCACCGGCCTATGCCCTTGAAGACATGAGTCTTTCTGAATGCCGCGCAGAGCTGTGGGCACTTGTTATGACGAACTTCCGGCATCCTATAATCCTATAAAGCTTTTCATAGGCATGCGAAATTCATTCCAGTTGGGATTTCGTTGGGGCTACACTTATTCCGCAGTAACCATAGCCCCAAGCCTTAGACCCCGAGCTACGCGGGATTCTTCAGGGCTAGAGCAACTGCCCAAAAGAGTCCAAAGTACCGATGTAGTAGAATGTAGGGTTTCTATATTAGGAATTACTATTATGGTTTGGGGGAAGGAAGTATTCCCCATAACAGTACATTGGACCCTTTGGGCTGATGGTTTAAGCCGGGTCTTTAGTCCGGCAGCTTGGACGGTTTAGGGTTTAGGGGGCTGTTGCTGTAACCGGGCTGCTGGACAACGAGGCCTGCTGCAAAAAAGGGTTTAGGGTTTAGGGGTTCAGGCGGCTTTATTCGGCCGGGTTCGATTCTTGAGCTTTCAAGTTTCTCATTGGCGGTAAGCTCAACTTTTCAACTTTGCGGGTTCTAGTAAGGTAGTCAATGCTGAAAGTGTCAACCTTTATTCCCTTGGGTTTTGGGCCAGTGAGTTTAGCTTCAGCCTTCATGCGGGAGGGTGCTCTCGCACGGCCATGGGGCTGTGCTGCTCGTGAAGAGGAGGTGCGACAACCCTAAACTCGAAACCTCTCGCCTGCCCTATGCCTCCGTGGACCTTATTAGGGGGTCCTTCTAGGGCCCTAACTATGAGGTCCCTGGAGGGATAAGGCTGGATTGTCCGAGTGTGAGCGCCGAAACTCGGAACCCAGGTCAGGTAGGGAGGTCTGATTTTGGTCTACTCGAAGGTTCATGGTCCCGTAGTAGTTGGGTATTGGTTAGAAGCTGCCCCCACCCTGTAATAGTGACCATAAGGATTATATAGGATTATATTAGGGTCCTATTATACTCCTATTATACCACTATTACAGGGTGGGGGCAGCTCCTAAGGTATTGGGTACTTTGTTGCTTGGACAAACCATGCAAAAGAGGCAGGTTTTGAACCCGTTAGCCTGAGCCCTTCGATATAGGGCCTGCGGTTGCAAACCTTGATAATTACCTGGACCCTAAGGAACCTACTTTTTTTAGGGTTCCCTAATATGATTTCTTTATATAAGTCCTTAAAAAGGTAGGTTGCGTGGGGTTAAGGTATTTGTTAAATTGGAACCACAGGAAGCCCCACCAAAACCAAAACCAAGAACTGGCAGACTCGTGTCAGGGAGTTGCGCTGGTCAACACGCTCTCCGCGGTGGCGATGCTGCATTTTAAGTCTAAACCCAGAACCCTATGTTCATTGGACGGGCTTGCTTGCAGCTCCATTGTCCAGGGTTTTCTGAGTTGGGAGTTTAGGGTTTGAGGGTTCAGGTGTTCGGTCATTCGGGCTTGGAGTATCGTTTGCCCCAGAGAGACTTCCTATGTTATATCCTATATGGGAGTTTGCGAAAATTAGGGTTACCTTATTTTGGGGTCCTTACAACAAGGATCCTACTACTCAGATCACTATGAAAGAGTCCCCTGTTTTCGGAATCCCCCCATATGGCCCTGCGAATTTTCAGTGCTTTTGAGTGCCAGGATGCATCCCGAAAAAGCAGGGGATAAGCAGCTAGCATCAAAGCTTCGGGATTCAGATGCGTACGTAGGCTAGCGTGTTCTTTCGGGGTTTTGGGGTTCGCGATTCCCTCAGGCAAGAGCCTGCTGTTGACAGAAATACAGCAAACCCCATAAAGTTGGAAACCGGATTAAGGCCAAATAGTGCTGGGATTCCCTATGTACTACTCTTAAGGGCTGAGGCTATTGGGTTTCCAACTTTTGGGCTTCCGCGGTAGTTCCTCGTGACTAGTATCAAACCAAGGACCCGTGCCACTAATCGTGGTCTTTCCGTTATACTGTTGCAACACCTACGAAACATGGTTAGCTCGAATGAACTTGTCGGTTGGATTCAAGATGCAGCGTTTTGCTGCTCTTGCTCTTGCTCTTTCTCCTGTTCTTGCTCCCGCGCTGGCTTCTGCTCTCGAATTTACCTCGGGTGTTTCTCCTGCTCCTGCTCTGTCTGTTGTACCCCACCCAATCCGATATGGTTTGAGAACGTGGGGTTGATGGTTGGTGTCAGATGCATTTTCCTGAAAGTATTTTGGTTATAAGGGGAATGTTTAATGACTACATGGGAAGTGGTTACACCCTCCACCGACCTCAAGTGCCAAATGATATACTCCTCAAAGTAGGTGCCCTACACCCTCAAACTGTGATAACATGTTTAAGCTTTTGTACTACAAAGCAGACTTCAAATAATTATGGGTCCGAACCATTGCAACAGAAGCTCTGAAGCAAGCCTCGCGAAGGACTGCGAGAACCTCAACACCCAGCCTGTGTTCCCTAGACCCCTCTCCGCAACCGCAAGCTTGGCGACAAGTCACCAAGCCCAACGGAGGCTAAGTCTTGGTCCATCTAATTATATGCAGCCACCGGGCACAGGATTCGCGCCGCGGGTGGCCACCGCATTGTCTTGGTAACGCCCACGAATAGAGTCCTCCAACAATTCCGCTCCTATTTAAGGTCAGTGTCCTTGTGCCCGCCTTTCTCGGGTGGCTGCCGGAAGAGCGCTTGTCCGGCCCACCATGCACAGCGAACTTGCCGCTTGGTTTATTATAGGAGCCTAAATAACTGTTGATATTATTCCTTAGGGTTCCTTATAAGGGTTCCTTTAGAGTCCGGGGGACTATGGGCGTGCGCTTTTTTGAAGTTGTTTGATTCTGTATTTGTTGCTAGCTTGCTTTATGCTAGAATTGTGATGGTACAAGCACATATATTGCTTTATAGAATCCATCAGAGACCCACTCGTGCCCGCATTCATGTTATGGCTAGTTGGTTTGCTGGTCATATGTCCAGTCTAAAGGTCAAGCGACCAGAGACACGGCCCTAGTTGCTGATCTTCCCGACTCGAGCTAACGGAAATATCTAGTACCAATACTGTTATTTGTGTTTTGCATTATAACAAGTTTGGACCTCAGTACATACTGTTTGCATCATATGATTTGCTTCGTTAGTTTTATCGGGCTGAGGACACATAAGCATGGATACTAGTATTCTGTTCTATTGTATTACTTCCAAATGTGTCAAAAGTTGCAATCACATATATGTGTATTTGTATATGAACATAAGTTATATATATATATATGAAGAGTATATGTGTACGGATAAATAAATAAATAAATATATATATATATATATATATATGCATATGTCTATATATAGATATCTCTACATACAAAGACGGATGGATATATATATATATATATATATATATATATATACATGTATGTGTGAAATAGTGCATGGTAGAGAGCTCGGCATGTTTATGTATATATGCATATACATATATATGTATTTATAATTATATGTAAATATATTTGCATACATATATACTTTGTATATACAGTGCCTTACATTGGTTGACAAATTCTGACCTTTCAATGCACATACATAGATGTATACACGTATCTGTGCGCGGAGCATGCTTGTAGATGTAGTACAGACTTCTTGATCTGTAAATGCTAATTTGTTTGCTCATCTTCGTGTTATTAATACTAACCATGCCCTTTGCATTGCTCTTGTCGGTACGTGTTTAAGATGGTAACCGAACATTCAACCCAAATACAGACAGTAATAGCACTAGATACACGTTACTTTTCAATCCACACTAAGCCGATGTTCTATAGGTTACCAGCAAGAAGTCTATTGTAAGGTGGCAAATACATGTACTTGTCATACTTTAGCTATGGTCATGTTCAGAAGAGTAATCGAAATCTAGAAGGCATGTTACATGTGGACAGGCTGAACATGTAAATCAATGTACAAATCCTATAGCAGAAAATGTAAATATGAATGATCCTACAAACATAATGCGCTTTTTTAAGCTTAGGTTTGTTGGCCAGTGTGTTGTATAGATGTGCACCGGTGGTCCAAGTGATCGACTTCATGTAGACAGTTAGACACAACAAAATAAGACATGTTCAAGACTCTTAAGACCGACAATACCAAACCAGTGTTGTAACAACGAGTATGAAGTTAAAGATGAAACTTCTAGTGGTATCCAATTGCAGTACTTGAAACTGGTAAATAGGTTGCCTATACAGTAACGTGGTGATAAACAAATCAGTAACTGTGCAAGCAAATGAAGTGAGCCTGATTAGCTGATTATGCCTTCAACTTTACTTACGAAGTAAAAGAACGTTTAGCATACGAAATACGACAGTACTTGTATTCTATGTATACATCCGCACAGTTTACACATACATCTCAAAAATGGGTACTCATACACATTGACGTATGTGTACCTATATACATATATATATATATATATATATATGCATACATACATATTTCACACGCACATGTATCTATGCACATCCAGGTTTTCTAGTATGCTGTGAAGAGCCTATGTGAGATTGTAATAAGATTAAGTCACTGTAGTAATTTACGACAATATGATCACCAGTACTATACACTTCATCTGGGGTTTTTCCTGCAAAAAAACACAAAATATCGGCGAATCAATATCGACCTGCATATTTCAGAGACATTTAATGGGCACCGTATTAACAGTAAAAATAGTAGTTACTCTAAAACAAACGGAGCTCAACAAATGATTGGTCGCTGTATCCCGCAGACGCCGATAAGCCTAATTACAAGAGTGACAATGTAACAGCTTTAAACTAGACCAACTGCAGTACTCACACATATACATGTGCATTGTCTACAAGCCTTGCCGTGAGAGTGCATTGCCCCCCAATGTGTGCCACTGACCCTGGGTGCGCGCGTATTTTGATGTTTTTTTGGGTTGGCAGCCACTTCCAACAAAAGAACCCAAAAAAACCCAAAGAACCAACAAAAATCAAAAAAAAACAAAAGAACCAACAAAAAACCAAAAGAACAAAACATCCGACACTCTCCGGCCGTGGAAATTTCAGTCCAGGAGTCTCTGGCAATTGTTTTTTTTGGTTTTTTTGTTTTTTTTGGTTCTTTTGTTTTTTTGGTTATTTTTTTGTTTTTTGATTGTTATTTGGTGTCTAGGTCTTTTTTGGTTCTTTCGAGGTGTCATCTGCAGCAAAACTCCGTTATTGCAGGGAGCGTACCTCTCTCATTAAGTATTGCGTAAATGATGCTGAAGCTAGCGCTAAAACTCCTTGAAAGTGCACGCCCAGGGTCCCCCGTTTTGTTCCTTTAAGGGTTACTACAAGTGACTATAAGGGTTTATAGTTCGTGTCCTTTCCTGCCGTTCCTGCTACTGCTATCTCGGAGCAGGAACACATTCATCGACAAAGACGGGCCAACGAGAAGAGACGTAGACTAGCAAGTGTGATAGTTCCAACACTCACGGTGTGTATTCAACATAGTTTAGGAGGTTTACACTTGTCAATAGAACAGCAAACATACATACATACACATGCAAACAAGCAGGCATGCAAGCATGCAGGCATGCAAGCATGCATACACACATACACAAATACATTCAGAGTTGGAGTCATAAATGTATGTATATATATATATACATATATATGTATATATATGTATATATATATATATATATATATATATATATACCATACATGCATACATACAGACATAGAAAGATATAGATAGAGCTGCAGGCGGAGATTGCGGTTGCGATTGAGATACAGGTAGAAGTATGGGTTTGGAGACGGAGATAGAAGTCGAGATAGAGGCACGGAAAGACACAGAAAGATATATCTAAATGTAGAAATGGATACATCTGCATATCTGATCTGACATATCTGTAGATGTGGTCACATCATGTGAGTTTCCTGTCTGAGGATCACCGAAACTTGAAATCTCCCACATCCTGGAAAGACCAACAACATCCCAACTGGGCTTCGGTTCAGGGTTCGGGGTTTGAGGGTTTCGCTCTAAGGCTTTGCATGAGTGTTTCCTGTAGCCGTTCTTGGAATTCTCGAACAAGAAAGCAAGCATTTGGAGGGGGTGATGCTTATGGCTGCC
Source organism: Symbiodinium sp. CCMP2592 (assembly GCA_905221615.1). Taxonomy (NCBI): domain Eukaryota; class Dinophyceae; order Suessiales; family Symbiodiniaceae; genus Symbiodinium; species Symbiodinium sp. CCMP2592. The sequence continues at coordinate 1,659,448 of CAJNDT010004112.1, forward strand.
TCCTATACTTGATTTGTGGTTTTGGGCTGGTAGAATTTTGGGGCACAACCCAAACTAAGACGGACAACCATGAAGTCCAGCTGAGAAGCCTGCTCCGAGGAGTGAGTTCCGGAAACACCCGCTGATTTCGCTTGCCGCTTGGCTTCGGGCCTAGAACACAGAGAACCCTATACCCCTCAATTAAGGAATATACCTTAAATTATCAGGGGATTCATATTATGATTCAAGCTATATTCCTTCATACCCTTATAGAACCCTTATAGATCCCTTTAAGGAGCCCCTAAAGGAACCCTAGGTATTCCTTAATTTAAGGAGTATTGTGCTCTCTGGGAACCCGGACCTTCCAATGTCGACAGCAGCTTCCAGCAAGTGCGCGAGAGCAGTTTGCAGGGTCGACTCCGATATCCCTTAAGGAATATACCGTAAATTAGAGTAGGATCCTTAATTCAGGAATATACTTAGAGTAGGATCCTTAATTCAGGAATATACCAATTTGGGAGTTTCCGAATATAGGGGACCCCAGTATACTACCCTAAATAGTAGGATCCTTATTATGAGAACCCTTAGATAAGGTACCCCTAATTTTCGGAAACTCCCATATACCGTAATTTAGAGTAGGATCCATAGCATGACTTACGGTATATTCTTTAATTAAGGGATTTTTGGGAGGTCTGGGAACTTCTAGGGTTTAGTGTTAAGGGCAAAGGGTCCAGGGTGGTGTAGGGCTCCACTTTTGTGGAGAAGACTGAGACGTGTTGGCCCACTTCCATATAACTTTTTCGGCAACTAAAGAACATACATCATTCCAGTTGTTTCAGGCCTACGGCTTTGGGCGGGGCCTCTGGACTTCGAGTGTTTAGCCACGGACCAGGTGGCTAGAGTGCCGTCAATCATTGTGAGCTTGTTCCGGTCTTCCTCTTCGTACTAAACCCCAACCCCAAACCCTAAACCCTAAACCCCCTAAACCCCCTAAACCCCCAAACCCTAAACCCTAAACCCCCCAAACCCTTCCCCCCTAAACCCCCCAAACCCTAAACCCCAAAAAAACCCAAACCCCTAAACCCCGAAGTCTCGACAAGGTAGCGGTGCTGTTATCTGCGACGGCCATGGGCCTCTCTTTGCTGCAGCTCTTCGTCGAGGATGTCCGAGTCCGGGCCCCTTGGCCTGGCTGGGGGTGGTTGGGGGGGTTGGGGGTTGGGGGGCCTCTCAAAACCCTAGAAAACGCGAAATGCGAAAATGTCCGAAAGGCCGAGACTGAAGTGATACCGGTAACCTATTATAGCCCTTCTGGGAGTATATACAACCCTACCCGCACAGATGTGATAGGGTTTTCGGTTTCCGCCAATTTAGATGACCTTTGGGCACAGCTCCCAAGAATGGTTGCAAGCATGCCCACGATAGTGCCAAGGGCCATAAACGATTGAAACCAGATTTTGAGGTCTATGGTGGTATAGCTACCGAAACCAATGACCATAATAAGCAAGTATTCATGCTTCCTACAGGTACCGCTACGTAGAGCTTCGGTTCCGGTGCCGGAACAGCAAAGCATAAAAGTCCCTTCAAAGGCTTTGTGCCAAGCTACGCAAAAAAGCCAAAATCGTCGGAGCCGAAAGCACCCTAAGCTCCATGGTAGTTCAAAAAGGAACTACTATGGAGCCTCTGGGTATGCACCATTCATGGACGTTGCATCTCAAAGTAGGTACTGCCATTGTCAACGTAGCGTCTTCGGGTGCATAGACTTAGCTGTTTCTTCGCATCGACTGGTACTTGGAGCCCCCTTCTTTGTCGTTCTAAAACAAGATTTTTTTGTGATTTCGTAAGGGAGTTTCCGAAAATTAGGGGGCCCTTATTTTGGGGTCCGTGTAGTGAGGATCCTACTTTTTTGGGGGTACTATATTGGGATCCCCTGTTTTCGGAAACTCCCATATGGTTCATGCTGGTTCTGCAGTCACTTGGAGTTTTTGGGTATCATCTGGGTCAATACATAGGGTATTCTTGAAATTGGGATTATCGTTGACGGCAAGAGCGCGGATCCGTGTTTGTTGCTTCTGGGGTTTCGGGCCGCCGCGTGTGTAGAGCTTGAGTTAAGGGTTTGGGGCGTTGTGCTGCTTGTGGGTTTTCATGGTTTGGGTTTTAGGGTTCAGGCTTTTGGGGCTCGTCGGGTTTAGACCTGCGGGTGTGCGAGTTTAAGCCTTTGTTGGTCCCTTTCTTGCGGCCTGCTCGACGACAAGACCCCTACTACGCGATGTTTAGCGAAGCATCCGTGCTTCCCAGAGGTCCACTATGGTTGCAATGTTCAGACTTCGCAGCTTCAAGAGTTGGTTGAGTTCCGTTACCGACAGGACTTGTTACTACTCGGTTTCTGTAGCGGACAACACCTTCGCATTACCAAGTGCCATCCAGCGGGCTGCATGTGATTGCGGGCTTGTTGCCGAAATCGAAATCGCTTGTTGTCTGGTCAACTGCTCCTGTCAAGTGACACATGCCCATCGAGAGTATTCATTACTTTTCACTTGCACTATTAGCTGTTGTGTACAGCTGCTGTTCTCTTCCTAGTAATGTAGTGCTCATGTGCTATTTGGTTTCATTCACTTGCTCTTGCCTGGTTTCGACGTCCTGTGTTGGTGAGCTGGCTTGAAACGCCCGAAGGCAGCCATCACCGTCATCTGTGCCGTTGGTGTTGCCGTCTCTGTCGTTAAGGCCGCGCAGACCCTGAGATACGTGTTCTGCCTGACTCCCTGACTTCCGTCCCACATCTTTCCCGCAAGGGCTTGCAATGGAGTCTCGCGAACCTGCCGGAATAAGGTTTATGACATGGTCACTGCTCTCGTGGGTTTGGCTGTGGAGTTTGAATGTTTGCAGGCCTTTGGACAACAGAGAATGCATGTCAAATCAATCAGAATAGCATGTTCCAGCATACAGCCTACCGTGCAGAAGTGCGCATTGTGTGGACCGCCCGGACTCAAGCTTTGCCAGTCCCACATCCTATCCTTGCACCCTCCAACTGGAAGTGATTATATTTTTGATCATAGAGAAGCCCACCAGTCAAGCAGAGCGACGCAAACAAAGACGCAAGCAAACCAAGGGTCGAGCAACTAGAGACAAGGGAGTTTCCGAATATTGAGGGGTACCTTATTTTGATGTCCTTATAAGGATCCTACTACTTAGGATACTATATTAGGGTCCCCTATTTTCGGAAATTCCCACATGTACCTGCAACACAGAAGCATCGGCAGAGAACGCATCAAGCCCAACACGACGTCCGGCTCAATCCCGCTTACCTCAAATGCCGAAATTCATCGTTCCCAGGCTTACGGCACGCATCAATCACGACCTCAGACCAGAGGGAGTTGTTGGCGTTAAATCCCAGACCCCTAGACGACCACGGAGCCGATTATGTAGATGCCATCTGGAGTTCAGGGTTCGGGGTTTGGTGAAATCATGAAAAGGATTCAGGGTTGAGTGCTGCACTGCTTCGCGGCGACAGCTGTTCCGAGCGAGAGAAGCCTGCTGGAAAAGGGTTTCTAAGCGTCAAAGCGTCAGAGGGCCTCGAGGGTTTAGGGTTTTAAAACGTTAGGGTTTAGGCAAAAGGGTTAATCATCTTTGCGTGGCTGCACGTCGGGACATGTGACTTTTACCTCCAACCGGCTAAGCACCAAGACCTCGGATGAATTGTCCGAGTATGAGCGCCGAAAATCCTGAGACCTTGGATAAGCATTCAAACCCAGACCCAATTCAGCGCGGAAAATTCCCCATAGCCCAGAAGATTTTGAACCCGAAATTTACTGAGTCCCCGAAGCCTGAACCTCCCAAAGTCTGGTCATCAACTTTGAATCGGGTCTAACATGTCTAAACGTGAAACCTCCCAGCCGACAGTCTTTATAAGGGTGATTGTTGTGGTTTTCTATCAGCATTACAACGTTTTAGCCATAGGTTTGGGCCTGGTGAAGCTCGATAAGCATCGAAGCCCGATAAGACAAGCCTAACTTTGAACCGTTTATAAGCCCTGTAAGCCCTAAACCCTAACTTTCCTGAACTTCAAACCCTAAACCCTACAAGCGTGAGCCCTACACGACCGCAGCCCGAAGCCCGAAGTCATGAGTCCAAGAACCCCGTCCGGAGGTCCTTTCCGGGATCTCTCCTTACTTCGGGCAGACAGCGCTCTTCATTTTCTTGCGGCTGGTCCTTCAGCCAGGCGAAATCTCGAGAGCTCCACGGGTTTTTTGTCAGGCACTTTGGAAGGGTATCAAGAGTTCACCATCCCTTATATAACAACTAGGACCTAGAGTAGGCCCTTATTCCCTTTTTTAGGGATCCAGGTTCCCTTATAAGCCCCTTTAAACCAAAAAGGGCATTTTATTCCTAGGTTACTCTTGGGTCTAGACAAAGGGTTCCTTCGGAGTGCTTTTCTTAAAGCATCATCCCCTAACCCTCAACCCGAAAGGTTATGGACCCTGAACCCCCAAATCCTATGACAAACATACCCTGACCCCAAGACCTGACCTAAGCCCCACTAAGATCTAATAGAGGGACCTTCACGAATAGAATAGGGTATTGGGGCGGGTATGGGGGCATATTAACTGTGTAATACAAGGAGCTGGGTAGCCCTCCCCTTAAAACCCAGAGGCCTATATATTCGGGTCTACGGTATAGGGTTTAGTTTCGGGCTTAGGGCAACCCGAACCCCAGATTGCAGCGTAGTTCTTGGCATCATGATGACCCAACATGGGCCCAAACCGCGGTGCTCCCTGCGACTCCACACAAAGGTCACCCCCCTAAACCCTAAACCCTAAAGTAACACTATAGACCTAAATGGGCCTGACACCCTCAATCCCCAAGCCAGACATCGCAAGCACCCTAGAACCTAAACCAGAAGCCCAAAAGATCCTAAGGGTCCATGCAATGTAGGTTACCTTTTTGTGGGAGTTTTTGTCATAAAGAAAAGCTTATGAATTAGGGTTTAGGGTTTAGGGTAATGACCTCCGACACTCTTCTTGCAGGGCTGGGCGAGGCGATGTTCGTGTGGCTGACACGCTTCCCAGAGGGCCCCCAACTGAGCGCGCAGCTCATGGGCGTTACCGATTGCCCCTTCGGTCCGAACACGCACTCAGGGAGCTGCATAGGACTCTGGAGGTCGGCTTGAGGATCTGGGGCTCAGGGTTCAGGGTTTAGTGCAGCTTAGGGTTTAGAGTTCAGGGTTTAGGGCTTTGGGTTAAGGGATCAGCGCACCAGGGAGGTGTTAGATGAGATCGGGGCTGTACTAATCAGAGTAGGGTTACACTCTCCGGGTCACTGCAAGGGGTTGTAAAATTTTAGGGGCCGTAATATCTGTGGCGCGCTTTTTTTCGGTTGCATATTACATTAAGTTGTAGTATGTTGATTTCAAGAAGCCTACGGAATACTATACTCCTAATCACCTCTTTCTCATCTAGGCAAGCACCCCTTGTTGCCCTTCCGGCTTAGGGTTGTTCAGCGTTTAGGGTGTCAGACAGCTCATAAACCGAAGCAGACCGTGTAGCTTAATACACAGTGATGCGCCATGCCTAGTCTCAAGGTTTGTCATCTGTTACGGAGGACAGGGCGATTTGGATTCTTCAGTGTTGCACAGAATTATTCGTTTTCGCGGGGTCGCGAGGGTAAGTGCTTCAGAAGGTTTAAGAGCATAAGCAGGCTTTGATGTTGAAGTTTGGAGCCTCAAAGAAGTTCTTCGTGCTTATATGGGGGGGGCATTTGAAGGTGCTGTAAGTAAGGGCAAGTTTTGCCGCTCGTGCGTGTTCAATTTCGCACCTGGGCCAGCTGCTTAATAAGCCTAAGTGGAATTGCATAATATGAGGGCCTCAACGATTACCTATACTGTTTTGGGGGCTCATCAGTTTAATTCTAGGAAGTGTAATGTATAATGGGTCTTGCAAGAGGAACCAAAACCGAGTGTAACTTTCAGCGGGGTATCCACAGTTGGTATCACGAACAACCTAGTATCAGAGCTTCAGGGGAGAGGTCTTTTCAAGCTAGTAACTCGTGTCACCGTAGACACTGGTTTTGTAATCCCCCCTGGCTGCAGTGTGAGGATTTCAAGATTCACTTGCTTAGAGAAGGGATCGGGACTTTGAACCCCCGATCCTTGTTGATAATGTGGGGCCTTAGTAACTATACTATTCTGTGGTTCCTTATTATAATGATAGTACAGTGGACCCCACAACTCTGTTCTAAATATTTAGGCCCCTATACGTACAAAATCCTTAAAATAGCCCTTATAGTAGCCCTTATAGACATGTTTAAAGGAACCCCTAGTCTAACTATTCTTAAGGCCCCTATATTATTCAGCCCTCAGGCTTTGGCCAGGGTGGCCTCCTCCTGGGATTGGTTTGTTATCGAAGCTTTATGACAAACTGGTCTTACCGCACTTGAGCTGCACTTTAGGGCTTGTGGGGGTAGGCCGAAGGAGCCTTTGGGACTTTGGGAATTCCGACTTTCAGAATCAGGAATCGGTGCTTTACCCTTGGGCTCCATAGTAGTTCCCTTTTGGGGTTCATATATGAAGTCCTATATGGCATCCCTCAAAGGAACTACTATGGAGCCTCAGAATATAATATGAGGAGTACAGGGTTGAGGGCTGCAGGGTTTCATGCTTCAGGGTTTAGGGTTGCATGGTTCGTTTTCGGGCTCCGAGGTTTAGGTTTAGCGTTCATAACGAATTGGTCTTACCGTGTCTGAGCTGCACAAGCAGCAGGGCTCAGCATGCTGCGCCGGGGTGGGTGTTCAGGGGCTCACAATACGGACATAAGATGATGTACCTACATACCTGCCTACATACGCACATACATACATACATACATGCATGCGGATGCAGACGTGCAGGTCCAGAGACAATCAGGCAGACATGCAAAATTGCATGCATGCATACATACATACACATACGTACAGCATCGCACAGCCATACATAAACATGTACGTAGACATAGACGAATTCGCGCACATGGCTGGGTTTGTTTGAGCAAGCCGAAACAGGACCCAGTCGCTATATTCACTCTCAAGGCCCGGACCCCTCGACCGCAAACTTTTGTGGAACCCGAACATGATACAATCTACCTATAGTCTCCATTGCAGTTCCTTTTTTGGTTTAACCAAATATATGATTAGGATCCTATAAAGTAACACCAAAAAGGACTTACAATGGAGACTATAGGTAAATTCTAGTTTCCTGAATTCATCACGCAAGGCCGAAGGGCTTTCTTGATGCCTCGTTGACATGTGTACACAATTCAATTCTAGGTCGGTATTTTTTTGCTTGTGTCTTTCATTGCATACAGGTATGCGTGTGTACACCCCGGGTGCCTGAAACCCAAGGCCTCGAACATTTTACCCTGGTTGAGGGCACGTGTGAGTGTGCGCTAACGCTGCCTGCGTGCTTCTGAATTGTCAGGGCTTCGCCCAAACACAGCTTTACGTAAGCAGGGAGTAGTGACTGCGAGAATACAGAGAGGCAGGCGTCGGGTTTAGGAATCCAGACCTGAGAAGTGAGTCCGGGGCTTATCTAGGAATCTGAGCAGATGATCAAGAAACCCCTGGCTACAAGCCCCCAAAACATGTGGATGTTGATGATTGATGATATAAATCCTGCATTACCCACAATAAGGAATATGCCATAATTAACATAGTTTACGGTCCTTAAGGTAATGCAAGATTTAAATCATCAACCGTATGAGCCCTGGGTTCTGAGGCCTCCTGACTCCGATGGCAGAGCTTTAAACCCCAAGCCCTACCCCAAGGCTCCGGAATTCTATAGAAAAGTCCAGAAAAAAGAATTACTATGGAGCCTATGGGTAGACGCTTAACCCTAAACCGCAGCCCGGCAGGTAAGATCTTCCTGGTGGGGCAGATTGCGTATCTCATCAGTCACCAGGCTGTTTAGTGGTACACGTTTTTACTTTCAGGTTTCTGAGTGCCTATTACAAAATACAAAGCCTAAAAATGCACATACGGTTGATGATATAAATCCTGCATTACCTTAAGGACTCTAAACTATGGGAAGTATGGTATACGGTATATTCCTTATTATGGGTCATGCAGGATTTATATCATCAACCGTACTTCTTCCCAGTGGGTTACTGAACCGCCTAGGTCAGCTGCTGGACATCTGCCTCGTCATGCGATGGAACCAACTCATCGGCATCCCTGACTTCCTGTCTCCTGGGCTGTTGGAGCACCATACTTTAATACCTTTTTTTCTTAAAGGAACCATTTTGAAATAGAATGTTATACTTTTTCTTAAAGGAGCCATTTTGAAATAAAAGTTTATACTTTTTCCCCTGGTTGCTTAAAAGCCCAGTCCCCTTTGCTGCACCGCAAAATTGCGAATTCTAGGGGACCTGCATTTTTTGCAATACAGCTTTTGGCCATTTTTTTAAACAAAATATTCTGATTTGCCTACCATCCAAAAGCCCAACCCTGGAAGCTCACGAACATGAACGCTAGACCCTGAACACCACACCAAACCCAACCTTAAACCGTTGCAGCCGAGGCCCCTGAACCCTAAACCCCTGGGTATTGTAGTGGTCGTTTCGGATCCTTGGGTTGGAACCGGGCTCAGTATGGCGTAATGCTGTCTTCAGTAGAGATCCTCTGGACTATGTGGAGCCTTGCCTGCCTTGTGCGAGTGTGAGCGTCGAACCCCAAACCCCTGAAGCCTAGACCCCCGAGAGTCTGCGAGGAAGACCTTCGGCCCATTAGGTTACGGTAAAAGCCAGAAAGTTGGAATATGATTATCCTAACCCTTCTATGGTAAATTATAGGGTATCCTACCCTGAAACCATATTCCAACTTTCTGGAGTTTCCTATATGCCAAGACCAAACTTGCCACAGTCTCGGCTGTTGTTTCTGTTTCTTTGTTTTTAGTTGCTGGTCCGCCATCAATCTGGTTCAAGGAGAAATCTCTAGCTAATCCGGTGCTGGCCTGTGCATATCTCACGGAAGTAGTTGAAGCCTCAAAATTTCAAAAGGCTTTCAACTCCTGGTGCTTGCAGCAGTACAACCTGGACGGATCAGGTTGACCATCGTTGTCTTCAGAGGATAGCCTAGCAGCTTCCAGTACATGTCGTCGTCTTGCAACGCTTTACAATGTACAATTGCCCCCGTGCCCTGCCCAACGCCTGTTATTTGTCGGTTCGCGCATCAGCTATTTGCAGACTGACTGGCTTCTTGTGGCTTGCGTTGAAAATCAAGATCCTGGACACCGAACTACCATCGTCTCAGAAATTATAGTCGTGATCTTGAATTCTTGAACCCTTGGTTTAGCGCTTAGGGTTTACATAAATTTATGTGCATCGATTTTTATACACACAGGGTTCAAGGTTCAGGGCTCCCGATGGGCGCTGAAACACAGAAGTGACGAAGAGCCCGAACTGAAGCTCAGGTTTTATGTCGGCGACACGGCTTTCGACCTCGCTGTTTCCAAATTGTTCTATGTGCCTTTGGTGGCCACTTGGATTGGTTTTGGCATCTCCAACTTTAGTGCTCGTAGCATTTGGTCATTTTGCTGCAATGTAACTAGCAAACCATTGTCAAAATCATTATGCATATTTGGGGTCTAAGGTTTCTCAAGTCCTAAGACTTGCATATCTTAGCTTGCTCGTTTTTTCCGTGTTCTATGTAGGAGAAGTTGGAGCTTTTGGATGGTTCAGGGAGAGGATCTTAATAAAGCCAAACCGATCAAGCTTACGGTCCCTACTGGGCTTCAGGCGGAAGTAGACGAAGGTTTAGGGATGACGGGTTTAGGGTGTGGGTGTTTGGATGTCGTGTTTAAGGGGTTCCGGGTTAAAAGACCTTGGTTCTCTTCGGGAGATGCTAGGTACCAGGTACTGTTAGAGGTCAGACCAGGATCCGCAGTGGGCACAAGCAAGCAGGAGGTGCCCCACGGAGGTGCAGCAGGCGCAAGCTGCAAACCTGCGAGACCCAAGAACCCTATATAAATCCAAAACGCCAAACCTTAAACGGTTAACGTCGCATCGTGGTACCCCGAGCCACTCGTGACATGATGAGGTTCTGGCATACAAGGTGTGCCCCCTGAATTTGGAGGCGCCCGCTGTTTTGGGACTTGGTAGGGGGGATGGAGTTTGATGAACTGCTTTCGGGTTGTTGAATCCCTAAACCCAAAGCGGCAAAGTACCAAACGCCAATATCTCCAAGCACCTGAGGTGCGAAGCTTTACCCGGAGGCTCCTCAGTAGTTCCTTTTTGGGATTACTTTAAATGAACCCCCAAAACGAAGAGCCTTAGGGTAAAACACTGATTCTGAAAGTCTCAATCCCCAAAAGCTCCGTCGGCACTCGTTGGTACGAGATTGATTGCTTGTGTAATATAGAGGCGTTAGTCATTGCCGATACTATTCTGGGGGTTCCTTGTTACGTTTATACCATAATGTACCCCCAAACCCTATTCTCATTATTAAGGCCGCTATAGAAGTCGTGATACTACGCGTCGTTACTATCAAGCTAGATCCTGTAGGTTTCACCTCAACCGACTTTCGTGAACAACCTCGCCTGGCTTGTCCTAGCTTGAGTGCCGAATAATATAGGGGCCTCAGTACTTACTCTTACTTTAAACAGAGTAATTATACTATAAACAATGGGCCCCAAAACCCCATTCTAATTATTAAGGCCCCGAAAGTACGTGTACTGCAAAGAAGGGGGCTTATGAAAAATCAGGAGGACCCGTAGGAGGACATCCGGTACTGACAGCTTCGCAAAACAGCCTCAGGCTACGCTCTTTGCCACGCTGATGGCCCTGAACAACATCGGTCGCGAGCTAGCATGGCATGGGGGCTTGGGAGTTAAGGCTTCATGGTTTAGGGCTTGGGGGGCTTTAGGGTTTAGGGTTTAGGGGTTTAGGGTTTAGGGGTTTAGGGTTTAGGGGTTTAGGGTTTAGGGGGTTAGGGGTTTAGGGTTTAGGGCTTGAAGGGCAAGGAGTCGCTTCAACGAGCACTGCCGGTGAAAAGCTGAGGTGTCGACACTGGAAAGTTCTTGGGGGTCAGTCTCTGCGAGCTGTGGGGCATCGTGGACGGGAACTTTGACTACCTAGTGCACGGCCTGGTGACGAAAGCACTGTGCAGACTGCTGCCGATTCCTTTGATCTTTCTCTTGATACCGCGCCAGCTCACCCCGAACGATCCGGTTCCACTTCCCGATGCGAAGGACAGGTTGGCATTATACCCGAAACCCTGAGCCGTAAACTGGGCACGAGAGGGACCTTCTTAAAGACGGGCCCAGCATGCTAACCACAGCTAACTCGAGACCCACATATCCTGAGATGGGAGAGCTTGAGAACTTGGTGAAAGGATTTAGGAATAGTCTCCGCGACTTGATCTGCAGGACAACCTGCCGGCGGACAGCATGGTCGACAACTGACCGGACGTATCCTTCCCAAGCAGCCCCAAGCCCCAATCCCGAATCCCCCGCCTCCCACTCTTTGCTGTCCTGCCCGACACAAGATGGGAAAAAACATGCGAGAGAAGGCAGCATGGCTGGTCGGTTGGAGTCCGGGGCTAGGGTGTGACATGGGATGCTAGTATGCTGTGCTCCCGATATGTTCATGAGTCCTTTAGGCGGGTGTGCGTACTGGTTCTTCGGGTAGGCCTGGGCTTACTAGGTTCTTATTCGCGAATATTTGTCGGGCCAACCTAGTTCTACATTGACTGAAAGATCATGCGAGCACTCACGTTGCATTCCTCAGGATACACATGGCTTGCCAGAGAATAGCCCCCATCTACCATAGATGTTGTGAACTCTGAACAGTCGACTTTGTCCGTGCTACGGGAGGGCGCCACAAGCTCAAGCAGCTTTGCGCGAGCCCTGCAACACTGTAGTGCAAGCCAGGCAGGGCCTCTTCCCTGTTGTGGCTGTTGGATTTCTGATTCGGCCTTACCCCTAGGCAGCATGTGCCCATATCGCACATACTTAGGCCTTAAAAGGGTGCGTATGTATGCCATGTATGTAGGTACTCTTTGGGCCTGAGTATCTGATTTTGGGGTACATGGAGTTTTAGAGAGTCGTAAATCAGGGCAAAACGGAGAGGGGTAAGCCGAAGCGGGGGAAGGGACGACCCCCGCACGAACTTCGTCGAACCCCGGCGCCCTTCGCCGAACCCCCCCCCCAAACCCCCCCCAGCATTAATAAATATTAATATTATTATCATTAGTATTATTATATTATTATTATTGTTATTATTACTATTATTATTATTATTATTACTATTATTATTATTATATTATTATTATTATTATTATTATTATTACTATTACTATTATTATTATTATTATTACTATTATTATTTTTATTATTATTACTATTATTATTATTACTATTATTATTATTATTATTATTACTATTATTATTATTACTATTATTATTATTACTATTATTATTATTATTAGTAGTAGTATTAGTATTATTGGTATTATTGTTGTATTATCAGTAATATTGGTATTCTTAGTAGTATTATTGTTTTTAGTATCTTAGTATTATTGGTATTATTAGTATTATTGGTAATATTAGTGTTCTAAGGTATTATTAGTATTATTTTTAATATCAGTATTACTAGCATTATTAAGGTATTCTTAACTTAATATTATTAGTATTACTTCTATTAATAATATTATTTATTATTAACCTTAGCATCATTATTATGATTATGATTATGTCATACTGATAGGATTGTTACTGGTAGTAGTCTTTATTTATTAGTCAATAGGCATATATATATATATACATGTGTATATATATACATGTGTATATGTATATATATAACATATGGATGATGTTATGGTTTATATGGTATAGCATTTTGCTAAAATTAACATTTGTCTATCTTAATTATAGCATAATATTACAATCTTATATCAGATCATACTGTCTGAAATCCTATAATATTTTACTGTGCCTCACCATTTATTACTATATCATGTTACAGTAATAATAACAATTGGTCTGCATATTGATTTTATATATTACATCAGTGCTGTTCTGTAATAATATATATGGTGTACATATTCATATTCCATGTTTATACAACAGTGAGTGAATATTACATGGCATATTAGGACATTTTGTGATACATGTCTGATATGCTATAATTATTGGAATATGCCAGATGATATTAGGTAATGCTGTATTTTATCGTATTATTCGACTATTTGTTTTGCATTATGGTGTTTATGATGGTGATGATGAGTATCGTCATGATGACAAATATTACCCTTCTGATTATGATCATTCTGATATTTTGGTACAATTGCAGTTTTTAGCTTAGCTTTGAGTGGCATTGCTCATAAGAGTTTGTATCCTTTGAAATCTCACAACTTCAGTAGCAGTGGTAGTAGCGGTATTCGACTTCGCCTTCGTATTCGCATTGGCATCATGAAACTTGAAGCTTTTGTCACTGCTATTGATTTCGGTATTTAGATAATCGCGATTATTTCTAAAGCGCGGTTGCGGGTCTGGCTTGTATCGCCTTCGACTTCGTCGTGTGCTACATCTTCATGGTCTTCAGGCGGGGCGTGAGTGAGCTTCAATTTTTATTTTCAGGGTTTTGGTGGGGTTTCGGCACGGCCATAGGATTCAAGTGTCTTGGGATTTTGGGATTCAGAAATTCAGGGTTGGCAGTTATGGTCATGGTTTAGGGGTCCGGGGTAGGGGACCAGGGTTGAGGGTTCAGAAGGGTGTGGTCGTGAACCTATATGGATTTGGGGGTTCCTGAACTTAGGGGTTGGGTGGTGCAATATTCATAGGTCAAGGTTCCTTAAGGGTTGCTGGGGTTCAAAACTTCTGGTATGCATTTGGAGTTGAGGGGATCAAGGTTTAAGTGTACTGTAGGGATTTCGGGTGTAAGTTGGGAGTGTGGCTTGGGGGTGTTCAGGGTCCCGCCGAACCCCCAATGACCCAACTAATCACTAATCAGCAACAACAATCAAAAATCAAGAAACCCTAAACCCCTAACCATCCCTAAACCATGAACTTCCTAAGTGGTGGGATTAACTCAGGCGAAACCCACGAACCTGAAAATCCCCCAATAAAAAGGACCTCGACTCATATTATAAAACACAAACATAAATAACGAAGGCGAAACCCACAAATCTCAAAATCCACCTGATAATAATGATAAGTCCTAATATCGAACCCATTAAGTCGTCCCCCGAAAGCCAAAACCCCTAAACCCTGAACCCTTATTAAAGCCCGAAACCCCATCGTAGACCGCGGACACCACGTGGAGAGGAGGCCGGGGGCAAACCCCGGGGGTTTCGGGGTTTGACAGGTTGGGTTTGGGGGTGCTGATTGGGCGAGCTCTGTTCTTTCGGGCCCCAATCACTGGGTGAGCCCCTTTGGGCCCCAGTATCGCTGGGCGAGCTCCATCGTGGGCCCCAGTGACCACCAGGCGTGCCCAATCGGGCCCTGGTCAAACTTTGCTGGGCGAGCTCCATCGTGGGCCCCAGTAACCAGGCGTGCCCACTCGGGCCCTGGTAAAACTCTGCTGGGCGAGCTCCGTCATGGGCCCCAGTAACCAGGCGTGCTCACTCGGGCCCTGGTTTCACTCTGCTGGGCGAGCTCCGTCATGGGCCCTAGCAACCAGGTGTGCTCATTTGGGCCCTGGTAACCCTGCTGGGTGAGCTCCGTGGGCCCCAGCAACCAGGTGTGCTCGATTGGGCCCTGGTTTCACTCTGCTGGGTGAGCTCCAGTGTGGGCCCCAGCAACCAGGTGTGCTCGATTGGGCCCTGGTTAAACTCTGCTGGGTGAGCTCCAGTGTGGGCCCCAGCAACCAGGTGTGCTCGATTGGGCCCTGGTTAAACTCTGCTGGGTGAGCTCCAGTGTGGGCCCCAGCAACACATTTATCAGGAGAGCTTTCGGGCCCTGATTCCACCCCAATCACATGACATTCTTCATCTTTGTGCTTCCAGATGCCAGGTCTATCATGGTGGACGACGTCATGACCCTGATGGTTTGGGAGGCAAATGCGTGGCTCTTGATTTCGAGTGTGTTTCCCGCTTGGTTGCCAGGTCCTGGATTTCGGCTTCGGTCAGCTTCGAGGTAGGTGAAAGGCAGCAGCATTCGTGTCGATTCCAATGCCTGGCACGGCCAGGTCACATCCTTCGACTTTGATTTGGACAAGGCCAACAGCCTAGATTCTACCAGCTTCCGATTAATGAAATCCCGCTCAGTGAGGTCGTTTATGCCATCTTCGTCATGGAGACAGCGCCTGAGCTAGTTTCGCAGCTTTTTATCGGCCTGGTCGGAAATTAGATGATGGTCAGGTCCACAATCTCGACTTCGTCTGCGAAGGAGGTGCCTCTACTGTTTGCTGAATGAACACGGTAATTGGTGAGATATGGACAGGCTCCATGCCAGAGCTGCTCGAATGGCTTGGAGGCAGCTGCCTTAGCAGCAGTTGCTCAGAATTGGTGTAGGGCCTGATTGTGGTTCATTTCGAGATGCCAGGTCCAAGACTTCGTCTTCGACTTCGACTTCGTCCGCTCTCATGATGCCTCTGGGAAGAGTTCCCCTCAGCTGTTTGCACATTGCTGAATGAGTTGGTTGATGCACGAGAGGTTTGGCACTACAAGTGTTGCTTTGCTTGTCGTGTCGCCGGCCTCAAGTGACTTTTTGCCACATGTCACATGGATTTGACTCCAATATATACTCCGATCCTTGGAACATGGGTTAGGACTTAGGTGGCTGATGCTAAGGTAAATGCTTTACTGATCTGGTCCTCTACACGGGTTTGAGTCCTGGGATCCGATGTCCAGATTCTAAGATGACTTGCAGTGTAACTTTTTATCTCGTTCAACTATGACTGTCGCCCGAATCCTGGAACTCAGTAGGTTCAGAAGTTTAGGCAGGATGGCATGGCGTATTATTATCGAGGTCACTTCATCTAAGTCTTGAGCATTTGACTTTAATTGAGGTTCCGAGAACTGGTCGGCCGTGTGGAGTCGCCTTCGCCTTCGTCTTGGAGTAAGCGTCTCGGCTCTGCTGGGACCCCTGGGATTAAAGGCTTTCTCGTCTTCGTAGTCTGATTTGCGCTGCGCTGCTGCCATGAAACTGTGTCCACTGCATGGAAGCAACAAGATATCCAGAGTACTGCATGGTGGTGATGCTTTGCATAGATTGGTTATTGATGTTACCCTGGAGATTCAGATGCGGAGATGGCGCGCTTTGCGGATACCACAAGCAAGTATCATGGACCTGCTGTTTTTGTATGAACGTGAAATGGGACGTGAATCAGCCTTCTGCAACTTCTGGGATATGTGGAAACATTTTCAGGGCCATGAGCGGATTGAGATGCTTGAGCGTATCTCCCTCATATTCCCGCAGTTTGCTTATAGCATGCTGGATCAATGGTATTGCCACTCGATGCGTATTCACCTGGATCAGCTGGATTAGACCTTCTCAAGGCCGGCATGGGACAACTCCGAGCAAACAGCTTATTTCTGTGAGCGAGACAAACACCAAAGAGGGTACGAGCAGTTGGGCGCATAAATTTAAATATCTGGCGTTCTTCTGATTACTTTTGGAGTCATCTGCTTGCAGGGATTCTGGGCTTTTCTTGTGGGTCTTTGTCATGGATGGGGTCTCTCCTGGAATGGCAGACCCCCGGAATTCTTGCTAAACCATGAATTGGCGGATGTGCATCCCTCTCGTGATCGTTGCCGAGTGCTCCGTATAAACCCTGCTTTCCTCCAACAACTCTGGCGATGCAGCCGCCTCGGGCTTCTCGCGTCCACTTGTGTAGCTCACTTACCTGCTCCTTAGTAGTACTTAGTAGTAGTAGTAGTAGTAGTAGTAGTAGTAGTAGTAGTAGTAGTAGTAGTAGTAGTAGTAGTAGTAGTAGTAGTAGTAGTAGTAGTAGTAGTAGTAGTAGTAGTAGTAGTAGTAGTAGTAGTAGTAGTAGTAGTAGTAGTAGTAGTAGTAGTAGTAGTAGTAGTAGTAGTAGTAGTAGTAGTAGTAGTAGTAGTAGTAGTAGTAGTAGTAGTAGTAGTAGTAGTAGTAGTAGTAGTAAGTAGTAGTAGTAGTCCCTGGCCAAGAAACCAGAGCAGCACTAACAAGCGACTGAATTATAATAGCCACAAAATCTTAAATCCTAAATTAGAACACAAACCCTAAACCTTCTTGAATCAACCCTAGGATGGCAGGTCCCCGCTAGCCCTTCTCGAACCTGAGCGAAGAAAGTCTGACTCGTATCTGGCAGCTACAGAAGTGATGTACCAGTGTTCGTGAACCCGTGGCATTGGTTGGGGCTTGGGGTTTCTGTTGTTGTACGTATTGATTTGGTTCGGCGTACTGGGCCCCATGACGGACATCGTCAGACCCCCGCACAGACCCCGTCGTCACTCTCAGGCCGGAACAGCTGATTTTGGGCGGAGGATTGGGCTGCCGTGGCGAGGCCGGGGATTTGTCACCAGAGGCTCTTCCTTGAAGCCTAAAAACCCTGAAGCCTCAACCCTAAAGCCCGTAGACCCTTTAAACCCCAAGTTTGGAGGGCTTTTCTTCCTTGGAACCCTGAACACCCGAAGCTTTTCAACCCTCAACCCTAAACCCGTTAACTACTTGCACTAATTTCTGGGGCTCTGGGTCGTTTTTGGGTTTTGGGTTCCTGTTTACGGTTAGGGTATCAGGGTTCCTGTCACTGGTTCCTGTCGTGATTTAATTCAGGTTCTGGCGTTTGGATGTTGGTAAGGGAGGTCTAGGACCGGATCAATGCTTGAGTAAGACGGTTATGCTCATTTGTTGGCATAGGTTCTTGAGGGGTTCCTTTAGGGCCTTCAGAGTTCTCAGTTTTAGGTGGGTTGAGTCCTTCCGGTTCAGTGCGGAGGTTTCAGGTTCTTCGGAGTGGGATTGGTTTTCTGCGCACATACAGACAACATTAAACCCCGACCATGCCCATGGTCAATGGGGCCCTAAACATGTACAGGCAGCCAGGGGACGCATGCTCGCACACACAAAGCCTTGACCCAATCACCATTGTCATTCTCAGTGTCATATTAGAAACCCCGTTATGTTGTTGTGTGTTTGCCCTTTCAAACCCGTTAACTATTGTACCTATGCCACCGCAAAGAGAAATCACTCAATCCTGAACCGCTGCCCTAAAGTTTTAAACCCTAAGCAGGATTTGGACGGGTTTCGGAGCCAGGTTCCAAGCTTCTGGTGAAATAGGCAGGAGGACTTGCATGCAAAGAATGCAAAAACAAAGCAATTTTTTGACACAACAACTACCACTGCGGGATGTCCTCCTTAGTTCTAGTGGGGAGGGTTGCCCAGGGGAGGTTGCTTGACTTGGGAACACTTCGGCTTCCGGCGGGTGGCTCCATTGTTCAGGGTTATAGGCGTCAGCTGTTGGCGGCCAACCACTGGACCACACAACGCCTTTTCACTTGGCGGCCGAGTCCGGGCACGTCGAGGAGTTCCAAGTGGTGGACAGCCAGTCGCAGGTACATCGCACCATCCGAAAGGACTTGGACAGCCATTCCGCCGACAACAAGATAGCGCCTACCTCCATGGTGACCCTCTTTACCTGAGCGTATACCTGCTCAGACGCTAGTGGGTCCATGAGCACCGGAGCATGCTCGGTCCAAGCTTCTAGCCCAGGGCAACAGAGCCAAGCCGAGAAGCGGCAGGCAACCATGGTGAGCGAGGAACCACGGAGCCTCCAAGACATGGAAAGCGGCATGTTCCCCGATGTTTCGACTGTTGGGAACCACTGCCACTGCGCTGGCGGGGACAACCCTCAGGTTGGCGTCATGCGCTGCACTGCCTGCGGGCTCCTGATCTCCTGCAAGGGGAGTGAACCAACGCCCAGGACCGGGCTGGCATGGACATGTCTCGTGCATGGCGTAGGCCCAACCTAAACCCAACCTTAAACTCCCATGCCTGCTCGAGGTAATCCCCCTAGTGATTTAGTCCATGGGGACTATGGGGAAGACATTAGTAGGGGCTGGATTAATTACGGTGGCACCCTTTGATTGCTCACTCGTCCATAAGACCTTATTACTGATTCTGATCATTTGGGGTTTGCGGCCGCTTCGCCTTCGTCTTCGCTGGCTGCTGCCGGCAGCCGTCGTCGGCCGACACGTTTGGGGGCTTCCCTACTTAACCTTGCCTAGCAGTAGCAGCCCAGCCCCAGCCCCATTAGGATTAATCAACAAAGGCGAGTGAGCTTAAGATAGGCACATGCGAACCCGTTTTTTTCATGTCCATGGTAAGGCGGTGCCACCTTAGGCCAGCCACTAGGCGTAGGAAGTAGCATGTCATGTTGCAGCCTCGAGGCCACTTTCCCAGCCCTCTCCTTCCCAACCTGCATCCCTTGCGATCATCGAAGAAGGTCACAGACCCCTGTAGGACCCCCCTGGTGTCTGGAATCACCCGGGTCCGCGTGCAGGCTGCCATGTGCCGCCGTTTTGGCCGCTGTGCCAGTCCGGAGAGTCGTGTGAGCCTGAGCTTGGGGACAGTCGTTGCAAACGACTTCGGGTATGTGTTCAGCTATCACATATACTAGCACTGTTTCTTTGGTTTGCGACTACCGACCTCACTGCACACTTGCCAGGTCCTGCATTTGCGGTCGTCAGTCAAGGCCAGTGTGCATTCAGCAAGCTTATCCCTTGAAGCTCCCGCCTGGTCTAGCGTTTGAGGTCATCACTTACATTAGTTGGACTTCGTCTTCGTCAAGGCCAGTGTGTTTGCAGGCAATCATATTATACCTTCAAGCTCCTGCCAGGTCCTGCAATGAATTGCCATCGTCACTTACTCGGACTTCGTCTTCGTCAAGGCCACTGACTGTCGCATTCGTCCAGGAAAGAGTTTAGGGTTTAGGCAGGGTTTAGGGTTGAGGAGGTAAGAAAAAGCTACCGTGAAACTCAGCTCGCACGCTAAGAATCAGAAGCTGCCTCCTCGCACCACGACCTGCCTTGCCCCTATGCTCCCCAAACCATATTTCGTGTGAAGACCCCAAACCCTTCCTAAAGTTGCAGAGGCGTAATCGGGTTCCACATCGATTGCCATTCTAATCCCGGATTTCCCTGGAACCACTTGGGCCATTGAATTGATCTTCAGCACCCTTGGACACGAAATCCCCTTCTGAGTAGATGCAGGGTTTTGCTCAAAGAATCAGATTCCGCAGGATTTAGGGATGGTCTTGGAAGCTTCTGTATTCTTGCCGTGGTCAAAAACCCAGTAATGTCTAGATGTCCCGGTAGATAGATCTGTAAATAAAGTCAAACTCGGGACCAGCCTATCCATGAGACTCTCCTGTTGATTCCGACATGTGCGAAGACCATGATTTCTGGCATTGGAAGGTTCAAGCGAGGTGTAGCTGATTGGGCCATTTAAGGCCGTGAAGTCTGAAGCTCGTGTAGTTTATTTTGGTGGAGTCAGCAGAACATTGTAAGGTCAAAGTGGATTCTTCACGTCAGACAGAGCTCACCACCTTTTCCACAGAGCAAAGCCTTGAAGTCTGAAGCGGGTTAGAACCCAGGGTTTGTAATACAAGTTCTCAGTAGTTAACGTAGGCCGGTTATTCCAGTTTTTTGTAGTAATGCCTCGCAAGCGAAAGGGCGAAGATGGTGCCACTGCTGGCTCTGAGCCCAAGCATGCGCCTGATCCTTCGGCGCCTTCGTCTTCGCCGCCTTCGGATGCAGCGGCCAAGGCGGCTCCAGCAGCGGCTTCGCCTTCGCCTTCGAAGGCCGAGGGTCCAGCGGCTTCGCCTTCGCCTTCGAAGGCCGAGGGTCCAGCGGCTTCGCCTTCGTCTTCGACGGCCAAGGCAGAGGCCAAGGGTGCAGCGGCTTCGGCTTCGCCTTCGAAGGCGAAGCCGAAGGAGCCACAGCCCAGAGAGACCAGGTTTGATTTACGTGTCATTTTTCTCATATTTCCTAGCAAGAGCGTTCGCGTAAGGGCTGAGCTGTCCTTCCCCCACAGGCCGTTATATTACCCCTCACCGTTTTGCCCTATTCAATTGAATTGCCCAATATCTTCTAGATCCAGGATCCAACGTCGAACCGGAGCGTGAAGAGGGCGAGATGGCAGCAGCAGCAGCAGGGCAAGGCTAGTGCCTTGGCATTCAATCAGGTCAAGCTCTTCTAACTTGTAAGGCATGAAACAGTACATCATTATGTTTGCTGCTTCGTAAGATTAAAAACAGTCAATAATTAATATAAAGGCCAGGCATGCGGATTTGGAACTTCAAATCCCAGGCAGTACTCCAGTTGGTGCCACACCAATCGCTGCCAAAGCTCCTGCAGCTGCTGTCTTGCCGGCGGAGGCAGGTCTGGGTGCCGACATGGCGGCGGCTCCCATTCCGCCGCCGCCGCTTCCGCCGCCGGCTTCGACTTCGCCGCCGGCTTCGACTTCGTCGCCGGCTTCGTCGAAGGCGCCTCCGGCTTCGAGTTCGCTGCCTTCGTCGGCTTCGTCTTCGTGCTGTCCAGTTCCCCCCCCCCCGGGGGACGTTTTCAGCTTGTGGACACAGGCCATGAATGAGCTGGCGGCGATCAAGACTCGAGTGGTGTGGATGTTGTCAAGCGACAACTATGCCACCGCCCAAGACCATGGGCTGGACCGGCAGTCCTTGAACATCGCCCTCCCGCCGACGCCCAGAACACCTGGAGAGGCGCGTGACAGCCTTCAGGCAGGGCCTGGTTCTTTCAACTTACTAAATAAGGTTCCAAGGACTTGTACTTACTATGATCGGCTTTGAGTCAGCCTCAATTTCTAGGGGCTGGTTTCGCGTGCCCATGTCAGTTCATGCAGCGGCAGATCGCGGAGTTCGCCCAGTGGGAGGCGTTATACGCCTTCCACACTCCCGAGCTCGCGATCTATGCCAGGTATGTTCAGTCAGCGACGACCGTTCCCTGAGCAGACTTGGTATTTTATTTACAACAATAAACTTTTATGTTTTATATTCTATTTGTAGGTAAGTAACATGACTTGCTACATAACCCAGAATCGCTAAGGGGGGCACCACCAGCCAGCTGCATGGCCTGAGAGGCCCTCCGAAGCCGTGGCGGCCGCTTCCCGAGCACCTGGGAGGGCCCGGCAGAGGTAGCGACAAAGGCAAAGGCAAGGGCAATCCCAAAGGCCCGGCCTAGGCTTTTTTTTGAATTGGTGTTCGCCTTCGTTGGGCGTTCGCCTTTGTTTCGTCTTCGCCTTCGCTTCCTACAATGTCATGTGGGAAGTTGAAGTGAGCAGCTTGAAGACGCATGCCGACAAAATGCTTCAGAGCAATCCTGAACAATGATGATAACCAGGGGTTGCTGAAATCATGATTACCGCTCACATTGTCTGCCGCCAGGTTTGATGACACCTTGGCCATGCACATCAGTCATTACAGATGGTTCGGGACTGAGTAGATGCTGCTTCGTTCCTACAATGTCATGTGCGAAGTTGAAGTGAGCAGCTCGAAGAGGCATGCCGACAAAATGCTTCAGAGCAATGTCATGATTACCGCTCACATTGTCTGCCGCCAGGTTGGATGACACCTTGGCCATGCACATCAGTCATTACAGATGGTTCGGGACTGAGTAGATGCTGCTTCGTGCCAAGTCAGTCAGTTCGGGCACTTGCATGAATGAATGTCCTTGGTTTGTGCCAGCTTTTTAATCATTGCTCAAGTGAGGGAGTGAGCACATGCACATGTCTACGCATGCAGCATTCTATACCAGGACATTGAAGCCGAGTTAATTCTTAATAGAAGAGTAGGCTGATGTCGTTATGAAACAGTGTCACTGGAATTGATGATTTAGCCGGCAGAAGCAGCAGAATTTTAGCCGTTTTCTGTCCCTGGCTTGGACGGCCGCGTCGAGAGAAGGAGCCCAGCGTCGAGAGAAGAAGCCTGCCACGTGACCTTGCAGTGAGAGCATGTAAGTATTTCATTTCATGCGAAATTCCGCGATCCCAGGACCTTCGTCGTCTTCGCCTTTTTCGCCTTCGCCTTCGTCGCCTTTGGCGTCATCCTTCGTCCTCTTCGCCTTCGTCGTCTTCGCCTTCGTCATGACGACGTATTTGTGCGTCGAGCTCGACTGCTGCATCGTCGCGGCGCACGGCAACAACCCGACGCACATCTGCATCTGGACTGAAATTAACAAAGCGTCCTCCTTCAGGTAGGCCAAGGTTTTTTTTTTGTAATAAGGTAAAAGCCAGAAAGTTGGAATATGATTATCCTAACTCTTCTATGGTAAATTATAGGGTATCCTAGCATTAAACCATATTCCAACTTTCTGGAGTTCCCTGTATTATAGCAGAAGCTGAGATGACGCGAAGAGCTACTGGCCGACAGCGGCCGTTTGCCTGCTGGACGTCCAGCGGCTGTGGCCGGGGGAGCTCCCCGACAGCCTCCATGGCGGAAGCTTGGCGGCAATTTACTTGAGCTGTTGCGTTGGTGCCAAACTTCCTTGCTTTCTGATCCGGCCAAGGAGACCCTCTGAGTTCACAAAATGACTTTTACAAGCTCATCTTGGAGGGCTCCGAGGCCATGGTGTCAGTGCTGTGCGTGGCATCTCGGCTGATTCCGTGTGCTTGGACAGAGACCTTCCTTTTTTTGGGAATGTTGAATGCTGAGCCCACCCAGGTCATGGGCATCTGCGCCGCCAAGGAAGGACGAGACGACAAGGCCCACGTCATCATCCTCACGTGCAACTTGGCGATCAGTCACTGGTCCTAGGAGTGAGTTGCACCATGTCGAGTCAGACACTGCTTGGTACTTAGGCGGGGATGGTCGCCTTCGTTCCGTCGCTACTGCGATGGTGGTGGGCTGGTGCTTTATGGTTTCGCTATGGGTGCCGGGAAAATCTGCCTTCTACTCAGACATGGACGACATTCCAAGCTTCGCAGAGTCGAAGAAGATCACAGCTGCGATAAAAAATATCCAAACAGAGGCGGAAAGGAGGCCGATGGGCTGCATAGTCAATGTTCAATCAATTCAACGTGTTCTTCCTTAATTAGTCCTGCTTCCTCAGGTTCTTGAACACCGTCTTCCACATGAACATCCAGACCTCAACGCCGAAGACGGAGGACCGTAAAAAAAAAAAAAGGAAAAGGCGGACGTGGAGGAGGAGAAGAACAAGGAGGAGAACGATGACAACGAGAAGAAGGAGGACAACAAGGAGGAGAACCATGACAACGAGAACAAGGAGGAGGAGAACAAGGAGGAGGACGAGAACAAGGAGGAGGACGAGAACAAGGAGGAGGACGAGAAGAAGGAGGAGGACGAGAACAAGGACGACAAGAAAAAAATTCTCGAGAAGGAGGAGTCGTCATTACCGGATGATGATGATGATGATGATCAGCCGCCCCCAAGTGGCAGCAAGAACAAATGTCCGTCTTGGCCTTCGCAAACGGCGAAGTTTTTGGAGTCTCTTGGTCCTCCGCCGCCTCCGCCACCGGGGAAGCCGCCGCCTGCTGATGATGATGACGACGATGGTGACGGCGAGGAAGAGTCTGAGGAGGAGGACCTCACACTGGCACAGCGAATGGTCAGAAAATACACGCCGGAGCTCTTCGAGCTGATGATCCAGATGAACATCGATGACAGTGCCTGGGCCGTGACTTGCCTGCAAGCATGGACTCAGTTGTTGCCTGCTTCAATATTCAAACAGAGGGTCTGTTTTGCTTCAGTCCAGGGGATGGCAGCATTGTGCGAAGAAGACAAGACGAAAGCCCGGGAATTTATGGCCCATATTCTTCGGAAGCTCGGGCGGCATTTCATCAGTAGAAAATCGGATGTTTTAATGAATTATCATGTCTATGAAAAGAAGTTGTTTGAAACCTCACTATCTGATTGCCTTGGCCGTTAACTCAGGGAGAGGAGCAAGAAGGGCAACTGTCCCCTCGACGAAGTGTTCCGCAATGCGTCCGCCAGCGTGCAATTTCATGTCATGTCCCGCTTGAATGTGAGGACTTTTCGCTTCTTGGATTATGCCCGACTTCTTCCTTTTGCAAATTTTTCTTGCTTCTAATTACTTTGTCATTGACGATTTATGGAGTCAATCATTCTCCTCTTCACAAGGACCAGGAGAGGGACCAGGAGAGGGAGGGCCTTCGTCGTCTTCGTCCCAGCAGCACCAGGCTGCCGCATCTTCCCAGCCTCCGTCGCAGTCGACTTCGTCTTGGCACCAGTCGACTTCGTCTTCGCACCAGAGCTCGCAGGATGGCTTCTGGTCTTGGAATAGTTGGTGGGAAGATTGGGAGTGGGTGTGGTATGACGACAATTGGAAGAAGTGGAGCTGGCACAGGTAAGTTTCTGGCCAGCTTTCTTGCGAGCCGTGCCGAAGCCTGAACTACATTAGAACACAAAGGACAGGACCAATTAATAGTTTAGTCAAGACTGGTTTTTTTGCATGGCTCGCAAGACCACGAGTCTTCCAGGCTCTTCCAGCGAAAGACCTCGATTGCAGCACAAAGTGGTCCAAAAGTGAAGAAATGCTTTGCTCAGCTATTTGCGCTTTCCTGATTCCTTGGTCACACCCCATTCCCTTGGAGTTGAGGTCTTTGGCCGACGAGATGTTCTTTTTGTCTGCCCCTCGGCAGGTGCCAGTGCCAGTCGTCTTAGTTCGCACATCTGCAGATACACTTTACTGCCAGGTCTGACCAGCAGCCATCTTCTCTCATTATTGCAAACAAGATCTAAGCCGGGGCCTTGGATTCGACAGTCGTCCAAGCACTCCTGTAGAGTACCCCAGATTCCGCAGCTCGACATGCTTAGGTCCAGTAAAGCATCGAGTCCAGTGCATGTGAACATGGGGTCGTGACGTGCACATTTGGCACCGAGATGACTCCGAGGTCCTGGCCGTGGAGTCTCGACTTGGTGTGACTGGCAAGGCTGAGTAGTCATTCTGCCGAAATCTGAGTTGCAATAAATCCTGCAAGCTTCTGGCGCATGAGGCCATTGGCGATCAGAGAGTCTGGCACCTGGGTTTAGAAGTCCGTGTGTCTCATATTGGGCTGCCGTTGTGTGAGCAAGCAGCAGGAATCGAAGCATGTGCTGCAGCATTTGTTTGCTCTGGGTTCATTGCTGGACCGTGCGAGTCAGTGTCCACCGGGGTAGAATCCAGCAGAGATGGTGCGAGTGCCTTGCCAGTTTGTTCGAGACGCACTTGCTTCTGTGTGTTTAAATTTCAGAGGAAATTTGCAACAGCTGAGGCAACACGGAACAGAGGCAAGGAAGCTGGAGTGCCGTGGTTGTAAGCCAGTCTTGTCATTTATTGTTGCTAGATTAGAACTTGTGCGAAGTACTGACTGAATCTAAGGCCACACGGAAGACAGGCCAGCTAGAGAAGCAGAGGGTGGTTGTGCTCTGCTCGCAAGTATGCGTCTCTGGCCGAAACGCTCGCTCTGGACCTGTCACTTAGTTCCTGACCAAGATGAGGCTACACGGAAGACGGGCAAGCAAGCAGAGCTGCAAGTGCCGCTTCTGCAATCAGTTGGTTCCAGGACTGGAAATTCACAGACAATTGACAAGCACTGTTGACAAGATTCTTCTGATGTGAGGTCAACAGCTCGCCTTCGCCTTGCACACCCCCTCGGCGTTCCAATGTTCCTGTGACTGCAGAGTACGCAAGACGTTACAGTTACAATGCAAAGTGTCGTTCTGCACCTTGTCCTCTGAATGGTGACCAACGTGTGAGGTTCAGAGCTCGCCGTCGTCTTCGTCGGCTTCGCCTTGGTCGTCTTCGGGGTCGTCTTCGGGGTCGTCTTGTGCCTCGAGTAAGAAGTACCCCGTCAAGATCAACCGGCGACTGGTGGAGCAGCAGATACATGATCTGCAAAGTATAGACAACTACCTGTCCATCCCGAAGAAATCGTTCAAGGCAGTAGTTCACAAGCTCGCCTTGGATGTGGCTCCCCAGTCAAAGCTGCATTTCAGCAGCGAAGCACTAGATTGTCTTCAAAAAGCCACAGAGGCCGGGCGGTAGGTATGAGCTGACGTTTCACTCAGATTCGCCTTTATGAATTGGTGCATGCAGGACTTGGCCAGTGACTTCATCCTGACAATGTACGCGATGTCGCCTTCGCCTTCGGAGTCGACCTTGCGGTTAGTTCGGGGGTTGTGCAACACGTTTTCCGAGCCTCTGCGCAGAACCTTGCTGCAAGCAGCAAAGCCTTGACTTGTTCCTGCACACATGTTCTGTGTGACTCGGCCTGGCCTTCCATTGGTCTTGGTCTCACTGTGGGGTCCTGCAGACGACCATCGTGTCGCCTTCGAGTTCGCGCTCCGGGGGGTCGTGGAGACAAAAAAAGGACATCGGAAGAGTCGGCCAGCTGGAAGGCGTTCGTGTTTGCAGAGGGCGTTAGTCTTTGCACAGCTTCATGCGAGCATTGGTGGTTCTTAGAATTCTAGTCTATCTAAGGTCCCTGGCCATGGTCTTCCAGGAAATTTGCGGAATCCGGAGGCCCGGCTTCATTGGCAGACCTCAGACTCGACAGAATCCTTTTCTTCAATTGAGGTTTGTTGTGAATTCTTGCAGTGCCATGCAACATTATCTTCAGCAGTTTAAGTACCGCAGGTGACAGGTCGCCAGGTCCCGCGTGCATTTTTCATTACGTAGGTTTCAATTCTAGTAGGGCAGGCAGCGCCGTCCGGTCCAGGTCGACATGGAATACAACACTAACAGGGCGAGCAGCTGGAACATGAGATCGCCAAGCAGGCAGACGTTTCAGGCACGGCAGACACATAAGACTAGCGAGCAAGGACGAGGAGGCGATAGACGATGATAGGTCCAGACAATAAGTGCAAACTCCATGTGCCTGCATGTTCCAGATGAATATGAAAGAAGGTTCGGAGGAGGAAGCCCCAAAAACAGGTCTGATGACTTTCTCTTGCTGCCTGTGTCCGGAGTTCATTCTGTTTTGCCAGGAATGTTCCCTGCCGTGGGACGAGCTGAAGGAACAGTGGTCAAGCAGCCAGCCCAGGAGGAGGCGAAGATTGCTGGTTCTGAAGTTGTTTCGCATGCAGCACATGCGACTTTGCAATAAAGACAGCAACTTGTTGGTGGCATGTGCCTTTTTTGTTCAAGGCCAGTCTGTGAAGTTCGGACGGAGGGTTTCAGAGACATCCACACACATAGCAAGATACATCGCAGGACATTTCAAAGGCATAACTGTCATACAGTAATACTGTAGGATTAGTGACTAGAGTGCTCATGCTAGTTATTCACGGCTGGTTTTTTTCGCCTTCGCCATTTTCGCCTTCGCCATGTTCTCCACGGAGGGTCTGCCCCCATATTTTGTGAAGATGCTGCGAGACACCTGCGAGTTTGTCTTCGAGGAGTCCTATATGACGGAGGACTGCTTTTCCAGGGACGTGGACCTGCTGGAGGTTGCCTGGGCCCCTTCGGTGGGGATCACGGCTTATGCCGACTTTCAGCTGCACTAAGAATAAGAGAACACCAGTGGCCAAGTTTGCTGGTAGCCAATCATGTCGTAGAATTGCGGAATTCTGTGGTTGTCTCAGAAGAATTGAGGCTGGACTGAAGACTCAGTTCGCCTTCGATGGTGATCTCACGACCTACGAAGGCAAGCGGCAGTGAGTCTTGGATAATTTTTTGTTAGACCATGACATGACATCATGTCATCAAAACGCGAAACTGCTACATGACAAAGGCTTGGCCTTGTTGGCAAGAGTTCGCCTTGGTGGCCTTCGCTTCAGCGGCATTTTCTCGAGCCTTTTCATGTTACCTGTTTGCATCCTCTAGCTCGTGCTTTAAAATAGAAGATCTGTGGCAGCAGGCTATGAAAGCTTTGGAAAGTAACTGTTCTGAGGCAGGCGAAGCAAAAGATGCAGGAACCTGAGGATGATTTGGCAGAGCCATGGCAGCATGATTCTTTCTGAGGGGCCATGAGGTTTGTTGCGATGCCAGGATTCATCGCAGTGCGTCTCTACGGCTCATTCATAAGGACTTTGAAGCACACTCTGCGATCTTCTGCCGCAATGCGAGAATCTGGTCCGTCTGCGAACAACCTTTGGGTTCCTGGCTGCCTGGGTGGCCTGCAATGGAAGATCCATGTCTGCAGAAGACTGCGGCCGTACGTGCCGGCTTTACGGTTACGTTCGTTATTAACTGAGCCTGCAGCAGGATGCCTGGACTACGTGTTCCCAGGAACGGGCGACGTTGAAGCTGGGCGCTTTCGGCTTCGAAGCCCCGTGTCTGGGCTTCCTTACTGACAGGCTACTGACTTGCATGGGTGCATTATCAATGTCATGTTACTCGAGGCAGCCCTTCCAATTGATCGGCAACGACAAATTTTTATTGAGATCCTTCAAGTTCTTGGAGAAGCATCATCTCATGCAGAGGCTGCCGCCTGCAGGCAAGAGGGTTTAACCGACTGGTAGAAAAAGAAGGAGAGAGCCTGTGCTGCGTCCAGTGTGGATAAAACTCAGGTTTCTGGCAACGGCAGACTTGCCCAACCAGTCCGCAACTTACATGGCAGTGACGGACAAGCGGCGGCACGCGCGGACCTTCGACGAAGCAGCCACTCGGTTTGCAATGCTTGCTTCTTCGCACACATCAACATTTGGGAAAGTGCTGTCTAACCTTGATCGCCAGGTCGTTTCTCTGCAAAGACTTCGCAGCAGTATGTCACCTTCGCGATTGAGGCTATGTTTACAGGATCGTTTGGAGGATCTTGCGGTTCGGCTTGTGGAGCAGGACAGGTCTCATTTTACAATCGGCTTTGTGCCTGGATTGATCGGGTTGGGACAGAAGAGACTTACTACGGCAATGTCTTGGCGCCCATCACTCTGCCAGGACCTGGACCACAGGCTGCAAGGAAAAACTGCTGCCGACTTGGAGCCTGCGCGTTCGCGACCTCGCCTTGAGCTGGTTCTACAGGACCACGGAAAAGTGAAAACATGCATCACGGCACACTAGTAGAATGCTTTCCTCCTTCTAGGAAACTGACTTGGCAGCTCCGTACGACGCCCTGCCTCGCCTTCGTCGTATGTTGAGGCACATCCCGGAGGCCATTCTATATTTGATTCTTGCGGATGGGAGGGGGGTGGTTTCAATCATGTGGCAATTTCGCACAAAAGTCAGAGACTGATCTGGGAAGCAGGACTTGGAGGAGGAGGAGCAGCAGTGATCGGCGAAGTTTTCTCTGGTCTTCGTCTTCGTCTTGGGGTAAGAAGACGATTGCTGCTGTGAAGGC